>OY770007.1:66501003-67101003 GCA_963669245.1 Quercus cerris
CAGCCATATCACCCGAATCGGCCCCGAGTCGGCCCGATTTGAGCCGCGTCGGCGCGAGTCGGCTTCGCCACGTGGTAGGACGCGGCCCCGACGCGGCACCGGACACGCGGTCAACGGTGTCCGACGCGCGTCGCCGCATCGGGCCGCGTCCGACGCTGGTGCGGCGCCTCTGGCGCCGCACCCGTGCTTTCCAGTGCAAAGGGCTCATTTAATCAATTATTATGCATTAATTCATATTATTTTTAGGCAAATGCGCAGTAAAATAGCCTTAGTTTTTGATTTTGTACTCATCACAGTTCGTCAGTTTTTCCTCGTGCTGCTTAATCTAAATAAACAAACGGAAAACGTAATAATCAAACTATATGTGGGGTCATTTTCTATACGGTACCTGTTGGATATATTTAAAATATATATATATATATATATATATATTTTGGTGATTATATAAACAAGAACAACGTGCCAATCTAGAAGTCAAACAAGAACTCAAATATATTCAATAAGCAAAAAACAATAAATAAATTCTGTATATAAGACAAATTTTGTAAAATAATTAAATAACTTACACATCAAGTATGTAAAGAGTCAATGATGCAGAACTATCATCAAGTCTTTAGTTTGACACAATCTCTTTAAAACAAATTTCGTCCCTCATGTTAAGGACATATTTTATGTAATTGGCTAATTCTTTGACAAAAAGTACTTTACTTGTAATTGGTAGATCTAGGATGTGTTTAATACTTCAAGGAACATGTTGTTCAAGTCTAGTATTAAAGCCATGAAGATTGGACCAAGAAACAAGTGAAGAAAATGTATTCAATAAAGCTGGACAGATAGCTCGACACCTGCGGATAAATAGCTTGACAGCTGCTCAACACCTCTTGATAGCTAGCTATCTATTGAGCTCTTAAGGTGTTTTCTTATCGCAATTTCGACACATTCTCTACAGCTGATGGATCAATCGAGAAATCTCCTATCCCCTCGACACCTCCTCGACAGCTTTTTGATAGTTGTATCTGTCGAAGTTGTTTAAAACTCGACACCTCCCGATCGATCGAGGTATCTATCGAGGTTACGGGAATCCATATTTTCAGATCTGATTTTGGGCCAGGCTTATGTATTTGTGTAGAGTTTTCTTTTCTCATAATCCTAGACCTATATAAGGCTTATTTAGAGGCCGTCACATAAGAGAATAATAAGAGAATACAAGGAGAATATATTCAAAAGGTGACCGATGCCTTATTCTCTCTGAAAGAAGCTACTGCATCTTTGCGCCTTAGGGTTTTGTAACCAAGTGCTTCTTGATCTTCATTCTTGATGAAGTGAGTAGCCAAAATTCTTTTTCCTTAAGTTGGTGAGTGAGTCACGTACTGGGATTCATTCAAAGGAGTGAGTCACGTACTGGGATTCGTGCAAAGGAGTTAGTCACGTACTGAGATCCGTTGCAACAAAAAGGGTGGCGTTCATATATTGAAAAGTTCAGAGGTTCTGAAGTGGTAGAAGGTTTCTGCTGTGAGTTCATCTACGGGGATTGTAGAGTCTAGGGACAAATGTTTTGTACTAGATCTAAAACTTCTCTTTACTATAGTAGATTGCTTTTCGGGAAGGTTTCCCCCTAGGTTTTTTACTGTGAAACTGGTCGGTTTCATTGGTTTTTACTGGGTCATCATATCTTGTCTTATTTATTTTTTCCGCTGCATGATTTTGACATGATATTGATGTTTTTTTGTTTGTTTTAACAAGTTTTATTCATAATAAATCTAATTAACAACTTTGATTTAAAACTTATTAATTCTATTAACCGGGGTCTAAATTTCCCAACACCTCACACATTCAATGGTGCTTAGAGACTCATGGACGTTTGCTTCCTAGATAAAATGATCAACAACATGGAGAAAAAGCACTACAATTTCCGTGTTCAACGAACTCTTTTTCTCTCTTTGACTCTATGCAATATATGCACAAAAAATATTTTCTTTGGAAAAGTTTCTCGGTCAAAGTTATTTACTGATGTGCATAGACTTACCGATTCAAAAATAAAATAAAAATACATTATTTTTTGGACAAGAAGGCCTAGCTCTCACATGCCTAAGCCAACCTAATATACAACCAATAAGCAAATAAACTCATATATTATCTCTTTCATTTTTTTTTTTAATTTTTTTATAGAAGCATCTCTTTCATTTCCTATGTAGGACTAGGATTTTCACCACTTTAAAATTATTTTCAAGTGGTTACATTTGAAGTTAATTTCCTATTCACTTTGTTAGGGTCATATTTTATGTAATTGGTTAATCGTTTAACAAAAATTACACTTTACTTGTAATTTGGTAGATCTAAGATGGGTTTAATACATCAAGAAATATGTTATTCAAAGCATATCAAATGTTCGTATCGAAAGCTATGAAGATTGGTCCAAAAAACAAGTGAAAAAAAGTCATTAATCATGAAGTCTTGATAGATAGCTTGATAGATGCCTGCTATCGAGACTTAACGGGCAACTCGATAGATAGCTCGACAGAAACTTGATCTCTTGAGATCTACGATTTTTAGTTTTTCAGATCTGAATTTCAGCTTAGGCTTATGAATATGTTTAGGGTTTCTTTTCTCACAAGCCTAGATATATATATAAGGCTTATTTTAAAAGTCGTCACACACAGATACAAAGACCAAGAGACCTATTTTCTCTATAAGAAGTTACTGCATTTGTACGTTATATGATTTTGTAACCAAGTGCTTTCAGATCTTCATTGTCAATAAAGTGAAGAACTTTGCAGCTAACAACATCATTCAAGCTGCTAGAGTTAGTCACATATTGGGATTTATGCAAAGGGTTAGTCACAAATTGCAGATTTATGCATCAAGCGAAAGAATGCTACTACAAGATCAAGTTCAATTGGGTATTGGAGTGAAGGTTCAACTGTAGGTTGGTATTTCCGGATAAGACGGGGTAGTTGGTAAGATTCCTTATACTTGTAACCACTTGATTGTTGATTAGTAGATTTTTAGGAGTGGTGACCTAAAAATCACCTAGTGAGATTTTTGCCTTGCGAGAGGATTTCCCCATTTGTCAATAAATCACTATATCTAATTTATTTTATGCTGCACTTAGTTCAAGGGAAAGAAGGCTACTACAAGATCAAGTCCAATTAGGTATTGGATTGAAGGTTCAATTGTAGGTTGGTATTTCCGGATAGACCAGGGTAGTTGGTAAGATTCCTTATACTTGTAACCACTTGATTGTTGATTAGTAGATTTTTGGAAGTGATGACCTTAAAATCACCCAGTGAGATTTTTACCTTGCGGGAGGATTTCTCCATTTGTCAATAAATCACTGTATCTAATTTATTTTCTGCTGCACTTAGTTTATTTGGTGATTTGTTGGTTCATTCACGAGTCACATGCAATTGAACCTAATTAATCAATTTATGTAATTGAATTCATTAACCGAGGTCAAGCTATCTTAACCCAACACACTTCATAATATTTTTCTAACAACACCATGTAACACCATGTGTCAATTGATGGTTAAATTGTTTTAAAAAAATTCAATTAATGATTGAAAAATATTTTCCAGATTTTCCTTTTCAAAAAATTTTAACAAAAATTGTCAGAAATCCTTTAATTGAATAAATTTGAAACTTAGAGGACTAAAATGAATAAAAGTATAGTTAGAGGATTGAAATGAATTCTAGAAAAACTTAGAGAGTAAATTTTGCATTTTTGTTTATTTTTTATTTGTCAATTGGGTTATTTTTTATTTGTCAAATCTCCCTCAAGGGGTTGGCTTAGTGGTCATAAGGCCTCATGATATTCGTAACCGTAAGAACCTAGATTCGAAATGTTTTGCCCCCATCTTGGGGCCACCCTTAAGGAATTCCTCCCCAGTGGCGATGCCACGTTAAGTTCAGGGTGTTCCTAGGAACACCCTGAACTAAAAAAAAAAAATATATATATTATATATATATATATAATAATTAATTTTTATTTATTTATTTACCCTTTTTAAAGCAAAATTAGGAACACCCTCGGACCCTCCAATAAAAAAAAAAAATTATTGTTCTACTTTCAAGCAAAGAAAAAAAAAAAAGCCAACTAAAATCTGGAAAAGAAGAAGAAGAAGAAGAAGAAGTTGTAATAGAGCAGGCCCATAAAAAACCCCAACAATATTACTGGCACTTTAAAAGGCCATAAAAAGAATTTATGGATCTAATCTATAAAAGAAAATTTAGCAAGCCCAAAAAATTTAGCACAACAACATAAATCACAAAATAGTAAAGCTAAAGAAAATTTAACCCAATCAACCAAATTTTATAAAAAACAAATAGCCGGGCCTTTCAAAAATTTAAAACAAAACTAATCTCTCATTCCATCAAAGATTAGAAAAAAAAATAAATAAATAAAAAACAAATAAAACCCTAACTCTAAGCCTAACCAAGGAGAAATTATATGATCCACATTGTGGACAAGTGATGTGGTCTACCATTCCACTAAAAAATTGCCACTTGTTTAAAATTGTTAGTTAGAAATTTTTTTTTAAACAGAAATTAATTACTGACTCAGCAATTTTAAACAAGTGGAAGTTTTTCAGTGGAATGGTGGACAAGTGACGTGGTCCACCAGAGTACTCTATAATTTCTCCTAACCAAGAGACTCAACGGCTGATGGTTGAAGTAAAGCAGTGAAAGGAGAAGCAGCAACAGCAGCATGGTAGCAGCAGAGCCACCAGCCTCGCCCCTAGCCCAAACTCACCAGATCTGGTCTCTCTCTCTCTCTCTCTCTCTCTCTCTCTCTCTCTCTCATGAGTAAGTGAGCAACGAGCACAAAAAAAAAAAAAAAAAAAACTCTTAAACTGTCTGATACAAAAGAGTAAGAGAGAGAGAGAGAGAGAGAGAGAGAGAGAGAGAGTTCTTTCTCTTTTTAAGAGACTTAAACAATGACTTAAAGAAAATAATAGAAGTGTCTAGTGGTGGATTGATATTCTCCCACATGTTGTGCTCTTTGAGTTGATTTTTGTCTTCTTTTCTTTCTTTTCTTTTTTTGTCTTTTTGTGCTTATATGAATAGCAGGTTTTTTAATGGTAAATAGTTGTGTTTGTCTGTTAGTGTCTTTTTTTAAAAGTAAAAATTGAGTTTGTTTGAAAATTTGAAATTAATTGGGAGTTGAGATAAAATAAAATTAGTGAATTGTAGTGTTGTGTTGTGTACATAGTGCAACAATGAATTTTTTTCCTTCTGTATGTGCATTTATTTCTCTGTTCAATCCTTGTTGACTGTTTATTAAGAATTTATTTGGGAACAGCTTATTTAGCTGAAATTGAAAACTTTTTACTAGGGGCATATGAGGCTTTGTCTGTTAATGGGGTGGGGGGTGAATGGGCACATGGGGCCAAGTGAGATATTTGAATTGGGGGAAGTAAATGCACATAGAATATGTGCTAATGCAATTAATAAACAATAATTTAATTAACCAATAATTAATTAAGAGAAGCAACTAAAAAACAATAATAATTTAATTAACCAATATATTATAAAAGACAAACAAATTAAATTATGTTAGGCTAAACAACAATTAATAATTTTATAATTAATGAAACAACAATATAACAAATTATTAGATTGTTTAATTTATGCTTTTTAAGGAACACCCTAAGAAAAATTCCTGGAGTCACCACTGTTCCTTCCTGTAATAACCTGGTGTGCATGGGAATTTGGGGGGGTGGGGGGACTGCACATACCTATGGGAATAATTAGATATCTAAAGAAATCTGGATACCCTTGATTGTCAAAAAAAAATAAAAAAATAAAAAAAGATTGCCACCTAACGACCATCGTTTTGTTGTTGCACCCGATTGTCGACATAATTCTTTTGATTGAAGAACCCATATTTTGTGAGTTTGTTTCTACTTAGGCCTCGTTTGGGAGGAGAGAATGAAATGGAATTGAAAGAAATGAAAAGAATAATTTTAGAATATTTTTCACTTCCCTTGTTTGGGAGTTTTAATGAAGGGAATGAAAAGTTCATTCTCTTGATTAGGAGTTTAAGTGGAAAGGAATGAAATGGATAAGAGGGAACACTTATTTTTTTTTTATTCCCTTAAAATCTCAAATTTTCATTCCCTCCGAAATTGGGATAAATGAGAGGGAATGGAATTAGATTTATGATTTTTTTACTAAAATACCCCTATATATTCAACCCTTTATTTTAAAATAGGGTTCTAATAATAATATTGTCATAAAATGATTTCATCCAATTTTCTCCATGTTGCTCCCAAATAAGATTACTTACCTTCCATTCATTTTCATTCCTTTATTTTAAAATATCCAATCAAGGTTACTTAATTCCATTCTTTTCCATTCATTTCCCTTACTTAAAAACATTCCATTCCATTTCATTCCCTTATAATCATTCTATTCCATTCGAGTATCATTACTTTCTTTTTTACTAAATTTTTTTTTCTTTTAATTCCCTACAATTTTTTTAACTAATGATCACCCTTTAAAAACTTTGGTTATATATCTATGAAAATATTGGACAAGATTAATACCATGCCTAAAATAATCAACAATTTCCTTGAATTTAGCTTGTTGCTCCCAATTGTGTGAGGAATATGCTTAGGAAAATATAGACCGGTTCCTGCAAGAGTGCTTGCAAGTTCTTTTCCGGAAATCATAAACAAACAAAAATTTTTGGGCATAACGTCAAGATGTTTGACCATCTACGAATCTATGATGACTCTAATCTTGTTTCTTTCTTCTTTTTTAAAAAGGGGTTCGCAACTCTATAAGCATCACATGGGCTGTCCGCGTGCAAAGGCTCGTTTAATCAATTTATTATGCATTAATTCAAATTATTTTTAGGCAAACGCGCCACAAAATAGTCTTAGTTTTAGATTTTGTACTTATCAGTTCGTCAGTTTTTACTACAAATTCCTCGTGCTGCTTCAATCTAAATAAACAAACGGAACCCGTAATAAACAAAAAAATATGTGAGGCCATTTTCTATTCTGTACCTGTTGGATATACTTCAAAAAAAATTTTGAAAAATAATTACAACATGTTATTAACCTCGTAGTTCGAACCATTTCTCCCCAAACCTCCAAGCACTTTGTGCATGAAGAGGTGCCAATTTAGCTACAAGAGCCTTGGCCAAAAAAAAAAAAAAGGGAATGGAATGGAATTAAGTACCGATCTAAACATCAAACAAGAACACAAATATATTCAATAAGCAAAAATATTAAAAAAATCTGTATATAATACAAATTTTGTAAAATAATTAAATAACTCACACACCAAATACGTAAAGAATAAATGATGCAAAACTAATCATCAAGTCTTTAGTTTGACACAATCTTTTTAAAACAAATTTCGTCCCTCACACGTTCAATGGTGCCTAGAGACTTATGGATGTTTGCTTCTTAAGATAAAATAATCAACAACATAGAAAAGAATTTCTATAATATCCGTGTTCAACGAAGTCTTTTCCTCTCTTTGACTCTATGCAGTGTATGCACAAAAGTTTTTTATTTGGAAAATTTTCAGTCAAAGTTATTAATTGATGTGCACAAACTTACCGATTCAAAAATAAAATAAAAATACATTATTATTTGGACAAGAGGGCTTAGCCCACACATGCCTAAGCCAACCCAATATCTAACCCATAAGCATATAAACTCATATATTATCTCTATTATTTTTTTATTTTTTTATTTTTTTTATAGAAGCATCTCTTTCATTTCCTATGTGAGACTTTAGGGTTTTCACCACTTTAAAATTATTTTCAAGTGGTTACATTTGAAGTTAATTTTTTATTCACTTCATAATATTTTTCCAACAATACCATGTAACACCATGTGTCAATTGATGGTTAAATTGTTTGATGAAGTTCTTTAAAAAAAAAAAAAAAGAGTTGTTTACTAAAGTCCATAATAATAATAATAATAATAAAAGGGCCAAATTACTTTTTTTTTTTTAGGCTAAAATACAAAACTCACCCTTTATGTTTCACCAAAATTCATTTCAGTCATCTAATTTTCAAGTTTATTTAATTAAGGTTTTTTTCATCAACTTTTGTTATAAGTTATTGTTAACTTTTCATTTTTAAATTTTTTTAAAAAAATTAAAAATTAAAAAAACTTAATTAATGATTGGAAAGTATTTTCCAGATTAAAAAAAAAAAAAAAAAACTTTTAACAAAAATTGTCAGAAATGCTTTAATTGAATAAATCTGAAACTTATAGGACTGAAATAAATGAAAGTATAGTTAGAGGACTGAAATGAATTCTGGAAAAACGTAGAAAGTAACTTTTCCAATTTAGTTTATTTTTTATTTGTGATTCAGGTTATTTTTCCCCGTTATGTTACGAAAAAATTGAACTTATTGTTGGACTAGTTATTCTGAGCCAGCAATTGATTGTTGGATTTTGCCCTGCAACTAGAAGAAGATTGCTCCGGCATTCTCTATCGTGGTTTAAAAATATTAATTTATCCACTTAAGGTTAACTCCATTATACATTTGTTATACACGTTATTGCTAGCCATTAAGAAACTAAAAAAAAAAAAAAATCATGATTTGAAAAAGGAATTTGTAAAAATCCACTCCTGCTAAAAAATAATTAAATATTCATTAAAAAGGTTAGATATCCTAGTAAACTTTAGACAAAAAAAACATAACCACACACATGTATATATAGTTGTTACCCATAATAAGTTCACTAGTATTGACCAATATTTAAATATTTTTTTTCTTTAGATCAAACCAAAACAGTCTCTAATATGTTGTTGAAAATTTTGAAAAAAGTATCCCCCTTTTTTTTTGGTTTTGGTTTTGTTTGTTTCACATTTTTTCACACTAAAATATTTTTGCCTTTGGTTCTCACTTTTTCAGTTTCTTCTCTTCACTACTTTCAACCTTTTTTTTCTCTAAGTTTGATAAGGGATGATCTTCCTCCGCCTCTTTTATATTGCACTCTCAATTAGTAGGCATTAATATGTCAATCTCAAATCTCCCTCTAAGGGTTGACTTAGTGGTTCATAAGACCTCATGATATCTATAACCATAAGATTCTAGGTTCAAAACCTTTTGCCCCCATCTTGAGGCCACCCTTAAGGGATTCCACCCCGTAATAACCTGGTGTGCCTGGGAATTGGGGAGCGAGGGGGGGGGGGCGGGGGGGGGGGGGGGGGGGGGGGGGGGGTTATGGGACAGCACATACCTATGGAAATAGTCAGATACTCGAAGAAATCTGGATACCCTTGATTGTCTAGATTGCCACCTAAAGACCATCGTTTTGTTGTTGCATACAATTGTCGAAGTAAAGGATAATTCTTTTGATTCAAACACCTATATTTTGTGAGTTTGTTTCTACTTAGTGTGCATTTGGAATTACATTGTAAACCAACTTTTAGCTTTTTTATTTTATTTTTTAAAATCCTATTGTTTGCAAGTCCCATGTGGATCCCACAATAGAGGAGTTTTTTTTTTTTTTTTTTTTGGTAGCTTATTTTTTTTCAAGTCCTACTATTATGTATTTGGGCTAAAAGTCCATTCAATTAACCAAGCGTGGGTCTCATGCTACGGTTTTTTTTTTATCAAAATGCTAAGTACATGTTGCTCATTGCAAGTCTCACTCTACTTTTTTTTTTTTTTTTTTTTTGGCTACTGTACTTTCAACAAAAAATCAATCAGCTTATTATTCTTAAAAAAATAAAATAAATAAAATAAAAACTAGATAAGCTATTCCCAAATGATAGGCCAAGAATGTATTGACTCCTTGGGTAAATTAACCAATTAATTAGTCAAGTAAATTAAATAAGTTATTTAACATGCAATACACATGGTAGCACAAACAAATCACCAAATAACTAAATGCAATGGAAAATAAATTTGACACAGTGATTTGCTTACGAATGGGAAAAACTTCCATGGTAAAATTCCACCGGGTGAATTTAAGGTTATCACTCCCGAGAATCCCCTATTATCAAAACAAGTAGTTACAAGTAAAAGAATCCTAGTACCTTATACCAACCTACAGTTGAACCCTTACACCAATACACAATTGGACTTGTAATGTAGTGACAATCTCTCCTTTCAATGCATGACTCCAAGTACGTGACTAACTAATCGATGCACGGATCCCAGTACATGACTAACACACCAACTTAAGAAGGATGTTGGCTACAAAGTTCTTTAGTTATCCACACAATGAAGATCAAGAAGCTCCTTACTTTCAAAACCCTACGGCGTACAAACGCAGCAGCTTCTTCAAGAGAGAGATGAACTAGGGTAAATTGTCTCTGGTCACAATATGCATGAATAAAACCTTTGCATCAAGTTTCATCAAGTGAAACAGTCCTTAAAATAATTCTTATATATGTCTAGGGTTGTGAAAAAAGAAAACCTAAACACATAGCTTAGATATGCATGAAAAGCAGATCTGAAAAACTAATTTTGTAATTCTTAATAGATACAACTGTTGAGCTATCTGTCAAGCTTCACATTTAAATTCTTGATAGATATATATGTCGAGTTATCAGTCAAACTTTAATGAATAACACTTCTTCACCTGATTCTTGGACAGATTTACATGGCTTTAATACTTGGAATTGAACTCTTCTTCCTTGAAGTATTAAACACATCCTAGATCTACCCAAATATAAGTAAAGTGTGTTTTATCAAATGATAAGCCAATTCTAAATGACATATGTTCATAACATGTTCTACATATGTCCTAACACCAAACATACACTAATCTAACTATTGTTGTTTTTTTAAATTTTTTTTCTAACTTTGCTACCAAAAAGTGTGAAAATTTATGTAAATTAAATTATATCAGGAAGTTTCAATTACTCTTTTTTTTTTCTTTTTTTTTTCATTTCTTTACCGAATTTTTGTTTGTGATCTATATTACATAAACATCACTACAAGAAAAATGTAAAAATTCACTATTTATAAAAATATATATTAAATATGTCAAATTGTCTTTTTAAATAAATTTTATATAATATAATATTAATGATAATTATGATCCATAATAATAAGATATAAAATTTCTTTTTAAGTATTTGGGCTAAGCAAATATTGTCCCACACAGTCCATGTCATGATTATGTCTTTCTAGCTAGTTTAAATTTAAAATGCTGGTTATCATTTTGTTAATATTATTTCATAGTTTTATATGTACTATTAATAATAGAATTCCCTGTTTGAATTTTATCATTTTGAGTACTAAAATATCCTCACACAAAATTTTAAACTCTCTAGGGTACCTCTATTTTTTAGTTAAATAATTTTAAATTTAAAAAACACAAACTGGTTAAAAGAGTACTTTATTATTTTTAAAAAAGTTCCTAAGTGTTAGGTTCTAAGGAATTAGGTACTTATGTATTAGAACTTCAATGTGTAATGTTGGCAAACCATGATCAAAACTTAGAGTCTAGAATTAGGCTGCTTAAAGTGTGTTTATTTGTAAAATTGGAATCGAGTGATTGTAGAATTTATTGGACTAAATCTGCAAGGCTCGATCGATCAAAAATTAGACTCGATCGATTGAACCACGTATAGTTTATTTTTCTGCAAGATTCCAATTCAGCCCAAACTCTACTAAACGTATTAGGTTTCAAGTAAAACACTCTTAGTATATAAAGGAAACCCTAAGAACATTTTTATAAGTTTTTTAGAGAGATTAGAGTGCATCTTATACCTTTTTTTTTTTTGATCTAGGGCTTTTTACCCAAAAGCTCTCTAAAGTTGTTGTTTATGCTATGTGTATGAATCTCTTATGAGATCTAGAGGTGTTTGCCTTCATACATACTTAGGGTTATCAAGAATCAAGATTGATGTCGAGAGCTTGGTGATCGTTTTAGTTACTGCATAAAGAGCTTAAAGAAAACACAAGTGGGAGTACTTGTGGTTGCTATGAATCCAAGAAAGAAGTAGTCCATGGACTCGGAGCTATCACACGGTCGTAGTAGTAAGTTTTCTACTCGAGGTTGCAATAGGATGTTAGTGGTCTAAGTCGCTATTGTAAAACTTCAATTCTTTCATAGTGGATCTGTTTTACCTTGAGGATAGCTAGGTTAAATCTTCCCCGGGTTTTTACCGGTTTGGTTTTCCTAAGTTATCATATTGTTGTGTTATTTATTTTCTGTATTGTTTCAATGATATGATTTACTTGTGTTAACCTAGAACTGAATAATTTACCTAAGTTAATCACTTAGCTAAATAACTAGGTTAAACAACTTGTGTTTTAAGGGATCTAAAAACGTACACTAAGCTTTAGGCTTTCAAACTATTATCACTAAATCCAAAATAAAACAATTTAAAAGATCCTAAAAATTTCTATCTTTTAAACATTATTTCACTAAATCCAAAATAAAAAAGAAAACAGAGTCCAATCACAAGCGCAAAATATTTTTCTTCAATTAAGGACTCTAAGGCTTAAGTTTATTCTATCAATTTTCCTGAATTTTTTTTTAAAATATTTTTGTAAATAATTTTTAATAATTATTTTAAAATTTTGAAAAGAAAAAATTGGACACTCAAAATTTGGTGTAGAAATTGTAATTGAATGAACTTGAAACTTAGAAGACTTAATTGAGCAAAAGTAAAGTAAGAAGACTGAAACAAATTTTGGTTCATTTAAAAATAAAATAAAAAATTGGTTCTAGTTAAAAAGTACTCTTAGGGCATTTGTTACGAATTATTTTAGAAAAATTTTGATACCATTTTTATGAGAAATGGAAAAAATTTTCTGAAAATTAAGTTTTTTTTTTTTCTTTGCTCATAAAAACTTTTTAAAAATGATTTGCTAACAAATGTCTCTAAGGCATCTAACAATAGAATCCATTTTCTTAATAGCTAAAATGAGTTAGTATTATATAGGTTCTTGGGCACTGGGAAGGAACCAACCAAGAAAGAGGGCGCAATTTTTACTTTTATTTTTGTCTGTGTGTATAAAATATATCTTATAAAGCGTAAAATTTTTTATTAATTTTTTCAAATGGTATAAAATAAGGAAAATGAGATGATGTCTTAACTTCTTCATTATATTCTCATTAACGTTTTTATATTTCCGTAATCAGATATTTCGCACATAAAAATTAGTCTCATTTTCATATTATATAATAAATAGTATTTTGACAACAGTTTCAAATTTATTGATGAAAGCTAAAAGATTGGTGGTCCATTGCTTTTTAGAAAGATCCAGAATGTTAGTTACTTATTTTCCCTTCCCTGTTTTTAATTGATTTTTTGCACATGTTTGTTACATAAACGCTTTCAAAATTAATATGTTTATTCAAATAGATATAGTCTAGCCATATGCTAACACTACTAATCTTCTTCTGTTTTTTTGTTTTTTTTTTTTTTTTCTGAGTAAATGAGATTGCAAAAGGTCTAGGGGTCCAGACCATTTGGAAGAACAAAACACATCCCACCACATTTTGGGCAAAAAATTAGATTGCCTAAGGACAAAACATGCTCCCCATACAAAGTAATTAGAGTCTAGCAAATCTTGCTTCCATTACTAGTCGTGCCAGAGTCGTAACAATTATCATCAATCTATTTTGAGGGAATTTTAAATGTCTAATTTGGTTGTATTTGTTGGAAATAAAACAAAATACTGATGAGCATTTCTTTACTTACTCTCACAAACACTCACACACTACTTAGTGTATAGAAGAGATTCACACTCACAAATTAGATAAAGGGAGAGAGAGTGGAGAGGAGGGAAGAGTTAGAACTCTTTATAGTTTTGTATTTCTCTTCAACTCTTGCTTAGAACTTGACGGATGAATGAGTTTATATAGCACACCATCCAACCTCTAACTCCCACTACATTTATTTTTCTAACTCTTACATTCATAAATCTCACACATAACTTCTATAAACCTCCCACTACATTGACTTATGAAACTCACACTTATTTATGAAAGGTTAATTAAAAAAATTTTAACTTCTAACATTCCCCCTTAAACTTGTTTTCTTGATTACTCCAAGTAAGACTCGTAGCTTGTGGAATGTGTCATACTTGAGTGGTTTAGTGAGTATATCTGCAACCTGATCATGTGACTTCACAAACTCAAGATGAACTTCCTTTCTTGCAACACATTCTCAAATAAAATGATACCTTGTGTCAATGTGTTTGCTTCGGTCATGAAAGACTAGATTCTTTGCAAGAGCTAATGCTGACTTCTTGTCCACAAATATCTTTGTAGCTTTATCTTGAAACATTTGCAACTACTTCAACAAACTTCTAAGCCAAATTTCATGACAAACACTGGAGGTAGCAACAACGTACTTAGCTTCACAAATGGAAAGCATCACAATTGGCTGCTTTTTGGATGTCCATGTAAATTCAGTATCACCCATATAGAATACAAAACCAGTAGTACCCTTTCTATCATTTGTGTCTCCAGCCCAATCACTATCATTGTAGCCAACAAGTTTAAAATCTTTAGAGGGTGAATACAACAATCTATAATCCAATGTACATTTTAAATAGTGAAGAATTCTCTTAGTAGTCTTCAAATGAGTTATAGTCAGTGCTTCCATGTAACGACTAACTAGACCAATGCCAAAAAGAATGTCTGGTCTTATGCATGTTAGATACCTGAGACTTCCAACCAAACTCTTGAAGAATATTGGATTAACCTTCTCTTCATCGTCATGCTTTGACAACTTCACTCCACATTCTAAAGGGGTGCTAACTGGATTGGAATTTAACATCTCAAACTTCTCAAGAATATCCATTGCATAACCTTCTTGGGAAATAAAAATCTCATCCTCCATCTACTTCATTTCAATGCCTAGATAATAGGCCATAAGTCCAATATCTATCATTTCAAACTTCTTAGTCATTTCTTTCTTGAAGTCCCTAAACGTACTTGGATTTTTGCTTGTAAAAATCAAATCATCTACATAAAGACAAACAATTATGATATTTCCATTTTTATGCACCTTACAATAAAGCGCATGTTCATGTGGGCATTTAGAAAACCCATTAACCTGGAAATATTTGTCAATTCTACTATTCCAAGTTCTTGGTGCCTGTTTCAGGCCATATAGAGCTTTCTTCAACTTCAAAATTTTATCTTCCTACCCCTCTACAACATAGCCTATAGGCTGCTCAACGTAAAGTTCTTCCTCAAGGTAGCCATTCAAAAATGCGGATTTTACATCCATTTTCCATTGATTCTGAGCTGCTCAAGAAATTAGCAATTGTATAATTTTTAAATGAGCAATTGGGGCATATACCCCATCATAATCAATACCTTACCGTTGACTATAGCCTTTCACCACCAATCTTGCTTTGTATCTCTCTACCTCTCCTTTTGCATTCTTTTTCAACTTGTACACCCATTTTACACCAAATTTCTTCTTTCTAGTTGGAAGAGTTGCAAGCTCCATGTATCATTCTTCCTTATTGCCTTGATCTCTTCATCTGTAGCATTTTTCCATTTTTTTGTCTCGCATTACTTCTTAAAATCTTGTAAGTTCACAATTAGTAAACAGATAAAAAAATGTTACATCATCTGTAATCTTTGTTGAATCATAAAGATCTAGGAGACTTCTCATTTTTCTTGGTCTTTCACTAGAACTTCCTTCTAGTAAAGATAATGATGATGGACTTCCATGAATGGGAGATGATGCTACTGGTGATGGAAATGGAGTGATAGGCTCTTCATGAATTTCATTCCCTTGCTTTTCTTCTTCAGATAGAGGAAATAAATCATACTTCTCCTCTTCTTAGGTGCTCCAATCCCATGTGCCTTCTTTGTTGAATTCCACATCTCGACTAACAATGACTTTTCTAGTGCATAGCCCTTAGAGCTTGGATCATAGCTGATGAACACATTCTTCTTGCTTTTATCATCTAGCTTAGACCTCTCTTGATCTAGTACATGTGCATATGCATTGCTCCCAAACACACAATGATGGGAAATTGTAGGCTTCATCCTACTCCAACCTTGTTGTGGGGTTTTTCCTTGTACACTTCTTGTGGGGCAACGATTGGACAAATAGATTGCACAATCTATAGCTTCAGTCAAAAATTCTTTAGGCATTTTCTTGCTCTTCAACATGCTTCTAGCCATATTAAGAATTGAACGATTCTTTCTTTCTGCTACACCATCTGTTATGGTGACCTTGGAACTGTTAGAGGGTGGTGAATCCCATTTTCTTTACAAAATTCTTTGAATTCATTTGATGTGAATTCGCCTCCTCTATTAGATCTTAAGGCCTTAATTTCATGGTCACTCTGCTTTTCTACAAATGCCCTAAATTTCTTAAATGCAACAAATGCTTTAGATTTTTGTTTCAAAAAATAAACCCATGTTTTTCTACTAAAATCATCAATAAAGAGAAGAAAGTAGTTACTTTTACCAAGTGATGATGGCTTGATAGGTCCACATACATTAGTATGAACAAGTAGCAATGACTTGGTTGCTCTTGTATTAGCTTCTTTTGGAAAGCTCTTCCTTGATTGGTTGCCAAGGAGACATCCTTCACAAAACTAGTTAGAATGCTTAATGGAAGGCAATCCTCTCACCGTCTTCCTCTTTGCCAACAACTCTAGTCCTCCAAAATTGAAGTGCCCAAATCTTAGATGCCAAAAGCCAAGAAGAATCTTTAAAACAAGCCTTCAAACATCTAATAATATCATTTTGACTATTTAACACGAACATTCTATTTCTTGTCATAGGCATGTTAGCTATCACATTATTTTGATGATCCCTTATTAAGCAACTACGATCTTTCAACTAGATATCTTAGTCTTTCTCAAGGAGTTGTCCCATACTCAAAATATTAGCTTTCATGCTTGACACATAATATACATCGGAAATAAATTGATGATCTCCATTCTTTAAACGGATAAGAATTTTACTTGTCCCCTTTACTAAAACTTTGGATGAGTCACCAAAGGTAACATTCCCTTCCATTGATTCATCAATCTCCATAAACATCCTTTTATTCCCATACATATGGTTGATAGCACCAAAGTCAAGATACCATGCACAATTTTTTTCTTTGTCTTCTCCTTTGTATGCCAACAATAAAGTCTACTCCACTTCTTCATTCTTATCTTCAACATAGTTAGCTTTCTCCTCAACAGTGTTAGCGACATTTTTACATTCAGAAACATAATGCCCATATTTTTTACAATTATAACATTTAATATTAGACTTATCATACCTTCTTCTGTATGATCTTGAGAAATTTCCTCTTCCACGATCTCTTGTGGATTGTGAACTTTGACCCCTTTCTTCATAATTGGGAGAGTTTTGACCATCCCTTCCTCCAAGTTTTCTCCCTCTACCATGTCCACGTCCTCGACCTCTTTGGCTACTTTCACACCACCCTTTCTCATCCAAGGTGAGCTTTGCTTGTAGGACTTGCTCCAAAGGTTCTTGCTTCTTCTTATTGAGCATTTCTTCATGGGCTTGTAATGATCCCATGAGCTAGTTAATGGTCACTGACTCCAAGTCTTTTGATTCCTCAATCGCCACAACGATATAGTCAAACATAGAAGTTAATCATATGATTTTTTCTACCACACGAACATCATCCAAGTTCTCACCATATCTCTTCAATTGATTTATAATTGCCAACACCCTTGAAAAATAATCTGAAATAGATTCAAACTCTTTCATGTGCAAACCTTCAAACTCGCCTCTCAATGTTTGAAGGCAAAATTTCTTCACTTTATCAACTCCCGTTAGAGAGTTTTTAAGAATCTCCCATGCTTGCTTGGATGAAGTTGCATTTGCAACTTTCTTGAACATAGTTTCATCCAAACCTTGATAGATCAACGTAAGAGCCTGTTGATCTTTCTTCCGAGCCTTTTGCAAGGCTTCCTTTTGGTTTGTAGTCAAAGATTCTTCATCTTGTGACTCCACATAACCTTTCTCCACAACCTCCCCTGCATCTTGGGATCCAAGCAATGCCTTCATTCGGACACTCCAATTTCCAAAATTTTGTTTGGTAAGTCAAGGAAATTGGAATGACACCATCCCATTAGCAATAGCCATTCTCACCACAAACCGATTGGCTCTGATACCACTTTGTTGGAAATAAAACAAAATACGTACTGATGGGCCTTTCCTCACTTACTCTCACAAACACTCACACACTACTTAGTGTATAAAAGAGACTTACCCTCTCAAATTAGATAATGGGAGAGAGAGTGGAGAGGGAAGAGTTAGAACTCTTTAAAGCTTTGTATTTCTCTTCAACTCTTGCTTTGAACTTGATGGATGAATGAGTTTATATAGTACACCATCCAACCTCTAACTTCCAATACATTTATTTTTCTAACTCTTACATTCATAATTCTCACACATAACTTCAATAAACCTCACACTACATTAACTTATGAAATTCACACTAATTTATGAAAGGTTAATTATTAAAAACAAGTTCAACTTCTAATAGTATTACTATGTGATCTCCCTTATACAACTTGAAAAATTGTTTATCATATCCCATTTACATGAAGTGAAAGCCATATCATTGGTATTTCTCCTAATCCATTTAAAACTACAACTATCAAAAGCACCACTTGAGGACTTGATATCTTCTAGCATTATGATGATCTCCAAAGGTTGATTTCCAACTTCTTTCACGAGGTCATTGATACACTGTAGTCTCCTTCCATTACTATCTTCTTTGTTTGCATTTTTTGAGATAGTTACTATTGCACTTCTAAGAGATTGAAATTGTTAGGTTCTAAAGACATAGGAACTAATGTATTTAGAACTCTAATTTGTAATGTTGGCAAACCATGATCAAAACAGGTTGTTTAGTCTTGTTTAACCTTGCTCAAAGTTGTGTTTTTTATGTAAAGTTGGATTCGAGTTGATGCAGAAGTCACTATGCATTTCGGCCTGGCTCAATCGATTAAAGCTTAGACTTAATCGATCGAATTTTGGGCAGAATGTGTTTTTCTGCAAAATTCCAACTCTGCCCTATCTCATTTAAAACGTTTAGGGTTTTATGTTTTGCCCTAGGTATATAAGGCAAACCCTATCTACGTTTTAGATGTTACTCATATTATTGTTTGTGTGAATCTCTTGTGAGATCTGAGAGGAGCTTTCCTTCACACAAGCTTAGGATTATCAAGGAGGAGATTTCTTCAAGAACTTGATGATCATTCAGTTGCTTCCATAAGAGCTTAAAGAAACACAAGCGGGAGTGCCTGTACTTGCTGGAGAATCCAAGAAAGAAGGAGTCTATGGTCTCGGAGCTTGCATGTGGTCGTGTCAGTAAGTTTCTACTGGTGGGTAGCAATAGGATGTTAGTGGTCTAAGTCGCTATTGTAAAACTTCGATTCTTTCATAGTGGATTCAAGTTTATCTTGAGGATAGCTAGGTTAAATCCTCCCCAGGTTTTTAATCGGTTTGGTTTTCTTAGGTCATCATATCATTGTGTTATTTATTTTTCCGCTGCTTATACATGATATGATTGTTTGATTGTGATAACCTAGATTTGCATAATTTGACTAACTTAATCACTTGGCTAATTAACTAGATTAATCCAATTGTGTTTTAAAGGGTCTAAAAACTCACAAGTGGTATCAAAGCAGGTTGCTTTCTTGTTTTAGATCTTTTGATCTCCATACTAATCCTTAACCCCAGTTGTCATGGAACACGAACACTCTCTAGTTATTCCTCCTCACTTTGATGGAAATAATTATGCCTACTGGAAAGTAAGGATGAAAGCTTTCCTGAAATCCATTAATGAGAGAGTTTGGAATTCCGTTGAGTACGGATGGGAGAAGCCCACTACTCTTGTGAGTGAGTGGCAAACCTCTCAAAAAGAAGCAGCTGCGTTCAATAGCAAAATTATGAATGCTATCTTTAACGATGTTTCTATGGAGGAATTTAAGAGAATCTCTAATGTTGAGGTTGCTCACACTGCTTGGAATACCCTCCAGACTATGCACGAAGGCACAAAGGCTGTCAAAATTAAGAAGTTGCAGTAATTAACATCTAGATTTGAAAGCATTAGGATGTCTGATGATGAAACTTTTGATGAATTCTATGCTAAGCTTAATGACATTGTTAATTTTGCATATAATCTTGGTGAAATCTATGATCAACCTAAATTGTTAGGAAGATTCTTAGATCTTTAACTAAAGACTTTAGACCCAAAGTGACGGGCATCACTGAAAGCAAAGATGTGGACTCCATCCCTGTTAATGAACTTGTAGGATCTTTTTAGTCCTATGAGTTAGACCTACCCAAAACTAGCAAATCCAAGTCAATGGCTCTTAAGTCAGTTGATGATGTTGAGGGTGGTGGATTTGATGATGAGCTCTCTGCTACAGAGATTGCTTATCTTGCCAAGAACTTTAGAAACTTTCTTAGGAATAGTAACAGAAGGGCAAGAGGTACGACCACTGCTAAACCTAGAAACTTTAGGAAAAATGATCCCACTAAGGTTAGTAACACCGAAAAACCTAAAGAAAAAGTAGGTCAATCTCCTAATAATTCTATGGGTCCTCAATGTTTTGGATGCTAAGGGTATGATCATGTTAAATCTGAATGTCCTACATACTTGAGGTCTAAGGGTAAGGCTATGACTGTAACCCTTAGTGATAATGAAGTTTCTGATGATGAGTCTGGGTGTGACTAGGATGGAAACTTTATTGCTTTCACTGCTACTGCTATAGTCAATAAAAGTGTGTCTGTTGAAGAGAACCCTTCTAATGGGGAACTCTCTGAGGATACAGATCTTTAAGAGGTCTACAATAAACTTTACAAAGTCCCTGCAAGGGATGCTATGAATGTTGAACTTGGCCTGAAGAAAATTAAAACTCTTAGGCTTGATAAGAAGAATTTACTTGTAAAATTGTTCGATGCTAATGAACTTTTGAACAATGTGAAAACTGAAAATATGCTTTTGCTTGATAAAGTTAAGAAATTAGAACTTGATTTATCTGTTGCTAGATCTACTAGTTCTAAACTTGATCATATGTTGTGTGTTCAAAAGTCTCCTTCTGAAAAATTTGGATTAGATTTTGTTGAAAACATCTCTATGTCAGCTCCCCATTCCACAAACTTTGTTCCTTCATCTTCTTCTAAACCTTCTGTGAGTGAGGTTGTGAGTGAAACTGTCAAATCTCCTGTGAGTGAGGTTGTCAAACCCATAAAAGTTTCACCATCTAGGAAGATTAGGGTTGATCAGAAAGAGTCTAAACCTAAAGAGTCTACCCTTTCTAAGGACAAGTTACATGGTAAACCTGCTTCGGTTTGTCATTTTTGTGAAAAATTTGGACACATTCGTCCAAACTGTTACAAGTTGCTAGCTGCTAAGCGAGCAAATAAGCCCAAAGTGCCTGTGCCTTAAGCACAAGATCCTATAGCACTTATTGGTGAATTGGTAAAGGCTCTAAACCTTTATTCTAATACTAGAGTTGGAAATTATTCCCATGTGAATAAGAACTCCATTGCTCATGTTGCATTTAAAAAGTTTTGGATGCAAAAGACTCGATCTAATTGAGTTTTTCTGACATGGTTCTTATGCTTCATTACTCTACTCTTTTGTGACCATTGTTCTTTAGTTTTTTCCTTTTGTTTCTAGGATTTGCATTGCATAACATTCATCCATTTCATTCTAAGATTTCTTTTGTTCCCTTCTTTTAAAATAATAATAATAATAAATAAATAAATAAAAAATAAGAAAAAGGGAAGCAAATTGTGTTTTGTATTTATTTTATTGGTTTTGAAAACAAGGTTGGTCAATTTATTTTCACTTAACATGTTTATGTACCTTGTTTAACTTTGATGAGCTTATTTATTGCACTTTACTAGTTGAAGCTTTGTAGTGCATATTGTGTGGGAAAGATGTTTATGATTTTTGATCACTTTGTCTTGATCTTGAAGTCACATGTCTTTGACTGTTGGACTTGAACCTTTTGAGAAAGGCATAAATAACTATCTCACCACTATTCACTAGCCAATCATGAACACCTTAGTACATATCGCAAGATTTTGTGCTCGAGAGAGTGTAGTACATGCAGAAAAAGAACATAAGGTGTAGCCTCAGTTAAAATGCTTAAAATTGGTGTGTACATTATTGGGCTTAATGTTAAAACAAACAATTAAAATTGGTATGTACATTATCCTGGCTATTTAATAAGTTTCTGAACAACTAAAATTGGTGTGTACATTATAAGACAAATCAAGAAACTTACATGATTGCAAGTTTATGATCTAGGAGATGTGAGAATTATATGATGTAACTCTTTTGGTGATAGTCTCTTTCAAATTTTATGTGATGAATTTTGTAGACTTTGTGTTTGATGTCTATTCGCATATCACCTCACATGTATCTCAAGTTTTTGCTAGTTGCACACACTTCACAAGTTACTCTTTACTAAACTCTATATATGTTATTGTGTGTGTTTTTGGCTTGACCAACTACGTTTAAAAATACCTTGAGTTTTATACAAAACAGATTTGTTGCTTGAGAATTTAAAGGGAGAATGTTTGAAAATCTTAATTTTTGGGAAAACTGAGTTTAAATCTTGTGTTTTTGAAAAAAATTTCATCTCATACTCATGCATTTTACTCATAAAATTCAATGCTTTGAGGAGTTTATACTCAAAACTTGCTAGGTTTTTCAAAAATGTGTTTTTTTCCTTAATTTCGATCGATCGAGGATGTTTTTCGATCAATCAAAATTGCGATTAAAAATTTAAATGAGCCTCTATCTGTTTCGATTTATCGAAATTGATTTTCGATCAATCGAAAATCGTGAATCAGATTTTTAAAAACCTGAGTTTGACTTGTTCTTCATACCTTTTCAAACTTTTTCTCTCTCTCCGATTCGGACTAGGCTCCACATCAATTTTTTGTCATTTTCCTCCAAATTTTTTGCAAGGTTTTCCTCTCTCTAAGCCAGTAAGTCCATTTTACCATTCCTTTTGCATTTTATTTCATGTTTTCATGCATAAATTCATGCATTTGATTGGGATTTTTGGACCTATTCAAAATTGGGGTTTTTAATGAATCAAGCCTTATTTTCTAAAATTGATCATTGGGTTTTGTTTCTATGACATTATAGACATGATCTTTGATGCTTAATTTGATCAATTTGGTGTTTTGTGAAAATTGATATTTATAGGGCTTGTATTTAGCCGAATTAGGGATTTGTTCAATTTGGGTTTAATTGATGAAATTGGCTTGTTGGATTGATGTATTTGATCATTTTAATCTGTATTCTATCTTGTGTGATGATCATTTCGTCAATTTTTTATAAAAACGAACAAGTGGTTTTTCAAATTTTGGGGTTTTTGGTTAGAAACTCTATGCCCAATTTTATGAATTTGAACTTAAATTAAACTTAGTTTCACTGTATTAGAGCATGCATCATGACATTTAACTGTTCATGCATCATATAGAGTTTTGGTCTATATTTTTTTTGTGCTAACTTGCAGTTTGCTCTTGGTTTTTTCTTTTTTGTTCATTTTGGTTCTGCTTTGCGTCTTTAGCCTTTCCTTAGCACCATGCCTAGGAAGACTAGAGCCCATAGGACACCCTCCACTTCTTCTGAGTTTCCCTCTAGGAGTGAGCTGTTTAAGAATGACAAAAGCAGAGAGTTATATGATAAGTTAAACAGTAAGAAAAAGATATGGGCTGAGGGCTCTGTTGTGTTAGATGAGGTTGATCCTGCCATTAGGGCTAACTTTGAGAGTAGAGGCTGATTGTCTTTGTTGGAGTCTTTGTTGGAGATAGATCATCCACCCCCAACCGCCCTAATTAGAGAGTTCTACTCAAACCTCTCTTGCCACATTTATGATTCCAACACCCTTGTTAGGAGTTGGATAAGAGGTGCTGAGTTCACCATTACCCCTAGGGTAGTGGCTGAGGCTCTTGGGGTTCCCGTCGTTAGGTAGCCCGTCTATCCTTATAAGGAGTCTCCACCCTTTGATGACATCATGTCATACATCACTAGGTCTTCTATCTAGTGGGATTCTAATCCTCGGATCACGTCTGCTGAGCTTACTACGACTACCTATCTTTTCCTTAGGATAGCATGTCATTCCTTGTGGCCTATTTCTCATCTCCACACCATCCCTATTGAGAGATGCGTGTTTTTATATGCCTTTACTTTTGGTTCTTCTATTTCTTTCCCTCATTTGTTTCTTCGTTCTTTGAACGAGATTCATAAGAGTAGCGCTGTTGGTCACACTCTTGTTTATCCTATTTTCATTCATAGGATTTTGTTACATTTAGGTTTAGATGGTTTTCCCAAATCTATGCCCGTACACATTACTGGTCCCATAGGTGCCACTTTCCTTCGGCAGAGGGCTGCTCATTTGAGAGCTAGAGTTGAGCCTGCTAGTGTTGTACCCCCTCCTCCCACTTCTACAGGTGATGCACAGGCTAAGGCGTCTTGTGCTACTGCTATTGATGCTGATGGTCCTCCACCGACTACTTTGAATGATTCAGACATTCATCATATGTTGGATCATGTTTTGACCGTTCAAGTGGCTCATGGACAGATTTTGGTGGACTTGCTCAATGAGGTTCATGCTTTGCATGCAGAGTTGACACATTTTAGACGATCACCTTCGCCACCTCCTTTTGATGATGGATTCTGATTGCCCTTGGCATTCTGTCACAAAAAGGGGGAGTAGCATTTTGAGTAGCTTGTAGAGTTTTTGTTGATAGGGGGAATTTTGATTGTTTTGGAGAGCTTGTGGTGATTAGATTGTATCTAGGAGCCGCACTTTGTGTTTACATTTTTTTTTTTTTTTTTTTTTTTGTTGCTTTAGATGTATGTTGTTGGGCTATTCATGTTAGGGGGAGATACATTTATTTTGTTATATATGTTTCTTGTTTCATTGCTTATTGATTTTATTCATTAATATATGTCTTTATTTTTTTGTTTTGTGAAATCAAGATTTTATTTTGTTTACTTGTATTTTTTCCACACATGTGTTTATGCGTTTTGTTTAGTGTTTCAAGAATTATACAAGTTGATTCAATTGAGCTGCTGTCTGCACTTGCAATTGATGGATAGTAGTTATGATTGAATTTGGTGTAATGAGCATTTGTTTTTGTAAAAGGCTTTTCATTGTAAACTTTGAGCTTTTAGTGTGTGTTTTGTCACGGATTGCCAAAAGGGGAGTTTGTTAGGTTCTAAAGACTTAGGAACTAATGTATTTAGAACTCTAATTTGTAATGTTGGCAAACCATGATCAAAACAAGTTGTTTAGTCTTGTTTAAGCTTGCTCAAAGTTGTGTATTTTACGTAAAGTTGGATTCGAGCTAATGCAGAAGTCACTATGCATTTTAGCCTAGCTCGATCGATCAAAGCTTAGACTCGATCGATCGAATCTCGGGCAGAATGCATTTTTCTGTAGAATTCCAACTCTGCCCTAGCTCATTTAAAACGCTTAGGGTTTTATGTTTTTCCCTAGGTATATAAGGCAAACCCTAGCCATGTTTTAGATGTTGCTCATATTGCTGTTTATGTGAATTTCTTGTGAGATCTGAGAGGAGCTTTCCTTCACACAAGCTTAGGATTATCAAGGAGGAAATTTCTTCACGAACTTGATGATCATTCAGTTGTTGCCATAGGAGCTTAAAGAAACACAAGCGGGAGTGCTTGTACTTGCTAGAGAATCTAAGAAAGAAAGAGTTCGTGGTCTCGAAGTTTGCACGTGGTCATGTCAGTAAGTTTCTACTGGTGGGTAGCAATAGGATGTTAGTGGTTTAAGTCACTATTGTAAAATTTCGATTCTTTCATAATAGATTCAAGTTTACCTTGAGGATATCTAGGTTAAATCCTTCCCAGGTTTTTTACCGGTTTGATTTTCTTAGGTCATCATATCATTGTGTTATTTATTTTTTCGCTGCTTATATATTATATGATTGTTTGATTGTGATAACCTAGATTTGCATAATTTGACTAAGTTAATCACTTAGCTAATTAACTAGGTTAATCCAATTGTGTTCTAAGGGGTCTAAAAACTCACAGAAATCAATTGCACCTAATGCAATTGATATGAATGGTTAAGATTTAGAGTTGCACAATGGGAGAGCATGGAGTGATTGTTGAGGTGAATTGCATGGTGAAATTACAATTGTACAGGATCTCAATCTCACTTCTAAGCTTCTAGCAAATGCTTCTGTAGTAGCAGGGGGGGAGCATGGATTAATTCACTTGACACAAGCTTTAATAAGTTTTCCTTTCAATCACAATGTATAACTGCAACACCAGCTTTCTTACTACCAAAGGCCCATAATAGCAAGGATGAAAATTTTATTTAATAAAACATGAGGAGTTTTTTTCCATTGCTCACCCATCTCCTTGACTTTGCCTTGCTTCTATTTCCCTTTTTATCTTGGTTCATGTTATCTGTAATACTTGAAAGATCACTTTATCATTTTACTCCAAAGTATATCTAACAGAAAGAAAGTTTAAAGAAGCCTATTTCTTCAGTGTATTCAAGCAGAGGGCCTGGTCCATGCTATAAGTGAATAAGGAGGTGGCCAAAACCCCAAGTGAAAAATGGCCTGCAAATTTTAATCAATATGGTTATTTCTTTCATCGTAATAGTATTAATTAAACTCAAATATTAGCTAACAAATAAAATAATATTTTTTTATCAAATGAAAAAAATATAAAGAGAAATGCTACATCTGCATCATTTTTCACAACAAATTTTAGGTGTCATATTGTTATCGGCTGCTATTGGTAGGTAAAAAAGTTATTTTAATGATGGATTCAAATTAGAACTAGTAACACCTAGAATTTGTTGTGAAAATGTTATGAATGTAGCACTTCTATAAAAAAGGGAGCAATACACAAAAAAAAATAATTTTTCACAACAACTGAGTTGACAAACTTTTACTAGTTCTCATCTAAGTTCACTAATATCACATTTTCACTTACCACTATCAATCTGCCATATCAAAAAGTGTGAAAAGTTTTATTAAATTTTTTTTTAAAGAAATTCTACATCGTTAATTCGTAATTTTGCATCTAAAATAAGATAATAGAGTTTAAGTAAATTTTTTTAAAAAAAATTCATATTTAAATATACAAAGAGCCTCAATTCAATTTTTGCCCAAGGCTTATCAAGTTTTGTCAATTTTTAATCCTTTGACATGTATCAAGCTGCCACTAACTAGTTTGTGCATTGGTGGTTTAAGTAATGCATCCTTTCTCAAGTTATGTCATTGTGTGTGTGTGTGTGTGTGTGTGTCTATAAGCTTTCTATAGGATTGAAATTCAATGTTGTGGTGTAAAGGATTTGGCATATCGATAAGAGAAAGAGAATAAGTAAGTTTTGGTAGATTTAATTTAATGCTATGAATCGTTTAAAAATTTCTGTACAACTTTCAATAATAGTCCAAGAAATTCTGTAATTCAATAGATGTGGGATGAAGACAGGATAATGATTGAAGGGAGGGGGGACGGAGTTGTAAGGTTGAATTTAATCAACCATCTTGTTTGCTTTATTCCATGCCAATTGGCTTGTAATTTAAGCACTTAGTAACCCTGTATTTAGGTGGGATTATTGTAAGGGTAGAGTGTGAGAAGATGTGAAGAAAAGTTCAAGTATGTGCAAAAAGGCAGAGATTCGCGGCTAGGACTTGCGGTTGACTCGTGACTGGCAAGCCGCCAACTGTAGGCATGTGAGATGCACACAGGGGAGCTGAAGGGTCGTGCTAGCTGTCGCACTACAGGACAAAAGTCCCAAGCTGGCCAGGCCGTTATCTCGCGGCTTGAACTCGCGACTCAGACCAGTCGCGAGGCCAAGCCGCCAATCAGCCCTGTTTGAGAAAAACTGACTCTTCGCATTCCTTTCTCACCCCACTATATATAGACCCTTATACCTACGAAATGTAGAGAGCTTTCAGAGAGAATTTTGTGAAAGAAACCCTAGAGAAAAAAAAGATTGCCTCATCCCCAATCTTTACCTTAGAGACTCTACAAATTCTTCTTCTCTCTTCCTCTCCATTGTTACATTCTTGAGAGGCCTTTAGCCAAATCCTTATCTCACCACACCCACGTCTGTGAGAAGGTTTATTTGGTGCTGTTGGGAAGCAGTTTGGAAGGAACCAATATACATTGGTTGATGCTATGGTATAGTAGCGGAATCCGAGAAGCTAAAGAAGAAATAGGTTCGATGTAACCTCGTTGGAGTAAGAAGCTTGGAGGGCTTAGGTACTCGGGTAGATTAGGCTTAGAGGGTCTTCTACTGTTCATGTATCCCAACTACATTCTTTAGTAGATTATTTGACCGTTTGGAGGGCGGCGGAGAGGTTTTACGCTAAGGACTTCAGTTTCCTCTTAGATAACACATCGTGTGTTGTCCGTGTGTTTGCATCTTCCTTCTCTTTATCTTTACTTTATATTCACTGCTATGGATGTGTTTATATTTGGCTTAGATTAGTTATCAATTCTGTGATTGGCTTATGTTCATGTTCCGCACATTAATTGTTTGATTATAAGCTTGAATTGATAATTTATAATTTGGGGTCTAAATGTTCAAGGGTGTTTTATACACATATTGAACTTTCATTTGGTATCAGAACGGGTGCATTATTTGTAGTTTGATTACCTGAGTGCAATCCTAGACCCCTTGGCTATGGATGCAGCTGTAAAAAGGGTCATGCAGAATTGTGGTTTAGGTGTTTGTGATAATGACTCTATGAGTATGTTTGAAGGGCATTCTAAAAATGAACTCTTAGATTTAATTAAATCTAAGAAACATGCTAGGATGTTTGTTCACATGCTAAAATACTCTGAAAATAAGAACCACATTCTACACAATAGTCTATGTGAGTCTAACTCATTAATTGAGAAATACAAAAGAAGAAATAGAACATTGTGTGAAAATGTTGATAATCTGAAAAAGAAAATTCAATCTGGGAAAAGCTTGGAAAATAAAGATGAATTTCTGTTTGATGGTCAAGAATGCTTGTCCCATGCTTGTATGTTTGTTTACATCTCATTGAAGGTATTTAACTCGTGCTTATGGTACCTTGACAGTGGATGTTCTCGTCATATGACATGAGATAAATCACTTTTTAAGACTCTTAAAGAGAAAGCATGTGATTATGTGACTTTTGGTGATGAGAGTCATGCTCAAGTTCTCGGAAAAGGGATGGTTGAAATACCGGATTACCTCTACTGAAAGAAGTGCTATACATCAAATGATTGAAGGTAAATCTCTTAAGTATCACTCAAATATGTGATGAAGACTTTCTTATCCAATTCTCAAAGAAGGGGTGTATAATCATTGATGAAAAAGGGATTCAAGTCTTGGAGGGAAATAGGACTACTGATAATTGCTATGGAGTAGTTCCTACGGCACCTATTTCATGTAGAAGTGCTCGCGTTGATATGCTGAAACTTTGGCATCATAGGTTTGGACATGCAAACTTCAAACAAGTATGTAAAGTCTCTAAACTTGAGGCAGTTGAGGGACTTCCAAAGTTTGGAAAGGTGGAGAAGACTATATGTGGAGCATGTCAAATGGGAAAACAAACAAAGGCAAACCATCACAAGATGAATGTGATTGCTACCTCATGGTGTTTGGAGCTTCTTCACGTTGATCTAATGGGGCCTACAAGAACTGAAAGCCTAGGAGGGAAGAGATACATTATGGTGGTAGTTGATGATTTCTCAAGGTACTCTTGGGTGGAATTCCTTAGAAAGAAGTCTGAAGCATGTGATAAAATGCAAAGACTATGCAAGAGACTGCAGAATGAAAAAGGAGCTCCCATAGTCAAAATCAGAAGTGATCATGGGAAGGAATTCGAGAATGCTAAATTTGAAACGTTCTGTGAAGAGCATGGTATCAAGAAGGAATTTTCAGCTCCAAAGACTCCACAACAAAATGGGGTAGTTGAAAGAAATAACCGGGTGATCCAAGAGATGGCAAGAGTCATGCTACTCAACAAAAACATACCTCAAAGGTTCTAGGCTGAAGCTGTGAACACATCGTGTCACATATGTAATAGAATTTATTTCCGAGCTGGGACAAAGAAGACATCATATGAAATATGGAGAGAAAAGAAACCCAAGGTAAAGTATTTCAAAGTATTTAGGAGCACATGTTACATTCTAAATGACAGGGAAAATCTGGGAAAATTTGATGCTAAGAGTGATGAAGGAATATTCCTAGGTTACTCCACAAATAGCCGAGCTTATAAAGTGTACAACAAGCGTACTAAGACGATGATGGAGTCAATCAATGTGGTCATAAATGACACCATATCAGAAAAGGAAATTAAGGATGATGGAAAGGGGCTCAAACTCAAGGAGAAAGAGGATGATGATGATATGTCCCTAAGTGATGATGTTGAGAAAGAAATACCAGGAAAGGAGTCCATACCTCCTATATCAAGAAGAGAGACTAGATCAACATAAGAAATCTCAAGTCCACTCACTCCTCTAGAAGTTCAAACCCCAATTTCTCGTGATGAGGAACTCTCAACTTCCAAGAAACCATTATCAAGAATGACTCTCAATCACCCACCAAGTAATATTATTGGGGGTGTAAACGAGGGACTTCGTTTGAGAAAAGGGCCAAAGTATACTGCTAACCATGTAACATACAACTGCTATCTTGCTCAATTTGAACCTAAAAGGGTAGAAGCAGCACTGAAAGATGAGAATTGGGTAGAGTCTATGCACCAGGAGCTATACCAATTTGTTAGAAATGATGTGTGGGAATTGGTTCCAAGGTCTGAAAATACACATGTGATCGGAACCAAGTGGATTTTTAAGAACAAAACAAATGAAGATGGTGAAGTTACTCGAAATAAGTCTAGATTGGTGGCTCAAGGGTATACTTAGGTGGAAGGCATTGATTTTGATGAATCGTTTGCTCCGGTAGCAAGACTAGAGTCCATACGAATTCTCTTGTCTATAGCATGCATCATGGATTTCAAGTTGTACCAAATGAATGTGAAGAGTGCTTTCTTAAACGGCTTTCTAAATGAAGAAGTCTTTGTTGAACAACCAAAGGGGTTTGAAGATCCTCACTTTCCGAGTTATGTACTAAGATTGAAGAAAGCTTTGTATGGGTTGAAGTAGGCACCAAGAGCATGGTATGATTGTCTCACTACTTACCTATTGTGATAGGCCACAAACTAAATGACCCCTTGTGATTAAACCAATTAATTAATTAGCCAAGTTATTAATTAATCAATTTATCATGCAATTGCGTGGAAGCACAAAAAAATCACCAAAAACTAAATATGCAGCGGAAATTAAATGACACGGTGATTTGTTTACGAATGGGGAAAAATCTCGCGGCAGAAACCCCACTGGGTGATTTTCAGGTCACCACTCCCGAAACTCCACTATTATTAAATCAAGTGGTTACAAGTAAAGGAATCCCAAGTACCTTACCAACCTATAGTTGAACCCTTACCCCAATACCCAATTGGACTTGATCTGTAGCGACAGTTTCCACCTTTGATACACGGCTCCCAAGTACGTGACTAACTAATGTGCAGATCCCAGTATGCGACTTCAAAACACCAACTTAAGGAAGAGAGGTTGGCTGTAAAGTTCTTCAGTTCATCCTACACGATGAAGATCAAGAAGATGCTTGGTCACAAACCTTATGGTGCAAATATACAGCAACTTCTTCAGAGAAGATGAACTAGGTCAAGAACTTCGTCTTTTGATCACAATTTGCTTGAACAGAGATTGCTTAATGCTTTTGCAACTTGTGTCACACTTGACGGCTCTTAAAACAATCCTTTTATATGTTTAAGGTTTGGAGAAAAGAAGGCCTAAAAGCATATTCACGAATCCTAAGAAAATCAGATTAGAAAATTTGAAATTATAAATCTCGACAAATAGTAGGTGTCGAGGTAGCTATCGAGAAGGTATCGAGCTTTAATGAAATTGCACTTCAGCTTGCTTTTTCTTGGACAGACTTGATGGCTTCAACACTTGACCTTGAAACCCTATTTCTTGAAGTATTAAAAACATCTAGAACTACCCAATTACAAGTAGAGTACATTTTGTCAAAGGATTAGCCAATTTACATAAATAAGTGACATATGTTCTTAACAAGTGAAAACACATATGTCCTAACAATCTCCCCCTTTGGAAATCCATGACAAAACCACAACAAACAAATGAACATATGAGAGAAGTCATAAATCACTCAACTCATATTCACTTATTGATACAATAAAATCTATCTTAACTCAAACTCTTGAAAAACTTTGTAAGAAAAGAGTTTATGGCAAGTTGACTTTGACAACCTGTATTTCTAAAACACTTTAAACAAAACTTATCAAGGCATCTTGTGTGAAACAGAAATAATAGATTGCATACAAGTATAATGAACATGTGTATAAAGATAGAGAAGAAACAACACATGAAGAGAGAGGTGAAAGAAACATACATCCACATATATAAAGAAGTATAAGTACAATGTATGTAAAAAATGGTCAAATGACCTCATATACAAGATCAATGTATCTATAAAGAATAGAAAAGAAAAGATACATCAAAATTTCACTACATCTCTCAAACTATCAACACTCCCCCTATCAAAAATGTCATATACTAACTCTCCCCCTAAGATGACTACTCTCATAACCCAAAACTAAATCTCCCCCTTCGGCAATCCGTGACAAAACCACAACAAACAAATGAACATATGAGGGAAGTCATAAATCACTCAACTCTTATTCACTTGTTGATACAATAAAATATATCCTAACACAAACTCTTGAAAAACTTTGCAAGAAAAAAGTTTATGACAAGTAGACTTTGACAACCTATATGTCTAAAACACTTTAAACAAAACTCATCAAGGCATCTTGTGTGAAACAGAAATAATAGATTGCATACAAGTATAATGAACATGTGTATAAAGATAAAGAAGAAACAACACATGAAGAGAGAGATGAAAGAAACATACATCCACATATATAAAGAAGTATAAGTACAATGTATGTAAAAAATGGTCAAAGGACCTCATATACAAGATCAATGTATCTATAAAGAATAGAAAAGAAAAGATACATCAAAACCTCACTACATCCCTCAAACTATCAACGCTCCCCCTATAAAAAATGTCCTATAGTAACTCTCCCCCTAAGATGACTACTCTCATAACTCAAAACTACTTCCCCTTTTTGTCATGAGTGACAAAGGGTAGAGTGTCATGTAGACATCTCATCAGTAGAGCTAGCATCTCCATCATCATCATCATCCTCATCCTCATAATCTAAAGTTGCTGAAGTAAGTGGTGAAGGAGTAGCCTCTAGAGCAAAACCACCCATGGTCGCCTACCGTCGTGCAATACGACCAACACAAACATTCACCTAATACAACTCAGCGAAGAGTGTATCAAGGCGAGTGTTCATGCGCTGCAGCTGTGCCATAATGTCTCATAGAGATACATTGCCCATAGAGGAAGGAGCCAAATGGAAGGAAGGAGTGGAATCCATCAATCGCAACCTAAACTGCGCCTCACTACGTTTTACTGTAGCGGCATCTATGGCACATATGTGTGTGAAGTGGTCGGACACAGGAAAAGGAATAGAAAAATGGCGTAAGATCCTCGTGATAGCTGATGGAAAGATGAGCCTATCACAGGACGCCGAATTAAGATGAACATCTATGATAGAAAGAATAAAGTGAGAAGGAAAATCTATAATAAGATGCTCTAAAAGAGATAACAAAAATCGAGCACGAGGCTTTGTGACAGAGTTGTAGTGAGAGAAAGGATGGAGTACAAACATCATCACCATGTTTAGGAATCTAGGACCTTTAGCAAAAGGCTTACATGATGTGTACTGATGCTCACCCCAATCAGCAGGGCGCTAACAAAAGGCAGAAATGAGCTCATCTTTGGACACATTCCTCAGACGTTCACAAGAAGCATAGTCAGGAAACTCTATCCTAGGAATCCTAAGCACATCCGTAACTAGCTGCGGTGTAACAGGGATGCGCATACCTCGAACGCGAGTGAAAAAGAGAGGTACTGAATGATCTATCCCGTGCATATTGGAGTAAAACTCTTGAATCAACACGAGAGGAGAAGTGACCGGGACGTCACACAGTGACTCCCATCCCCTACTGTGAATGACAGAGGGAAGGTCAGTGTCGACGAAGTCCGCCAGAATGACTTGGCGTTCCGAATGAACACCTCGTTGAGAAAAGTTCTCCGTAAATGCCTTGTGGGCATCTCCATCACGGAACCGAAGGTTAAGAGGAGCAGAGTTAGAAGAAGAGGAAGCTCTAGAACGCAGAGGGTTCCGAGCAGAAGTAGATTTACGTTTGGGTGCCATAGACACTACTAATGTAAAAGAATGAGAAAGAGATAGAGAGGGAGACAATCAGAAAAGTCCCAGCACAGTTCAAATAGATCAAATATATTGAACAAACAAAACGTATGCATGAGAATGCATGAGTATGTGACATGCAAATCAAAAGGCATCATAGGCTCAGCCCAATCCAATCCTACCAGCACACAGCATAGAGCACACATCTAAATGCATGTAAATATCATTCTAATGCACATGGAATGCAATGTATGACATTTTGAAAGCATTTAAGTGAAAACCCAACCCAAAATTTTAAGAAAAACTCATCAATTTTGAAAAACCCCAAAAATTTTCAAAAATCCCAAAAACTAGGTTTCAAAACATGAAATGCATAAGAACGGGAAGAAAAATGAACTTACCAAGTGATTGAAACCAAGGGAAGGCCGAAAATCAAGAGGGTTTGAAGATTTGAGTGAGAGAAAGGTGGTTGGGAGATGAAACGCCTCGGAGAGATCGAGAGAATAAGAGAAAAATCGCAAAAAATCCTTATATAGACACTTCAGTAAATCTCGACAGCTGAGGTGTCGAGAGGTATCGAGGAAGATGTCGAGGAAGGTGTCGAGGATTTGGCCTTCGATAGCTTCAGGTGTCAAGAAGTGTCGAGGTGTAAGAATAAATTCAAAGAACAGAAGCTTGATCGATCGACAAGGTGTCGAGGAGGTATTAAGAAGACAGGAACTTTCTTGATCGATCCACCAGGTATCAAAGAGGTGTCGAGATTGCGATAAGAAAAAGGCTTGAAAAGCTCGACAAATGACCAGGTATTGAGGAGGTGTCGAGGAGGTGTCGAGCCAGCAGTTAAAAGTAGTTTTTCAAGAAGAGAAAAACACAGACATGAATGCAATCCAACATACACCTCAACCAAAGATCCAATCAACATTTTAAGCTCTTAAAATCATCTCTCAATCAAAAATTTAGCACATGGATCCTCAAAAAAACACACACACACACTAAACAAGTCTAACCAATTTTATTTTTCAAAAAATAAGTTAAGACAGTTTAGTGAGTATACATTAGCACATGTAAAACCTTTGTGATGGCCAAATCACATTGTACCTGCACATGTATCAAAAGTAGCAAAGAATATTGCGTGTTGTGTGTGAAAAAAAAAAAAAAAACCGCAGGATTGCATATGTGTATACATGTTATGACGATCTGAGATATAAGAAAAAATAACTTTAACTCATACACAATCATAACTGTTTGATAGGGACTATCACATTCGAGGTACATCCTATAACTCTCACATCTCATAGAATACGCTTGCAACCATATTTAAAGCATTTTTGATCTTTTTTCTTTTTATTTTCTTTGCATATTTTCTTTTATTTTAGCATATCATAAATGGGCATATAAAAGAGAGAAAAGAAATACCCAAGATGTTAAGCATTTGACATCGCACTTTTGCTATGCCGAAGCATACGAATGTCTTTGATACTGCACTTTTGCTATGCCGAAGCATACAGGTGTCTATGACACTGCACTTTTGCTATGCCGAAGTATACATGTGTCATTTATGATTAGCGAGCAACGGTGGTGAGATGGTTATTTATGCCTTTCTCTTAGGATTTTCTAGTCCTACCCATCAAAAAGAGTGATAAGAGTGTTAAGTTTTAAGAGATAACTTAATCTTACTCATCACAAATAAGAGCCACAAAACTCACTTGCTTAGTTGTGCATAGAGATGCTCATCTAAGTTACAAAAGATACAAAGTTTAGAAACTTTGTTTCAATGGCCATCCAAGGTACATAAGTACCAAAGTACACAAAACACACACTGTTTTTGTATTTTTCTGATTTTTCAATTTTTTATTATTTTTATTTTAAAAACAAAAGTAAACAAAACTGAAAGTAAACACACAAAAACATGTTAAACAAAACAAAGCATAAAAACTAGACCGACTAAAAAAAAAATGCAAAACACACAAGCAATGCAACAAACAAGAAAAGTAAAAAGGGAAAAGAAAGTGATGAAATCACTTTGAGTCTTTTTCTTCCACACCTTGGAAGAACCTTTTCTTTGATTGAACCCTTGAACAGACGGTGAGGGGGAAGAATTGAAACCGTTCAAGTTCGAAAGAAACATGAGGGCTTTCAGAAGATCTCCAAGAGGAGTAAGAGAGGATTGAAGCTGATTTTGGCTTCCAGATGTTATCATGTCATTGCTCTGTTGAGTGGCTAGCCACTTATAGCAATTAGGTCGAGTATGACCGGCAGCTCCACAATGATGACAAAGATGCCGCTTCTTTTGTTTAGGCTTTTGAGAGTTAGCCTTTTTAGTCCTAAGGTTTTTAGCATCTTTCTTATCTTGATTAGGGGGTGCTCCTGAGATAGATTTACCCTTGTTTAAGTTCTCACTAGCTAATTTAGTTTTAACATCAGTGTTCTCAATTTCAGTATTATTAGCAGGAGAAACAAAAACAGTATTACTAGTAGAAGCAGCATTAGAGAAAGAAAGACCATACCCTAAGCCTGTTTGATCCGAAGCAGTTTTTTGATTGCTCAGCATCTCATTAAGCTTTGCACTTGAAGTCCTCTCTAATTGAGCTCTAACTTGAAACAACTTAGCTTCAAGCTTCTTGGTCTTCTCAGCCAAAAAGTTGTTCTCAAACCTCAGTGCTCTAATAGTTTGATTCGCCTCGTCAAACTTTATGGACAACTCTTCACGATCAAGTTCCACATCACTGAACTTCTTGGTGGCTAGCTTATAGAATTTCTCATGCTTCTCAGAGAGCTTGTAAAGCTTCTCATAGGCTGAATGGATATCATCTTGATCATCCATTTTCTCAAATTTGGACTCCACTAGTTCTTCTTCTTCATCCACTTCTTCAATAATCCCTTCAGTAGGATTGACTGTGGCAATGAAGGCATTTAAGATTCCGTCATCCTCATTGTCGGAATCATCTTCGGGCTCAGTGTCACTCAAGGTTGCAGCATGTGCCTTACTCTTCCCAATGCTCTTGAGATATGTTGGGCACTCATGCTTCATGTGACCGAATCCATGACATCCGAAGCACTTTGGTCCAGCTGGAACAGTGTACTGACCGCCATCCTTAGTGTCCTTCTTCCCTTTGTCTTGGCTCTTAAACTAAGAAGAACTGGATTTTCTGCGGTCCTTGTCGAAGTTCCTCCCATTGGCATTCTTCATAAACTTCTTAAATTGCCTTGTAATGTAGGACTTCATCTTAGAATCTTCATCATCGGAAGACTCATCTGTATCACTGCTCTTTACCTTCAAGGCCATGCTCTTGCCTTTACCCGTTTTGCCAATCCTAGATAGTCCTAGCTCATAGGTCTGCAAGTTTCCAACCAGCTCAGTCAAATGAATTTTGTTAATATCCTTTGATTCTTCCATTGCAGTAATCTTGGCATGGAATCTCTCAGGTAGAGATCTAAGCACCTTCCTTACAACCTTGGGTTTAGGGATGGTTTCCCCAAGATTGAAGACTGAGTTCACTATGTCCTTTAACTTTGCATAGAACTCATCAAACAACTCATCTTTCTCCATCTTAATTTCTTCAAAGCTTGAAGTTAGCCACCTTGATCTTTACGTCATTCCAATCGGCCGGTTCTTCTTTTGACTTGGTCCAGCCAATTTCTACAGCTTGCCACACCTTCTCATCTAAAGACTACAAGAAAGCTCTCATGCGTACTTTCCAGTATGCATAGTTAGTGCCATCAAATAAAGGATGTATAATTAATGACTGTCCTCTATCCATAACAAGCAGGGGTCAATAGATCTACACAGCAAAGATTAAACCTAATCAGAGTGTGCCTACTCTGATACCACTTGATAGGCCACAAACTGAATGATCCCTTGTGATTTAACCAATTAATTAATTAGTCAAGTTATTAATTAATCAATTTATCATGCAATTGGGTGGAAGCACAAACAAATCACCAAAAACTAAATATACAACGGAAATTAAATGACACGGTGATTTGTTTACGAATGGGGAAAAACCTCATGGCAAAAACCCCACCAGGTCATTTTCAGGTCACCACTTCCGAAACTCCACTATTATCAAATTAAGCGGTTACAAGTAAATGAATCTCAAGTACCTTACCAACCTACAGTTGAACCCTTACCCTAATATCCAATTGGACTTGATCCATAGCGACAGTTCCCACCTTTCATGCACGGCTCCCAAGTACGTGACTAACTAATGCGCGGATCCCAGTACGCGACTTCAAAACACCAACTTAAGGAAAAGAAGTTGGCTGCAAAGTTCTTCAGTTCATCCTACACGATGAAGATCAGGAAGATGCTTGGTCACAAAACCCTATGGTGCAAATACACAACAATTTTTTCAGAGAAGATGAACTAGGTCAAGAACTTCGTCTTTTGATCACAATTTGCTTGAACAGAGATTACTCAATGCTTTTGCAACCTGTGTCACACTTGACGGCTCTTAAAACAATCCTTTTATATGTTTAGGGTTTGGAGAAAAGAAGGCCCAAAAGCATATTCACGGATTCCAAGAAAATCAGATCAGAAAATCTGAAATTATAAATCTCGATAGATAGCAGGTGTCGAGGTAGCTATCGAGAAGGTGTCGAGCTTTAATGAAATTGCACTTCAGCTTGCTTTTTCTTGGACAGACTTGATGACTTCAACACTTGACCTTGAAACCTTGTTTTTTGAAGTATTAAAAACATCTAGAACTACCCAATTACAAGTAGAGTGCGTTTTGTCAAAGCATTAGCCAATTTACATAAATAAGTGACATATGTTCTTAACAAGTGAAAACACATATGTCCTAACATATTGGATCGTGGGTTCAAAAGAGGTCAAGTAGATCAAACATTGTTTGTTAAAAGAGATGAGAAATCCCTACTTGTCACTCAAGTGTACGTGGATGATATTGTATTTGGATCCACAATTAATCAACTAGCTCACGAGTTCTCGGAAGAAATGAAAAGGGAATTTGAAATAAGCATAGTAGGAGAGTTGAACTACTTCCAAGGGCTTCAAGTGAAACAACAAAGAGATGGAATATTTATTTCTCAAGAGAAGTATACCAAAAATCTTGTCAAAAGATTTGGTCTGGACTCTAAGAAACATACTTCTACTCCTATGAGTTCCTCGGCTAAGTTAAGCATTGATGCAACCGGTGTTGACGTTGATCCAACACTTTATCGAAGTATGATTGACAGTCTTCTCTATCTCACAGCAAGTGGGCCAGATATTGCATTCAGTGTCGGGGTATGTGCACAGTTTTAAGCTGCTCCTAAAGAATCCCACTTAACAACAGTTAAGCGAATCATCCGCTATGTAAATGGCACATCTGACTATGGGATTTGGTATACAAAATATTCAAATGAGTGTTTGGCGGGATATTTAGATGCTGACTGGGTAGGGTGCATTGATGATAGGAAAAGTACTTCTGGTGGGTGCTTCTATCTTGAAAATAACTTGGTTTCATGGATGAGCAAAAAGTAAAATTCAGTATCCCTGTCAACGGCTGAAGCTAAATACATTGCAGCAGGAAGTTGTTGTGCCCAATTGTTATAGATGAGAAAGTTATTGCATGACTATGGAATCTCTCAAGACACTATGTGTGTTTTCTGTGATAACACTAGTGCCATAAACTTGTCAAAGAATCCAATTCAGCACTCCAAATCAAAGCATATCGAAATCCGCTATCACTTCATTCAGGACTTAGTAGAGGACAAGGCAATATGTCTAGAATTCATCAATACTAATAATCAAAAGGCAGACATATTTACCAAACCTCTTGATAGCCCGAGGTTTGAATCCTTGCGTAAGACAATTGGTGTCGGTATCATTCCTTAAACTCAATCTTCCATGATATCTTATTGTGTCCTTGGTTGCTTTGTGTGCCATATGTTTGTCTTCATTTTTTTATGGATATTTTTTATCAAAGTTTTTACTGCTTTTATGTCAAAAATCCAAAAACACATAAAAAGTAGAAAATCATAAAAAGTTTGATAAGCTTTATTGAGTTTTGTCTTAAAGCATGTTTTGCCATGTACCTTTGTACTAATGGCTTTGTGCATTTAACAAGCTTAGCTTGTCTCTCATGCACTCATATCATTGTGGAAGAAATTCTGAAATCTATGTGACTGTTGTAAATAGATCTTCAACCTTGTCATGAATAATTAGTGAATGGTTTTGTTGATCTTGAGACATGCATAGACTCATGCCTATATATCTTCCCACTTTTTATTTTTATGCTTAAGAGAGCTCTCTAAATGTAAATCTCCAAATGAAAAGAGATATAGAGCTGCAAGAGCCTGTCGCACATACTAGTATTCGACTAGAAAAAAGGGAAAACGACCAAAATAAAATGTATGATGCCCAAAAAGCCAAAGGCTAACTCATCAATTGAAATATCAAAAATTCCAGGCATCTATCTCACAATGAGATTTTCTTTGCTCAAAAAGTGCAAATGATATGTTAAATATGGAGTCAAATGAAAAGTTTCAAAAAATTGTTATCAAATGCATGTGGGAGGTCATATATGCATGTTTCTATAATTGAGATAGGTCACATTATCTAGTGCTAGTTGTGTATGCCTTAATTGAATTGATCATTGAAGCTTCATATTGGACTAAGGACTATCTCATTTTTGATATCCACACATAACACACAAGTCTATATTCAATTTTTCACAAGCTCAATCTTTGTTGATCAAACACAAATAGATTTTTGAGTGTTTTAGTTTGTTTTTGGAAAGTGTTTTTGTTTTTACAAAAATGTCAAAAATTTCAAAAATAGTGTTGCCTTGTTTTGGCGACTCAGTCGCGGGTAGGTCTAGTTGCATGCTCCAGTCGCGAAGCTCTCTCTGAGATTTTCGCGGGTCACTGGCGGGTCAGCATCCCAGTCGCGAAAAAGACATAGAAAATTTTTCAAAATTTTGTTTTTGCATATTTCACGGCTCAGTGTGGCGACTTGTTTGCGGGTGGAGGGTCCAATCGCGAGGGGTACACAAAGATTTTCGCGGCTCAGCTCGCGACTCCCTCGCGGGTAGATTTTCCAGTCGCAAAAAACACTTAGAAGATTTCTCAAGAATCTTGGTTTCACAGTGTTTCGTGGCTTAACCTAGCGACTTACTGGTGACTTATCTCAGTCGCGAAAAACGCGTGTTTTGCATTTTCAGGTCAGTTTTAAAATTTTTTGAGTTTTTCCCTCATACTTATTGTGACTGTTCATTGTCTTTCTCATTTCACTCTCACAAACACTCCGAGTATTTCTTTGAAAATCCTCCATTTCTGCACCGTTTCTTCTCAAATCTTCATAAAAAAGGTATGGGTTTTCTTTCTTTTCCTTCATACTTACTGCTTTGGGCATTTTTTTTCTGATTTGTGGAGATTTATTGTGGTTTATGATTTATCATGTTTGAACATGGGTTTTTGTTTTTCTGGTTGTAATGTCTATTTGTGATGGTCTATACACTGATTTTCTCTATCTTGTGTACCTACTTTGGTTTTGGGTGTATACACATACTCATTGTCATGATTTGAACCTAAATCTCAAGTGTTTAGGGTTTTCTTCAATATCCATGGTGTGAAATTGACACATTGCTAATAATGTTTGGTGTCTTGTCTGGTGTCTCTTATGTGTGTTAAATTATGTTGCAGTGTCAAAATGTCTCCATTCAAGAGATCAACTGTGAAAGGAGGTAGGAGTAAAGGGAAGGAACCTGTCATTAAAATTGATGATTTCTCTCCTAGACCAAAAAGGACTCGTTCCCCATTCGGTGTGTTCGATCCTAACAAGTTCCGATCATATGCTGCTTTTCAGACTTATGAAAATTACTTCAAAATGGCTACACCACTGATTGAAAGAGTCGTTGACCAACATTCTCTCTTTGACACTGACATCCCTCAATGGTTTGTCTGCAAGGATTGGAATTATCTTCTCTCCGACCTTGATGATGCATATGAAAATCTGGTAAAGGAATTTTATGCCAATGCAATGGTTGAAGGAGACGAACTTAAGTGCTAGGTTAGAGGAAAAAGTTTCTCCATCTCTCCCACATATCTCGCAAAGATTCTTCGCATCAACCGACCAATACTTGGAATCTCTCCTGTCTATGATGACCTACATCCAGATGAGGACTTACTTCGGGCAGTTCTTGGAGAAGACTTGGAATTTTCCTCAAATGGGAACTCAGTTAGTGTTTCATCTCTTCCTCCAAAATTGAGGGTGTTTACGATTGTCATGTTTCACAACCTGTATCCTTTATCTAGCACAGGGTATATGAACCTCAGACGTGCACTGTTCCTTCATGATCTGATTTCTGATGTTGAGATTGATATATGTGCTCATATCTTTCATATCCTTCGCAAAACTGTTCTACAAACACAGTCAAGGATCTGCATTCCTTTTTGCTGCCTCATTTCAAGGATTTTGAAGCTGAAAGGGATCCATCCCTCTGAGAATGAATTTCCCTGCCCAAAACCATGTCCAATTAACATGCGCACGTTCAACGCTAGCATTGGCCATAGCAAAAAAGGAATCAAAACAGAAGCTTCAGCATCCTGCAGTGGTTCACACTCCAGTTCATTTCCCACCGACGAGAAGCTAGACTCTATTGTAGCATCTGTCAATGAGATGAGTACAAAGATGTCAGGCCTTACATCCATCTTGCACCATCTCAACATTCGGTGGGATACGAAGTTCACTTGTATTCAAGCTCAACTAGATCAAATTTAGAGAAAGCTAGAAGATGATGGAGACTAGCTATTCCATGACAAAAAGGGGGAGATGCTGTTGGTAGGGGGAGCTCAACGAAAGAGGGAGATTTCAGCTAACAGGCTTTTGTTTATTGCTTTTATCTATCTTTAGCTTCTATCATATTTCAGTATCCATTTTGTATTTATTCAGCACATCTTTATTTTTGTGTTGGTTTGTACCTGCTACCTTTGTAGGTTTTAAGGTTTATGTTTAAGGTTTGTACCCATATTGCTTTTGTAAGCTTGGGTTTGGTTTTATGCATACTTGTAGGCCTTTGTGGTTTGTACCATACTTTATGCAGCCTTTGTGCTTTGTTAAATCAGTACTTCTAACCTAATGCTATGCATTCCTTTTTAAGTACTGTTACTCTTGTGCCTGTGTAGGATTTTTCCTAGATGCACATACTTCTTGTATTGTGCATTGGTTGAGTGTTGGTCATTCAAGTGATTTGCCTTATGTTTGTCAACTTGAATGTCCGAATGTTCATTCCAAGTGTGAATGAACATTGTGATCACTTGTATGAAGTGATTACCTATTTTTGGTCTTGCTATGGTTTATTGCTTTACTCCATTGTGCTTGATCGCATTATGCTTGCTCCATTTGCATTACAAGTTTTCTGAATATAATGAACTTATTATGTTGTTGTGTTTCAGGAGTTACTTGCTCTTATGGTTCTAAAGCTTCATAGATTCTAGAGTTAGGTGTGAGTGAGTTTTCCAACTGTTTCCAACTCACGCGTTAAGTCTAGAGTTTGTTTTAGGGTTTTGTCACGGAATAGCCAAAGGCAAAGATTGTAAAGTTGAATTTAATCAACCATCTTGTTGGCTTTATTCCGCGCCAATTTGCTTGTAATTTAAGCACTTAGTAATCTTGTATTTAGGTGGGATTATTATAAGGGTAGTGTATGTGAAGATGTGAAGAAAAGCTCAAGTATGTGCAAGAAGGCAGAGATTCGCAGCAAGGACTCGCGGCTGACTCGCGACTGGCAAGCCGCCAACTGCAAGCACGTGAGATGCACACAGGCGAGCTGAAGGATTGCGCCAGCTATCGCACTACAGGACAAAAGTCCCAGGCTGACCAGGCCGTTATCTCGCTGCTTGAACTCACGACTCAGACCAATCGTGAGGCCAAGCCGCCAATCAGCCCTGCTTGGGAAAAACTAACTCTTCACATTCCTTTCTGACCCCACTATATATAAATGCTTATACCCATGAAATGTAGAGAGTTTCTAGAGAGAATTTTGTGAGAGAAACCCTAGAGAAAAACAAGATTGCCTCATCCCCAATCTTTATCTTAGAGACTCTACAAATTTCTCTTCTCTCTTCCTCTCCATTGTTATATTCTTGAGAGGCCTTTAGCCAAATCCTTATCTCACCACACCCACGTCTGTGAGAATGTTTATTTGGTGCTGTTGGGAAGCAGTTTGGAAGGAACCAATATACATTGGTTGATGCTATGGTATAGTAGCGGAATCTGGGAAGCTAAAGAAGAAATAGGTTCGACGTAACCTCGTTAAAGCAAGAAACTTGGAGGGCTTAGGTACTTGGGTAGATTAGGCTTAGAGGGTCTTCTGCTGTTCATGTATCCTAACTACATTCTTTAATGAATTATTTGACCGCTTGGAGGGCGGCGGAGAGGTTTTACGCCGAGGACTTTCTTTGATAACACATCGTGTGTTGTCCGTGTGTTTGCATCTTTCTTCCCTTTATCTTTGCTTTATATTTACTACTGTGGATGTGTTTATATTCTTAGATTAGTTATCACTTCTATGATTGGCTTATGTTCATGTTCCGAACATTAATTGTTTGATTACAAGCTTAAATTGATAATTTATAATTAGGGGTCTAAACGTTCAAGAGTGTTTTATACACATATTGAACTTTTAAAAGTAAAAATAAAATAAAATAAAATTTCATGAAATACACTAATTCATTAAAATTTGATTAATCCTTATTAGATTTGTTGTTGACATTTGGCTTAGTTTTGTTGTTGTTTTGACTATTTTTCTTATTGTTTGAGTTAATTTTTATTGTTTATTGGGATATTTTAAGTTTTATGGTTCAAGGAGCCAAAAATTACGTTTGAAAGGCCGAATTTAATTTTCTAAGGCTCAAACTCTAAAGTCAACCTTATATATATACACACATTTTTATTACTTTTTTACCCAAAGGGGGCTCCTTAGGGGTCTAGCCCCCCTTTGGGCCAGTACCTGGCTACATCCCTGACTAAATGAATACAATGGGTCCGTTTGGATTGAACTTATTGTTGCTGAAACTGAAAACTGAAAACACTATAACAAAATAATTTTTAAATATGTAAATAGTACCGTGGGACCCATTTTTAATGAAAAAGTTGATAAAAAATGAAATTTGTGGGTCTGTAAACAGTGCATTTGTGCACTGTTCATGGACAGAAGTCAACAAATGCGGCTACTGTTCATGTGAACAGTAGCGCACAGTTCCGCTTTGCTCCCTCTCATGCTTGAAAAAAAAAAAAAAAAAAAAAAAAAAAAAAGGTCAAAACGTGAAAATGAAAACGCGCCGTGAGAATAATCTCAATCCAAACGCCCTCAATAGCAAGGAATTTCAAGAAGAGGTCCAAAGGAGCAATTAAAGCCTTAAACATTTGGTAGGAAACAATTTTTGTGGGTGAATTTGTGTGTATTTTTAATGAATGGGTGATTTTATATCACCATATATACTATCAGTTGCACAACAAAGGTACCAAACAAAAACAAGCAGCATACATGCTGCTGTGCTGAGCACTCTTAGAGACTAGCTTTTGTCATTCGCTCATGAATTAGAAAAGGGGAATTTTAGCCAACCACACAACATCACAGCAAAATGAAAGCACAAAATTCAGAAGAAAAATGACTAGTCATATAACTGTGTTTCATTGACTACGACATGTCAACTATTTTGTGTTGGTTGTTGCTCATAACAATTGATTATAAAGCTACAAGTCGTGTGTATAGTCACAGTTGTAATTTCTTGTGCCCTGTTTGTTACGTTAATGGCCATGTGTTATTATTTTATTAGTTAGGAAGGTAAGTAAAGTTAGTTATCAGTTAAAATTTTGTTAGCACAGTAACCATCAACGACTGCTGGCTGTTTGCTTGTTAGTTACAAAACAGAGTGCCGTTGTACAATGTAATTAATCAAAATCGATACAATAATTCATTCATTCTCTCAATTTTTGTTCTCCAACAAACCTTTTGGTTTAGTTTTTAATAAAGGAAGCAATTATCAAGAACCATATGATTGTTTGTCTAGTAAATGGTAGTTAATACAACAAATTTATCTTGAGAAAAGAATCACAATTGACAATACTAAGTTGGTCTCTTAGAATCTGCAAATGCTACGCAAAATCCTTTGATATCACAGAAAACCCATCCAATATTTATTTTCTTCTTTTAATTTTAATATATTGCTTTTGTTTATCTTTGAGTTCGTCCAAGTTTGTCGTTTGATCCTCGATCTCCTCCTAAGAGTTGAAAAGGGTCTTGTCACTTCGCAATTCATGTACTCAAGACGAAAGTGTTGTTGTGCAAGATCATGCAAATGATCATTTGGCAAATTGAATATTGAACTCGGCATGCTGCACAAGCTTCAAGTTCTTCCACCAATTGAATAGTAAATTCCAAGTGATGTCCTTAACCTTTGTGTTGCACATGTTGTGTGCGACTCCACAAAGTATGTTAAGAAAACGTGTCTTTGTCCCTGGATTTAAAGTAGAGCTGGCACTGATATCCCAGTATTTGTCAAATAAAATCTCTGCAACAACGGCAAAGTTTCGAGAGACCATCTAGTCCTTGACTACATTTTGGAATACTCCTTTCTCTTAAGATAATAGAGTTCCTCTGAAGTCTTTTCGGAATATACCAAATCTTCTAGAATACTATCCCTATTCATATAGTTGACTCCAGACTTTAGCTCTTCAATGAATTCACCAATGGCTGCTTCAACATCCTGCTCGAATTCCTTCTGCTCATTTTCATGAAGTTCATAATTTAAAAAAAAAAAAAAAAAAATGCTTTTGTTACAAGTGTATATCATCAGTTAAGGAGGAATCTAATGGGTTTCAATTTTGGAGTTATAAAAGCAAATAAATAAATACTTTTTTTAAAAATCTGAATGTTAGGCAACTCTGTAAAAAAAGTTGATTGATTATAATAAAAAACTCAATCATAATTAATGCCTTGATTAGGGTCATAATTACATGTTACCTATCTTTGATTAGGGTTATCTTCATTTTGTCTATATCCGTGACTTAAAAGATATCATTTTCATGGTGCTGTCTTTGAGGATTTGGGGGAAGCAGGAATTGGGGATGTTATTTAAAATTCTCGAGGTGATGTTTTGGCTTCTTTGTGAAAGCATATTCCTAACTCTCCCTCTATAGCTACCCTTAAGATATTGGCACCAAGAAAACCAGCCATGTTTGTCCAAGAAGTAGGTATTGGTAGCTCTATCTTCGAAGGTGATTATGAAGTTGTTATCATAGTTCTTAATGGGGGTCATTAACTTCATTATTCTTTTGATCATTTAATCAAAGGCACTTTGTTTTTTGTTAACTTTTGTTATAGTTTTTATTTTTTTATTTTTATATATATTCATATAGGCAAGGCAATACTATAGCTAATGCTTTAGTTAAGAGAGCAAAGTTTTCTTTTTCACTTTTAGTTTTAATAAAGGATTCTTTTGTCAATTATTGCACATTATGATTATGAGATATGACAAATGGATGTTAAAACAACTTTCTTCAATGGACACATTTGAGAAGAAATTTTTATGGACTAACCAGAAGGTTTCATATCTCATGGTCAAGAATCAAAAGTGTGCAAGTTGATGAGATCTATATATGGCCTAAAGCAAGCATCACACAGTTGGAACATTCGTTTTAATGAGGCAATCAAATCGTTTGGCTTTTCACAAAATATGGATGAACCTTGTGTTTACAAAAAGGTTAGTGGGAGCACTATTACATTTTTTAGTTCTTTATGTAGATGACATACTACTCATTGGCAATGATGTTGGAGCAATGTCATCTATATAAATATGGTTATCTAGTCACTTTGCAATGAAAGATCTTGGTGAAGCATCCTATATACTTGAAATCAAATTGTCTAGAGGCCGAAGGAAAAGGTAATTGGGACTTTCACAAGTCAATTATATTACAAGATATTGGCTAGGTTTAGCATGCAAGATTCCAAGAAAAGGTTTTCACCTTTTAGACATGGAGTTCATCTCTCTAAACAAATGTGTCCTAAAATACAAGAAGAGAGAGAGAAATTGAGAAATTGTCCTTATGCTTCCGCTGTAGGAATTCTCATGTACGCAATGCTTTGCACTAGGCCATACATTTGTTATGCAATGGGCATTGTCAGTAGATATCAATCCAATCCAAGTTTTGAGCATTGGACTGCAGTAAAACTTATCCTTAAATATTTAAATAGGATCAAACATTATCTCTTGCTGTTTGGTGGTGAGGATCTAACAGTCCAAGGGTATACAAATTCAGATTTTCAATATGATGTTGATGATAGAAAATCAATTTTTGGATTTTTGTTCACTCTTGGCAAGGGAGCAATAAGTTGGAGAAGCTGCAAGCAAGATACTATTGCAAACTCTACTACAGAAGTAGAGTATATAATTGCAAGTGACGTTGCCTAGGAAGCTATGTGGATTCACAAGTTCATTCAAGAACTTGAAGTTGTTCCTTCTATTGAGTCACCTATTACTAACTATTGTGACAATAGTGGGGCTATTCCAAATGCAGTAAAACCAAGGCCTCATCAAAGGACAAAACATATTGCATGTAAATATCACTTGATACGTGAAATCATACATAGGGGTGATGTAACTATAACAAAGATTGCCTCTGCCAATAATGTTGTAGATCCACTCACAAAGGCATTGAATCAAAAAGTGTTTGAGAAACATCTAGAAGCAATGGGTATTAAATACATGTATGATTGGTTTTGAGTGCAAGTGGGAGATTGTTAGAATTATGTGCCCTCAAAAACAATACTATACATTTTTGTTTGATAATTTCTATTTTTACATACATAATAAATATGGGTATATTTCATTGTTTAAATGTGGCATGTGATGTCACATCTATAGAAAAATTGTGTTAATGGTTAAGGAACCAAAAATAGGGAGTAATGATTTTTCATAGATTATTAAATTGGTCTAGGCTGTGGATATTAATTGAATATCACCATTGAAGCCTACACTTGTTGTGCTACTATATGATAGGATGATTTACTCCATCATTGAGTTAGTGACTTTAAGCAGACAAGCGAGTATAATGTAACAAGTACATACACTGAATTGGATCCAATTAAGAGCGCCTTATGGAGTGAACACTGTTAGTTGAAAGGTTGTTCTATCACAATCTTCCTATTGTCCTCAAACATGAGAGGTTTGTGTATATTTATTTATTATGCATATAACTTTGATAATGTCAACTGGTGATGCTCTTTTTTAAAGGCTATATACAGACATGTTGAGTTATGTGTGTAATGGGTAAAATATGTAAATGCTCAATAATGAATCCACTAGTCTCTAAAGAAGATGGTATATTCAGTTGATTTTCATATTGAAGTTGGACTCAAAACAAAACCGGCCAGTGACCTTTTTCAAAAAAAAAATTTCATATATATATATATATATATAAGCTAGGGACATGACAATGATTAATCCAATCCTAGTGACTTGTGGGAATATAGTGTGGTGGAAGGACATGGATATAAAATTGTAAATAATGGGACCTCATATGTAATTCTCTAATCTTCAGGGGTCAATTGCAATATGTTGATGGATGTTATTGCAATCTGTAGAAGTTCAAATATTTTCTTGATATGGTTGAGAAAATTAATAAATAATTTTGAAAGAGTTTCAAGATAAGTTAATAACATTCAAAAAAGTTATTGAATGATCCTACAGCTGAAGATTAGGATTCCTAAGAATTCCATGTCCAATCTCTCTCTTGGATTTTAGAAGTCTTAAATAAAAACAAGGTTTAAAAAAATATCATGTTAGGAGTTGACCATCAGAACTACTGAGTGATACTACAATCTTCTAAAAACCTAAAAAGAAACAAAGAGAGAGACGTGAATACCTTGGGAGCCAACATGCTTGGGTTGCTAAGAGAGGTACGCAATTTTGTTCTATTTAGAACCCATAGTTGTGTAGTACAATGATCTTTGAATGAATATATAAAATTTTATTTCTTATTGCTTCCGCAAATCTATCAGTGGTATCAGAGCAAATCACACTTAATCATGGATTTTGAACTGTTATTCATATCAGTATGTGTGCCAAGGTTTATTTCCTATATGTCGTGATTGATCAATATATGTTATCATTGTTTAGGATGGAGAAATGTCATCAAAATTATTCAGAACTTAGAAGTATATGTTATTATTTATTAAAAAAAAAAAAATGTTGTTGATGTTATTTTCAATCACAAAAATTTTGCTATAATATAAAGAAGATTGAAGTTATATACTAAGATTATTTATTGGGGTTCTGGTGATATTGAAATAAAGGTTATTTATATATTCTTTTCTTAAATGTAGAAACATTTTTTTCTACATGTCATTTTTAAGCATATTTTGTTCTTTGTGTCATTTTAAAAACAAAAACTTGGGTCATATTTATTGGGGTTATGGTGATATTGAAAAACAAACACACACAATGAAGAGAAAATGAGGTTCTAATGCAAAGGTACACTACAAACTCATTATTTAAAGATTCTTTTCTAGAATGATAGTGTGTATATATATATATATATAGAAATTCCAAATTTTTATTCTTTAGAAAGTTTCCCATCATTATAAAATTAAAAAAAAAAATAAAATAACATCATAGCAATTTTTTAAAGAAAAATTCTTAGAGTAAAAGCTCATTGTTACTTGCTTCTTATTTTTAAGTGCCATCTGGCATGATCTATTGATTCTTTTCTAATTATTTGAATTTAGTTGAACTGGGATGTTATTATAATTTTTTTTTTTTTTTTTTACTTTAAAATTATAATATCTTACACTTTAGGACCTGTAATCAAAATCAGTGTATATGTTTTTTACTTTAGGACTTGTCACCAAAATCTTCTCTAAAAAGACGCATGTCCTCTTAAGAAGTATTTGTTATTTTCAAGCACAGAAGTTTTGTTATAATAGAAAGAAGAATGAGGTTTCTATGAATTTGTTGGGGGGTTCTGGCGATATTGAAATAAATTTTATTTAAATATTCTTTTCTTAAATGTAAAAACATTTGTTCTACATGTCATTCCTAAGAACATTTTGTTCTTTGTATCATTTTCAAGACAACAACTTTAGTTGTAGGGGTGGAAGCCCAAAATTGTACATTGGGCCTTGGGCCCTAGACAGGATCTTGACATGTTCGAGGAGATGTTAGTGATTAAAAGAAGCCCATAGTCCAGAATTGTAAAGAATGAAGCGGAGGAAGACTGTCCAAGGAGAATATATTCCTCGGACGGGATCAAATTCTGCTCGGCCCTGCACTTTAGCAGTTCGAATGACTCTTTAGGAGATATCCACGAGAAGGGAGATCCTTACCCACTCGTAGAAGAGATAAGAACTCAAAGATGTGCTGGTGCCTCCATATTAAATGCACTACACCTATTTTCCTGGCCGTATTTATGTGGAGAAGACTCTTAAACAGTGCTTCCTTGATCACTGCAACTCACAGAGAGGCCAGAGAAGGTGGCTGATGGGAACATATACTCAAGTGAGAGCTTAGATGGTTGACAAGTGTATGGCTAGGATGTTCTAAAAAGAGCTATATAACGAAAAAGATCACCCATCAAGGGGGGATCGAAAAAGTTAGAAAGAAATCGGAGGGAGAGAGAGAGTTACTGTAGCACCAAGAGTTATTCCAACTTTCAGAATTATCTTATTGAAGCCTAGTCCACCTCCTCGGACATTGATTGTTGTCAAACCATATGTGTTTTTCACTTGTTAATTGTTGAGACAGTCAGTAGCCGTTACTATCAATCACTAAAACCTAGCTCTTTAGTCCATTCTCTACAAATTTATTGTGTTCGGCTCACCAAACCTTTGTCCAAAGTCTTCTTGGGTTTGGGCCAAAAATTTGTGACCCTACATTAGTTATAATAGAAAGAACAATAGTATTACTAAGAATTTATTGGGGGTTATGGTAATATTGAAAAACACATACGCAATAGAGAAAAAATGAAGTTCTAAAACAAAGTTACACCACAAACTCATTATTTAAAGATTCTTTTAAAAATACAAAAATTAAATTAAATTAAATATTTTACTGTTAGAGGCGAGTCCAAAATTTTCTTGTTTAGAAAGGTTTCCTACATTATAAATTTTTTAAAAATAAAATGAAACCAGCACCATAGCAATTTATTAAAGAAAAATGCTTGGGGCATAAAAGCTCGTTGTTACTTGCTTCTTATTTTTATTGCCATTTAGCCTGATCTTTTGACTCTTTTCAAATCATTTGAAATTTAGTTGAATAACGATGGTATTATCAGATTTATTACTTAAAATATTTATTGTTATATATATATATATAAAGTACTTGAATCAATTACAAATAAATCTGTTAGGTTCTAAGGTCTTAGGAGTTTTTGTATTTAGAACTCTAATTTGTAATATTGGCAAACCATGATCAAAACAGTGTATTTAGTCTTGTTTAGAATTGCTCAAAGTTGGTTTAATATTGTAAAGTTGGAATCGAGTGGCTGCAGAAGTACTTGGGACTTTCGGCCTGGCTCGATCGATCGAAGAATAGACTCGATCGATCGAAAATCGCACAGGTTGAATTTTCTGCAGATTTTCCAACTCAGCCCTACTTCATTAAACGTTTAGGGTTTTGTGTTTTTACCATAGGTATATAAACTAAACCCTAGCCACGTTTTTGAGGGTTGTCCATATTGCTTTGTTGCTCATACATTGCTGTTTTGTGTGAATCTCGTGTGAGATCTTTGAGGAGACTTCCTTTACACAAAACTTAGGGTTTTCAAGGTAGAGATGATTTCAACATCTTGAAGATCATTATAGTTGCAACCATTAGAACTTAAAAAGAAAAGCAAGCGGGGAGCTTGTAGCTGATTGAAGAATTCAAGAAAGAAGTAGTCCGTGGATTCGGAGCCTGCGCGTGGTCGTGTCAGGAAGTTTTACTGGTGGGTAGCATTAGGAAGTCGAGCGGGGAGCTTGTAGTCCTTCTGTAAGAACTTCAATTCTTTCATAGTGAATTCTGTTATGCCTTGAGGATCGGTGGGTCAAATCCTCCCCAGGTTTTTACCGAGTGGTTTCCTGGGTGATCATATCTTGTGTTATTTATTATTCCGCTGCTTTATATGTTGATATGATTATTTGATTGCTTTAACCTAGAATTGCATAATTTGACTAAGTAACAACTTGGCTAATTAATCTAGGCTACGCAATCTGTGTGTTTAAGGGGTCTAAATTTTATGCCAAACTGAATGATATTGTCAATTCTGCTTTTAATTTGGGTGAAATCTATGATCAACCTAAAATTGTTAGGAAGATTCTTAGATCTTTAACTGAAGATTTTAGACCCAAAGTGACTGCCATTACTGAAAGCAAGGATGTGGACTCCATCCCTGTAGATGAACTTATAGGATCTCTCCAATCCTATGAGTCTGACCTACCTAAAGTAAACAAATCCAAATCAAGGGCTCTTAAGTCAGTTGATGATGTTGATGGTGGTGGATTTGATGATGAGCTCTCTACTATAGAGATTGACTATCTTGCAAAAAACTTTAAGAATTTTCTTAGGAATACAAATAGAAAGGCAAGAGGTACCAACACTGCTGAACCTAGAAATTTTAGGAAGAATGATCCCACTAAGGTAAATAATTTTGAAAAATCAAATGATAGAGGTGGTCAATCTTCTAATAATTTTTTGGGTCCTCAATGTTTTGGTTGTCAAGGGTATGGTCATATGAAATCTGAATGTCCTACATTCTTGAAGACTAAGGGTAAAGCTATGGCTATAACCCTTAGTGATAATGAGGTTTCTGATGATGAGTCCGGGTGTGACGAGGATGGAAACTTCATTGCTTTCACAGCTACTGCTATGGTCAGTGAAAGCGTATCTGCTGAAGAGAACCCTTCTGATGGGGAACTCTCTGAAGATGCAGATCTTTAAGAGGCCTATAACAAACTTTGCAAAATTGCTGCAAAGGATGCTATGAAAGTTGATCTTGGCCTAAAGAAAATTGACTCTCTGGAGCTTGAAAAGAAAAATTTGCTTGTTAAACTGTTTGATGCTAATGAGCTTCTAAATAATGTTAAATCTGAGAACATGCTTTTGCTTGATAAAGTTAAAACCTTAGAACATGATTTATCTATTGCTAGATCTGCTAGTTCTAAACTTGATCACATGTTAAATGTTCAAAAGTATCCTGCGGATAAATCTGGTTTGGGATATGTTGAAAGCATCTTTGGCTCTACTCCACATTCCACTAATTTTGTTCCTGCTTCTTCTTCTGAACCTTCTGCTAGTGAGGTTGTGAGTGAAACTGTCAAACCACCTGTGAGTGAGGTAGTTAATCCTGTAGAAGTTTCACCACTTAAGAAGATTAGGGTAGACTTAAGAGAATCTAAACCTAGGGAGCCTACCAAATCTAAGGACAAGATGCATGGTAAACCTGCTTGGGTTTGTCATTATTGTGGTAAGTCTGGACATATTCGTCCTAATTGTTACAAGCGTCAAGCTAATAAGAGAGCAACTAAACCAAAAGTGCCTGTGCCTCAAGCACAAGACCCTATGGCACTAATTGGTGAATTGGTAAAGGTGTTAAACCTTTATTCTAATCCTGGAGTTGGGAATCACTCGAATGTGAATATGAACTCCAATGCTCGTGGTGCATCCAAAAGGTCTTGGATGCAAAAGACTCGAACTAACTGAGTCTTTCTGACATGGTCCTTGTGCTTAATTGCCTTTTCCTTTGGTGACCATTGTTCTTTGGTTTTTTGTCTTTTTGTTGTTTTTGTTCTAGGACTTGCGTTGCATTACATTCATGCATTTCATTCTAGGATGTATTTGTTTTCTCTTTTAATAAAAAAAAAAAAAAAAAAAAAAAAAAAGGGAGAAAGCAAACATTATGTTAGACACTATTTGTCTTGATTTTTGAAAAACAAGGTTGGTCTATCTTGTGACACATATCATGGTCTGTGTACCTTGTTTAACTTTGATGAACTTTTTCATTGCACTTAACTAGTTAAAACTTTGTAGTGCATGTTGTGTGGGAAAGATGTGTTTGGTTTTTATTCTCCTTGTCTTAATCATGAAGTCATATGTTATTTAACTGTCGGACTTGATTCTTTTGAGAAAGGCATAAATAACCATCTCACCACTGTTCACTAGCCAATCATGAACACCTTAGTGCATATCATAAGATTCTGTGCTCGAGAAAGTGTAGCACATGCACAAAAAGAACATAAGGTGTAGCCTCAAAATAAATTAAAACTGGTGTGTACTATTAGGCTTAATGCCAATTCACTTAATTCAAACCGGTGTGTACTATTAGGCTGAATGTCATCTCATACAAATAAGAGGCAAAAATACAAGAAACTTACATGATTGCAAGCTTTTGTTCTAGGAGATGTGGGAGTTATAGGATGTAACTCTTTAGGTGATAGTCTCTTTTAAATTCTATGTGATGAATTGTGTAGACTTTGTGTTTGATTGCCATTCACATATCACCTCACATGTATCCCAAGTTTTTGCTAGTATCACACACTACACAAGTTACTCTTTGTTAAACACCGTACATACTAGTATGTGTGTTTATGGTCTGACCAACCAAGTTTGAAAATATCTTGAGATTTGTGCACAACATTTTTGTTGCTTGAGAAAATTCAATGGGGGAATGATTGAAACGTGTTTTTGACATAATTTGGGTTTAAAAATTTTGGGTTTTTGAAAAAGCATTCCATCTCATACTCATGCATTTTGTTTTTACTATTTAATGCTTTGAGGAGTTGTTTTACAAAATTTTGGTTTGTGTCTTTCAAAACTGGATTTTTTTTTAAAATTTAGTGAGCTTCTGACCATTTCGATCGATCCAACCCATTTTTCGATTGATCGAAAAAGTGCCTTAGTTTGTTCTAAAACGACTGTCACATTCGATCAATCGAATGTAATTTTCGATCGATCGAATATCGTGAAAAAGGTTTTTAAAAGGCACTTTTCTGACTTTTTCAAAGATCCTATTTCAAAACTTTTCAAACTTTTTTTCCTCTCTCCGCATTGGCAAGCTTGGTATTGTAATTTTTTGTCGTTTTCTTCCGAAGTCTTTGCACAATCTCTCTCTCCTCAAGCCAGTAAGACCCTTTTGCCCTTCCTTTTGATTTATTTTTCATTATTTCATGCATACATTCATGCTTTTAAGGGGCGATTTTCGCACTTTGCTTTTTTAGTTTTTTCTTTTGATTCAAACCATAATTGATGCAATTGATCATTGGGTTTTTGTGGGGACATGTTATAGACATGATTTAAATAGTTCAATTTGATCAATTTTGAGTTTGATGTGAAATTGAAAAATCTAGGGTTTCCTAATTGATCCGATTTGGGGATTTTGTGAAATTGAGTAGAATTTGACGCAATTGGCTTGTTGGATTGATGAAATTAAGCATTATAATCTATGTGTTGTGTTTTGTGATGCTCAATTCATCATTTGGTTTTAAAAATTTTCAATTTGTGTTAAATTTTTGGGGTTTTTGTTCAGAAAGTTCCTTGCTCAATCCAATTTTGTCAATTTAATCTCAATTGAACTTAGTTGTTCACTACATTAGTGCATGCATCATGGCATTGTATCTGCTCATGCATCATATAGATTTTAATTCTATTGTTTTTTTTGTGCTAACTTGCAGTCTGCCTTCGGTTTTGTTTTTTTTGTTCTTTTGGTTTTCTCTTTGTGTCTCTGTTCTTTCCTTAGCATTATGCCTAGGAAAACTAGAGCCCATAGGTCCCTTCCCTCATCCTCTCCATCCCCTCCCTCCTTTGACCGTGAGAGGTTTCCGAGTGAGAAAAACCAAGATCTTTTTGAGAAGCTTAACCTTAAGAGGAAGATTTGGGCTGAGCGTTCTGTTGTGTTAAATGAGCTTGATCCGGCCATTAGGGCTAACTTTGAGCGTCGGGGCTGGTTACCTTTGTTAGACATCTCTGATCCTCCTCCACCGTCTGCCTTGATTAGAGAGTTCTATTCGAACATCTCTATCCACATCTATGATTCCAACACTTTGGTAAAGAGTTGGATACGAGGTGTTGGGTACACCATTACTCCTCAGGTAGTGGCTGCTGCTCTAGGGGTACCGTTGGTTAGGGATCCTGTCTATCCTTATGATGAGTCTCCCGAGCTGAGCGATGTTTTGTCTTACATCACTGGTACTTCTGTCCAGTGGGGTTTTGATCCTAGGATCACTTCTGCTGAGCTCTCCGGGTTACATTATCTTTTCTTTAGGATAGCCTGTCATTCCATCTGGCCTATTTCTCATGTGCACACCATTCCTCTTGAGAGGTGTGTATTTTTGTACGCTCTTGTTACTGATGCTCCTATCAGTTTTTTCCATCTATTTCTTCGTTCTTTGAACGAGGTTTATAGGAGTTCATCTTCTTCACATGCCCTTGTTCATCCTATTTTCATTCATAGGATTTTGCTCCATCTTGAGCTTCGTGGCTTTCCTTCCTCTGAGCCTGTTCATGTGATTGCTCCTATCGATGCGTCTTTTCTTAGACAGAGGGCTGCTCATCTTCGAGCTGGTTCTAAACACCCTAGGTCTGAGCCCTCTAGTAGCATACCTCCTCCTCCTTCTTCTTCTGCAGGTCCTGCTGGTGAGGATATTTCTGATCCAGTTGGTGCTGATACTGCTGCTGCTGATGTTCCTTCACCTCCTTCGGCCGACTTTGATGTTCGTCGTACTTTGGAGACTGTCATGACTGTTCAGCAGGCTCATGGTCAGATTTTGGTGGACTTGCTGGATGAGATTCGTGCTCTTCGAGTGGATTTAGCATGTCTTCATTCTTCCTCACCACCTCCTTTTGATGGCGACTCATGATTGCTCTTTGGCATTCCGTCACAAAAAGGGGGAGTGAAGTTTTGTCTTGGAGTTTTGTCTTGTGGAGATTTTTGTTGTTAGGGGGAGATTTTGTTTTAGATTGTATCTAGGTGCTTCACCTTGTATATCATTCTTTTGGGATATTCATGTTAGGGGGAGTAACTTTGTTTGATATACATTTATTTTTTATTGATTCTTGTTGCTTTATGATTCACTGCGTATTGATTTATATTTATGACTTGTTCATTTTTATATGTCTTTATTTTATGTTGTGTGGATCTTACAAGAATGTTATACCTGTTGTTTTTACTCTTTTCTGTCACACATGCGTTTATGCGTTTGTTGAGTATTTCAGGAATATACAGGTTGATTCAACTAAGCTGCTGTCTACACTTGCAACTGATGGATAGTAGTTAGGCTGAATTTGATTTTATGAGCATTACCTTTGTAAAAGGCTTTTTATTTGTAAAACTTTGAGCTGTGAATTAGGGTTTTGTCACGGATTGCCAAAGGGGGAGTTTGTTAGGTTCTAAGGTCTTAGGAGTTTTTGTATTTAGAACTCTAATTTGTAATGTTGGCAAACTATGATCAAAACAGTGTATTTAGTCTTGTTTAGAATTGCTCAAAGTTGGTTTAATATTGTAAAGTTGGAATCGAGTGGCTGCAGAAGTACTTGGGACTTTCGGCCTGGCTCGATCGATCGAAGAATAGACTCGATCGATCGAAAATCGCACAGGTTGAATTTTCTGCAGATTTTCCAACTCAGCCCTACTTCATTAAACGTTTAGGGTTTTGTGTTTTTACCCTAGGTATATAAACTAAACCCTAGCCACGTTTTTGGGGGTTGTCCATATTGCTTTGTTGCTCATACATTGCTGTTTTGTGTGAATCTCGTGTGAGATCTTTGAGGAGACTTCCTTTACACAAAACTTAGGGTTTTCAAGGTAGAGATGATTTCAACATCTTGAAGATCATTATAGTTGCAACCATTGGAACTTAAAAAGAAAAGCAAGTGGGGAGCTTGTAGCTGATTGAAGAATTCAAGAAAGAAGTAGTCCGTGGATTCGGAGCCTGCGCGTGGTCGTGTCAGGAAGTTTTACTGGTGGGTAGCATTAGGAAGTTGAGCAGGGAGCTTGTAGTCCTTCTGTAAGAACTACAATTCTTTCATAGTGAATTATGTTATGCCTTGAGGATCGGTGGGTCAAATCCTCCCCAGGTTTTTACCGAGTGGTTTCCTGGGTGATCATATCTTATGTTATTTATTATTTCGCTGCTTTATATGTTGATATGATTATTTGATTGCTTTAACCTAGAATTGCATAATTTGACTAAGTAACAACTTGGCTAATTAATCTAGGTTACGCAATCTGTGTGTTTAAGGGGTCTAAATTTTCCAACAAAATCAATTACAAACATATATATATATATATATATATATGCTTGACTTTTTTTCGTTTTGGTCATTATTGCAAAAAGTTTTTCTTTAAAAAATAAATAAAATAACTCTTATTGTTTTTGTTTCACGTTTAGCAAATGAAAAATCGGAAACTAGAGGACACCAATCAAACACATGAAATGAAACAGAAACTACATAATACCAAATGGAAACTATGGGACACCAAACTAAAGGATACAACACTACTACAAGGGCTTAAGTGTGAATCTTCAAAGGAGATGTTGGAACATAAAGTCACATGTTTAACCCATCATCTCAGGAAGGTGGAGATCAATAGTTTTGTTTGGAAGAAAATAGCTTCTAAATTGGTTAAGTATTTGCTCAAGAACGGAAAGGCATTGGAAAAAATAACCATTTCTTGCCGGGATTATGTACCAGAGAACAAAAGGTTCGCAAGGAAGCTAAGAGCATCTCCAAATGTTTCTATATCATTTCCCACTTTTATGGAGGGAACACCATTATGGTTTGAAGTTGAAGATGATGGTTCCGATGATGATTTCGATGATAGTATGGATGAAACTTAATGGTTTTGAAGATAAAAGGTCCTGCCAACTAGTAATAATTTATTGAAAAGGTAAAGAACAGAGGTCAAGAATTTGATATGAAGTCCTATACCATAGATCAGGAGTCTGTTGTTGAAGTTCCAAAATGGAACTAATGAGAAATATAATCCATATTTACTAGCTTGAGTTGATTTTTTTTAGATCTGAGAGAATTTTTTACTCTTAATTTGGGGCATACTAGATTTCGATGTTGCTTCTTTTTAGTTTCTAAATTATATTTGCAGTTTTGGCACTAATTAAGAATATTCTACTCATAAAATAGACTTTGATAAAAGGTTTAAGTTAGTCACTGAAGAGCAGGATCAATTGAAACTACTATTTTCCATTTAGTTAGGTAAGTTCAATAGGAGAGAGAAGCCTGCATACCAATTGCCTTGCTTCTTGAATACATACTCCTTCTGTTGCTTGTGAAAATGATGCAGGGCCTGATGAGCTGCTTGCTGATTTGTGCTTGTGAAATTTGTTCTGCAATCTAGTTAAGGTAGGGCATGGTTTTCTTTAACTTAGCAAATTTTTTTCTTGGTTTTTCGCGAGGAGAGAGGTAGACCCTCTTCTCCTTATCCCTTAAAAGAGGTGTTTGTTGTTTGAGAAATCGCAGATTGGGGTTTTAGCGATATAAAAGTTGAGAGGGCATGGAGAAAAAACTTTTGTGATTAACATGGCAAGTTCTCATGAGGTCAACAAAAAGTCACTTTGGTTTTATAGTATTGATTAGTCACTAACCCGTGCAATGTACCGAATCCAAATAGATAACAAATATTAAATAACTTCATTTTATTCAATACTACAAGGAATTAAAAATGAATAATTATAAATTTAAAGCATAAGAGAAAACAGAAAAGGAGAGTGGAAAAACAACCTTCACCGAGGAGAGAAAAGCAGATATAATAATGCGGTTTAATATTTGTATTGGTGGCTTGTTATTTTATAGTGATGTTTTTGTGCGAAAGAAAGAAACCCTAAGCCCTCGTTTGAGATGAGAGAATGGAATAAAATGGAAAATAATAAAAAGAATCATTTTAGAATAATCTTCTCTTCCCTTGTTTGGGAGTTTTAATGGAGGGAATGGAAAGTTCATTCTCTTATTTGAGAGTTGAAGTAGGAGGAAATGGAATGAGTAAGAAGGAACACTCATTCCTCTGTATTCTTTTATGCTCACATTTGGAAGAAGTGTGAAAGCTCGAAATTGTGTGAAAACACAAGAGCTATTTAGACCCTCAAATTAAAAATTACGGCTCGGTTGCTTTTACTCTAACTTATCTAAGTGTGGAACAAAAGTAAATGAAGCTCAATAAACCGATAAAACTACTCTAGTCCATGAACATGAACAACAAGCAATAAAAGTAAAGCACAAGAGTAAGGGAAGAGAGATGCAACCACAAGATAACACCAGGACATGTTATCGAAGAGGAAACAGAAGAATTCGGTGAAAAATCTCTCCACCACCCTCCAAGTGGTAAATTGATCCACTAGAGAATAAAGTTCGAGTACAAGAATAACAAAAAACCCTCCAAGCCTAGTCTACCTAATGTACTTGAGCTCTCCTAGCTCCTGCTACTAACTGGCTTCACCAAGCATTGTCTTCTCTAGCTTTCCGGATCACGCAATACGCCTGATTACATCTGCCAAGCCTCACCAGCTGTCATACCCCAAACCCCAAAGGGTCCAAAGTATGAGAAAGACGTCTCAAAGTACTTGTAGATTTTTCCTTTTTGACAATCCAATCCATATAAATCATATCAAATACCAACATAAAAAATTATCATAATAATTTCATTGAATATACTCTCAAAATAAGTCAGAGGTCTAAGCAATAATTAGAAGGACCATTGGCCACGAAAGAATAGAGGTCTGAATAAATAATTACATATCATCAGCTTGTCCCATCAGTGAGAATAAAGTCGCAATCACTATAATATACAAAAAAATGAGTCAAGCCTATTCTAAAATGTACATCATTTAAGTCTAAGTACTGTTAGCCACCAAAAAGCTATCTCAAAAGATTGTTGTCTACTCTGAAAAGCTTATAAAATAATAAAATGAGACAGAGCCTAGTAAGTAGCATAATTAATAGGGGTGGGGGAAATGCAAGTTTCATTTTCAATAATAATAGTATGCTATGACAAGAATGATTTAATAATGAAACACAAAGTTTTTCAAAGTAAATACCTTAAAACTATATACTATAATCTGTGAGCACCAACAATATAATTTCCAAAGCCATAATATCTAACATAAGGTAATTTATCACAAATATACCACACTACCACATAGACTAGTCAAGGAATCTACCCATTCACAACTGACATGATATTGTCCTCTCTGGTATGCAGACTCTCGGCGCCATGGATAGCAGCCTCACCCATACCCTTTAGGTTTTTCTCTCCCCCCATGAGCAGCAAAGAAAGCGCGTCAAATAGGACTTCTCTTGCATGTGGTATGTTCGCCCCATAGGCAGCAGCCTCATCACCCACACAGAATCAACAATCAAGGAACCTTTTCCCCCCATAGGTAGCAGGGAAGAATGCGTCATCCAAAATAAAAAGGCACTGACCTGGATTTTATTCCATTGTCACAAAGATTATGGAAACCAAATCAGGTGATTACTGAGAAATCACACATGGCATGGTGTTAAAACCACATAAAATTCACAAGTTACATATACTTTGAAACACATAGTTTATGTCTAGGTAATTAAAAAAAAAACCTTAAATAAAAAATAAAAAAACCTTAAATAATCTAACTTCCACAAAGTTTGTAAGGTTTTCAACTTCGTTCTTGCCAAGATATTTTCTATCAATTTCCCACATAACAAGACAAACATCTTTAAATTTTCTAATATACCATAAAATCCAAGATTTTCTTATCAAAGATTAAATAAAAGGTGCTCATTTTTCCATATCAATGATTCATGCATTTCTCCAAATGCAATACCAAATATGATGCATTTTCATATATAATCATATATATATATATATATATATATTAACGTTACGACACGAGCTTTTAGGAAAATATAGTTTCTATAAGTAATTTCCAAAAGCGTGTCTAATCCAAAAACAACAGTTATGTTATTTTTCAAAAATCTCATTAAAAAGCTACTTACCTCGCAACCGCAAAAGCCTACTTCTCCAAGCTCCAAGGAGATTAGCTAGAACCTAAATAATATCAAGTAAACCTATCACAATAAGCATAAGCTTGAAATTGTATCTAGTTACAACTTTGGAATTGCCAAAAGAGCACTTAGTTAGGCAAGCCTAGTATTTAACCTTATCAATTATAATATATTCCACTTCCAAAGTTTCTCAATAAATTGATTCACAAGACATAAACTCCAATTTATAAAGTTAACCCATTTAATATCATCTCCAACATCATGACTAGCTTCCATAAAATTTACACTACATCATTAAGAGACCCATGAAAGCAAAATCAAAATATCCTCCAAGACAAGAAATTTAGAACTTCAACTAACTCCAAATAAACCCAATGGCAATGGAAAAATTAGATTTACCAATCATCACATGTTATAACTCAAAACCCCTAAATTTTCCACCATAAATAAACCTTAAGTAGTCATCATTAACATAAACCATGTACCCACTCATCAAATAATACCACCAATACAAAACCCATACATAAAAATACATAAATATCACTTTCAATGAACATAAATCACATGGGTATCATTATTGAAGCTTAGATAAAAATAACCTCAAGCAAAAGTGTAAAACCCACCAAAAAGATTAGAAATTTTTACCTAAAAAACAAAAGATGTGAAGGTGGTTATAGGTTCTCAACAATTTTTCGGTAATCTTGCTGAAAAAATGATAGTGGAGTTGTTGATTTGGAATGGGTACTATGGGAGAGGATGAGGGAGTATGAGAGAAATGTTTGTGTTGTGTTGAGAGAAAATGAAAAAAAAAAAAAAAAATGAAGTAAGTGAGCCGGCCAAAGGAATAAGGAGATGAGTGAAAATGAGTGGTGGGGAAGGGTGTTAGGTGGGGCACGTGTGAACTTAACAAAAAAAAAAAAAAATCTGCTTTCCTCTTTTTCTTTTTCATTTTTCTTTTTCTTTTTTCTTTTTTCTTTTTTTTTTTTTTTTTTTTTTTTTTTTTTGGTGTGTCTGACTGACTGGGACGTTACACCGGCTTCTTTTGGCAAATCCCTAAAACTTCCCAAACTCTAAAACACTCTCTACACTCTGAAAAAGTGTGGGTTGTGTTTGGGTACACATCTCCTCTCAAGGTATGAAAATGGGAGAAGGAAGGAGAAGAGGCTAAAATGATTTCTCACTAAGGATAAGTAGCTCTCTCTAAAAAAGATGGGTGTTTGTGTTGTAAAAAATCTATCTTTGTGTTGTAGAAAATCTATCTAGGATTTTTTTCTCTAAATAGCATCCTTATAATTTCTGTGGGTAGTGAGGGTATATATAGTATGGGTGAAAAGTAAGAAAGTCACACTTAAAAATCCTTCAGGCAAAATGTTTTGCGAGTACCTCGCGGAAGGCCTTACCCATAAGACATTTGCAAAATTGACAGCCTGGCACAACTCTTCAGCTTCCAATCATGTGCTTCTCAAGTGGCTACTTCACGGGTTAGCTACTCGCGAGCTTCTCGTGAAATCCACTAGATCTTTAATTAAGCTTGAGTCTTCACTAACTTAATACTAAACTCATTACAATAAAATCCACACAAATACAAGGAAACGAATTTATATAATTATAACACTTTTTGTCATGCAATAAGCCAACATTAATATTATGAGAAAAATCAGAACTTAACTAAGTGAATGAAATGGAGTAGAAATGAATAAAAAGAATAATTTTAGAAGGACAAAGTTTAACTATAAAATTGGTTATAGCCTAAGGCTACAACCTTACTCAATAAAATAAATATTATTACATATTTTGAAATCTAACCATTGAATTGCATATTCTATAAGTTTATATTTTATGCACAATTTGAAACTACAAAAACTTGTAATTTAAACAATTTATTGGTTACATAATTATTGATTTTTAATTTTTTAGAAATTTTGCAAGCATAGAAGATATAAGAAGAAAATGTAATCTAATAGTGAATTTATCAAAATTTACCTCCAATAAAAAGATATTAATTAAGGTTGTAGTATTAGGCTACAACAAATTTTGTAACTGAACTTTTGTAAAAGCATTAGCATTCTATATAAAATCATCCTAAATAATACTCATTACACAACAAGATCTGTTAAATGATGCATTTATATATATATATATATATATATATATATATAAATTTTGAAGAAACCTTCTTGATTATGCCAACCATAAGTTTTGAAGAAACTTTGGAAAGATTTAATAAAAAGAAATCCAAAGATTTAACTGTTAACGATCTCCAACATGAACTTAATATTGTTAAACAAGAGATAAGTGATTTACAAAATGACTTTCAGAATATGAAAAATGATAACCATAATCTTAAACAAGAATTGTTAATGTTGAAAATTGCTAAAAAAATTGATCAAAATAATTCCGATAATGAACACATAGATGGAGATGAATCCAGTCAACAAGCTCTTCTTTCTGATAAAGGTAATATTGATGATTCTCAAATTGCTTTTGTTAATCACATATTTCCCCCTAAATGGTTCACAAAAGTGAAAATTGTTGTTTCAAATGATTATTGTTTCACTATTATTGCTATGATTGATTCTGGTCCTGATAAGAATTGTATTCAGGAAGGATTGATTCCTCCAAAATATTTTGAAAAATCAATTGAACGAATGGTTTCTGCTAATGGTTCTCAAATGAAGATTAAATATGAATTGAATGATGTTCATATTTGTCACAATAATGTTTGTTTCAATATTCCTTCTATTCTCATCAAAAATATGACTGACAAAGTGATTCTTGGTTTGCCATTTATAAATGCTTTATATCCCTTTCTTGTTGAACATGATGGAATTACTACTGATCCTTTTGGACAGAAACTAAAATTTGAATTTGCTTCAAAACTTGAAATTGACATTAATAATGCTTTAGATTTATCTTGTGATTTTCCTATTAATAATTCTGTTCATGAACCACAGATGAGTTTGAATTTTCACGATAATGTTAATAGTGCCAAATTATCAACTATTGCCAATCACTCTAATATTTTTAATGACTCTTTGCAAGAATCAGGCAATGATGTGTGGATAAATACCACTAATAAGTGGGATAATAGTAATATTTATATTTATACCACTAGTAAGTGGATTATTATGGCTCCCTCCTCCTCCAAGAGGAAGAACAAGGGAAAAGCTCCTGTACAGGACTATTCCCAAAGTAAAAGGCTCCCAGTGGGACGACCTTTTAAAATGCATGAAGGCGCATCTTCTGGAGTAAAATCCAGCAGATCAACATCCCTTCAAGGATTTGTCCCAGTAACGGTGACATATTCCAGTGGTGATATAATAATTGCTTTGCAAGAAGTTTTATCTAAAAGATTACAATTCCACAATGGAATCTATTCCGGACTTCCCGAGCCTATTAAATTTACTCTTGATAATTTTCAAGCCTCCTTTATTGAAAAACACCATAACCTGTTTAAAAATGAACAGTGATAGGTGAATAGTGAAATTCTCATTATTGTCTTCCAAACTTCCGTAGCATGCTTGTCCTTTGCTTGTCCAAATCATGCAGAAAATAGCTTTGAAACACTTTAGACTATAGTCCAAACTAGTCTTGGAGCACTTGAAACTTTAGTCCAAAAAGGTACATAAAGAGTCCTCCAAGAATATTGTGAAGATTTGAGGGAGTAGACCTTGTCGGAAGGAGCATGGCATATGGTACTCATGTGGCTTTTCACAGGCGCATGGGAATATACAGTGAATTGCCGCAGACGCATGGGAAAAAACAATGATTTCTCCACAGGAATACTTGAATGTTGTAACATTTTTAGCCATTGTGCAGGCCAGACAAATAGAGAAGCAATCATTAATAAACTCCAAAGGGTCAGTAGAATCATGACTAAAACAGTTCTTGATAATGAGAGAATCAAGAAAATAACTTTTATCAGTGAGAGCAATAATGTCACAAAATTAATCAGTAGAAGGAGCATCGGATGGGTATCCATCAAATGGATCAAAAGGGCCTTGTGGAGAGTTGCATGGATGATCATGGTAAATAGCATATCTATTGCAGAATCCGCAATATAATATTGGTTCAAACACTGGTCTTTTTCCCGGGATGAGTAGGCTCCTTGGATTACAGTGATTGGTTATTCGTAACCGAGCAATAGCATCAACATATGGCCTGGGGCCAAAAATAGAAATTCTATCAGTACTTCCTATGAAATGATAATTCTTCCATAGACTCTGAGCCACCTCAATAATCTGGTTATTGAAATAATCATTCCAACATTCGGTTAGAGCATAAGGATTATTAAAGGACAAATGAGAATTTCCTTCAAACCATTGTCCTTGGTGAGTATGTCCATTTATGAGAATAAAATGCTTTGAAGGCTGGACATTCATCCAATTATTTCTTTCCCATTTTGGCAAAGTGCTTCAGCATCTGATAGAAACAAAAGGACTAGAAAATCTTTTAATAGCGTCCTGAATTATTTGTGGAAGCTGGCTAGCTTGATGATGGCTTGTTAACTTTAAGAACCTGATAAAGCCATATTCAAACATATGAGAAAGCCAGTTAGGATCAGGATCAGTATTATCATCTTCTTCGGGAGCATCAGCAAATGGACCATCAATAATAAATGGACTATCATCATAATTAATCAAAAGACCAGGAAATAGGTGTTTCTTTTCATACACCCTAAGAGTACTTCCAAAGTGTTCTTCCCATTCCAACTGGATGAACACATTATCACCTTCATCCAATTCATCAGGATCAGGAATAGTAGCTGTAACAAGTTTCTTGAAACATGTGAACCATAGATCAAAAGATCCAAACATGGCCTTGCTTTCTAGAATACGAGATTGTATGTCTATAGGCAAGTTGGCAACAACACTTCTTAGCTGAGATTGGGTCTTAAGACTCAGTTTAGCAAAATCAGTGCCCATTAAAGTCATTTTATCCTTTGAATGGATATCCTCTTTGCCAAAGAGTTGACTAATGTAGTTATCAAGGCGAACCCTAAGAGTCGCATTTTCCGGAACAAGATCATTTTCTGAAATAGGGTTGGTTTCGGAAGTAAGGTTGGCATAGAGGTTCATATAAGCCTCATTTTGAGCAGTAAGGTTAACAAGGTGGATTTCGAGAGCTTGGAGAGTTTTTTCAAACAGGGAATAGTGGTCTTTGGTAAAGGCAGCATAGAGATTATCAAGAATAAATTTAATGGAATCTGGTAATTCACTATAGACACCATTATGAAACTGTAAGGATCTGGATAAGACTTCCTGTAAAGAAATCATCATATCACCACTGGAATAAGTCACCGTTGCCGGGACAAATTCCTGAAGGGATGTTGATCCACTGGGTTTTATCCCAGAAGATGCGCCTTCATGCATTTTAAAAGGTCTTCCCGCTGGGAGCCTTTCATTTTGAGAATAGTCCTGTACAGGAGTTTTTCCCTTGTTTTTCCTTTCAGGGGAAGAGGGAGCCATAATAATCCACTTACTAGTGGTATAAATATAAATATTATTATTATCCCACTTATTAGTGGTATTTATCCTCGCATCATTGTCAGATTCCTGCAAAGAATCATTAGGAATATTAGGAATATTGGTAATAGTTGACAATCTAGTACTACCATCATTACCTTGAAAACACAAACTTATCTGTGGTTCATGAACAGAATCATTAATAGGAAAATCACAAGACAAATCTAAAGCATTATTAATGTCAATTTCAAGTTTTGAAGCAAATTCAAATTTTACTTTCTGTCCAAATGGATCAGCAGTAATTCCATCATGTTCAACAAGAAAGGGATACAAAGCATTTATAAATGGCAAACCAAGAATCACTTTATCAGTCATATTTTTGACGAGAATAGAAGGAATATTGAAACAAACATTATTATGACAAATATGAACATCATTCAATTCATATTTAATCTTCATTTGAGAACCATTAGCAGAAACCATTCTTTCAGTTGATTTTTCAAAATATTTAGGAGGAATCAATCCTTCTTGAATACAATTCTTATCAGCACCAGAATCAATCATAGCAATAACAGTGAAACAATAATCATTTGAAACAACAATTTTCACTTTTGTGAACCATTTAGGGGGAAATATGTGATTAACAAAAGCAAGTTGAGAATCATTACCTTTATCAGAAAGAAGAGCTTGTTGATTGGATTCATCTCCATCTATGTGCTCATCTTGTTCATTATTAGATTTGTTTTGATTAATATTTTTATCAATCTCTAACATTAACAATTCTTGTTTAAGATTATGGTTATCCTCTTTCATATTCTGAAATTCATTTTTTAAATCACTTATCTCTTGTTTAACAATATTAATTTCATGTCGGAGATCGTTAACAATTAAATCTTTGGATTTCTTTTTGTTAAATCTTTCCAAAGTTTCTTCAAAAATTATGGTTGATTTAAGTTTTTTACCAGTTTCTTCCTTTAATAAGTTTTTCTTAAAGTTATTCAAATATTCTCTTGTAAATCAGGGTTTTCAATTTGACTTATCAATTTAATCAACAAATTTTCATTCTCTTCACCTTCGGTGAGAGTGTTAATAGAGTTAATAACATTACAACATGAATCTCTACAACCAAGTTTAATATTAGGAGAATCAGAAGATTCATCAGTAGATTGATAGCAAGAATTAGTTGAAGAAGAAAAATCATCTTCCAAGGAATCAGACAAACTGTTTGATTCAAGGATTCTGAATAATTCTTCTTGATCATTATTTCCAATGTTTAACATGTTAAACTTGTTTTTCAACTTACCAGGTTTTTGTTTACAATCTTTACTAAAATGACCAGGTTTTCCACAGTTGAAACATTTACCTTTTCCAGATTTTTGGTTAACATATTTTTTTGAAACATTTTTCTTTTTAGCATAAAAATCATTAGAAGCAGTTTTGTATTTTTTTGTATTTTTTGTGACTTTTATCATGTTTTTTGCCCTTTTGCCGAGAAGGAGCAATCGGGGGCAAATCATATTGTTCACAAAAATTACCCATTTCATATTTAGCTTTTCTTTTATTTTTTAACTGGTATTTTAACAGTTTTTCATCATTGCACATATTAATACCATGTTTTTTAATAGTGCTTAAAATATCACCATAGGTTAAATTATCATAGTCAATAGAATCATTTTTACCAATTAATTCTTGTTTTACCTTATGAGCAAAGATAGGAGACAGCCCGTCAATAAACTTTTCTTTCCAATAAGGTTTGTAACAGTCTTTCCGCTGCATTACCCTGGAAAGGAAAACATCTTGATACCATCTGTAAAGTTGTGATTTACAACTATGTGTTTTGTTGGCTTTTATTCCGTGCCAAATTTGATTGTAATTTCTATCAATCGTTTATACCCTGTATTTGTTGTGGGAATTGTTGTAAGGAGTGTGTGATAGAGAGTGTGTGAAGACTCAAGCAAGTTGGAAGCTGATGGAATCTCGCGAGTATCTCGCGACTAAGCTTCCCGCGAAGTGAAGCATGTGCCCTGCACATGCTGGAATGCGAAGAGTCATGACAGATGGAGACAGCTGTCTCTCGCGAGTATCTCGCAGGTAAGGCCTTCCCGCGAGACATGCTGTTCTGCCAGCCTGTACTGACTGACTCACACATTTTACACCTATCCTATATAAACCTCCATTACCCACAAATGTTGAGGAATGCTTCAGAGAGAAAACCCTAGCCAAACACATTTGTAATTAGAGATTGTCATCCCCACCTTTCTCTATACACTTGCTTGTGGTATCTCCTCAACCCTTCCCTCTCCATTTCCACACCATTGAGAGGTTGATAGCCCAAACACTTACCACACCTTTGGAGAGTGTTGTGTGACGTTTTGGTGCTGCTGGGAAGCATTGGAAGAAGCCTGGAATGGCAGATGCAACATGGAGCTTGTTGCGGGATCCGGATAACTAAGACAAGACACGGTTCCGAGAAGCCTTGTTGGAGTAGGAGCTTGGAGGGCTTAGTTACATCGGGTAGATTAGGCTTGGAGGGTCTCTTGCTTACTCATGTATCCCAACTGATTGTCTAGTGGATCGATTTCCGCTTGGAGGGCGGCGGAGAGGTTTTTCGCCGAGTTCTTCGGTTTCCTCTTCGAAAACACGTCTTGGTGTTTTCTGTGTTTGCATCTCTCTTCCCTACTCTTTTATATTCCATTATACTGCTGTATTGTTTAGTTTATGGATTAGAGTAGTTATATTGTTCATCCGCTCGCTTTTACACTATTCCGCACTTTATATTAAAGTTGTGTAAAATCTATCGAGCCGTAATTTTAATCGGGGGTCTAAACAGCTCTTGTGTTTTTCAACACGTTTTCGAGCTTTCAATTGGTATCAGAGCGGGTACACTTGCTTGGTTTAAATACCTTAGTGTAATCCTTGACCCTATTTGAGATGGACCGGTCTCAATCGCTCAATGTTCCACCATTTTTTGATGGGAACAATTACGCATTCTGGAAATTCAGAATGAGAGCATTTTTATGCTCTATGGAAGATACCGTTTGGGATGCGGTAGAGCTCGGCTGGACTAAGCCGGAAGCTCCTAAGGCAAATTGGGATAAGGCAGCTCTCACAGCAGCCAATGCAAATAGTAAAGCTTTAAACGCTATATTTTGTGCTGTTTCACCTGATGAATTCCACAGGATCTCTCATATGACAGTTGCTAAGGAAGCTTGGGAGATTTTAGAGACCACTTATGAGGGTACAAAGAAAGTTAAGGACACAAAGCTTCAGATGCTTACCACCAAATTTGAAGAGCTCAAGATGGGTGATGATGAACCATTTGATTCATTCTATGGGAAGCTCAATGAAATTGTTATTGCTAAACTCAATCTTGGGGAGAAGATTGAAGATGCTAAGGTGGTGAGAAAAGTTTTGAGGTCCTTGCCTGAAAGTTTTAGAGCAAAAGTTACAGCCATAGAGGAAAGCAAGGATTTGGATGAGATTAAGATTCAACAAGAATTAGTTGGGTCTCTCCAAACATATCAGATGGGACTGCCTTCCCATAAGATGAGTAAATCACTTGCTCTTAAAACCATCACCGAAAGGATGGGTGATTCCTCCGAAGAAGATGGGGTGGAAAAGGAGGTAGCATTTCTTGCGAAAAACTTCCGCAAATTTCTAAAGATGAAGAATAGTGGGAAACCATTCAACAGAGGAAAATTTTTATCTTCAAAAGGTGATAAGAAAGAGTTTACAAACAAAGAAGGGAGGGAGTTTCAACCTTCTTCAGAAATTATATGCTATGAGTGCAATGGCCATGGACATCTAAAGAAGGAGTGTCCAAATTTTCTGAGAGGAAAAGGCAAAGCCTATGCCACGACACTCAGTGATTCAGACTCCTCTGATTCTGACTCGGAAGAGAGTTGTGACGGAGAGGGAAACTACTCCGCGTTCATGACCATTGCTCATGTGGAGTCATCGGATGATTTGGGTGCACTTGTGAAGGAGCTTGGTGAGCATTCTGATTCAGAGTCTATTGGGAATGTGGAAGAATCAAATGTTGAAGAAGAAGAAGAGAATACCGCTAATCTTCAAGAAAATTACTCCTTATTACTTGAGAAGTCAGGAGAGTATACCAGAGTAGTCAAGGCGGCTGTAAGGAAAATGAAGAAAGCTGAGGAAGATTATAGAAGTCTCTTGATCAGATATAAAGAGGCTAAGTGTGAGATTGAGACACTAAATGGCGAGTTGTCTGAAGCCTATACGAAGGTGAGGTTTCTTGAGCAAGAGGTAGTGCAAGCTCATGCCAAGATAGAAAGAGTCTCCTCCCAGAAGTTAGATGATGTTATCTCATCTCAAAAACCTTCGTCAGACAAGTCCGGGTTAGGATACACCGGAGGAAGTAGCTCATCAGCCAAAGTTACCAAAGAAGTGAAATTTGTAAAGGCCATAGAGCCTAGTGTAGAAGAGCCCATTCTTGAGAATGTTAAGGCTGAGAAGAAGAATGTGAGTGAGCAACGGATGGTGAATAAGCCCCGAAATCATTCCATAGGTAGACATGAAACTAGAGGAAGATCTCTTCCAAGATCTCAACGGGGTTCCAGAACGGACTATGTGTGTCACTACTACGGAATGCAAGGACATACCAGACCTAACTGTCAAAAGCTGAGATCAGACAATAACTCAAGCGCACCTCGGTCACGAGGAAGGAGAAATGACATGAGGTCTTGGGGTGGTGAACAACCGAGAAATCAGAATCGTGATCCTGGCATGATGGACGTGATGAAAATGATTGGTGCCTTCACCACTTGCTTGGAGAGTTTTACCAGAAGGTTTGACAATCCAAATTCTTGTACCCAATCCGTTAAGGATATCACCCCAAACGCACATGACGTGTGGGTGAAGAGGGGTACTTATGCATAAGCATTATAACATGTCCACGCATAAATTCTTTCAATGATTAGGGACTTTTGCTGTTGCATCGTTTCATGCATTGCTCTACTGTTTCTGTTGGCGTTTTGTACCGGTTGTCTTTGTTAATCTTTATTCTCTTGTTCTGTTTTTTCTTTGGATGTGTTCGAAAAATTCAAAAACACATAAAAATAGAAAATCCAAATAGTTTGATCACTTTGATGAGTTTTGTCTCAAAGCATGTTTTGCCTTGTACCTTTGTACTTATGGCTTTGTGCATTTAACGAGCTTAGCTTGTTTCTCATGCACTCATATCATTGTGGAAGAAATTCTGAAATCTATGTGACTGTTGTAAATAGATCTTCAACCTTGTCATGAATGATTAGTGAATGTTTTTGTTGATCTTGAGACATGCATAGACTCATGCCTATATATCTTCCCACTTTTATTTTTTTTGCTTAAAAAGAGCTCTCTAATTGTAAATCTCCAAATGAAAAGAGATATAGAGCTGCAAAAGCCTGTCGCACAAACTAGTATTCGACTAGGAAAAAGGGAAAGCGACCAAAATAAAATGTATGATGCCCAAAAAGCCAAAGGCTAACTCATAAATTGAAATATCAAAAATTTCAGGCATCTTTCTCTAAATGAGATTCTCTTTGCTCAAAAGTTGCAAATGATATGTTAAATATGGAGCCAAATGAAAAGCTTCATTGAATTGTTATCAAGTACGTGTGGGAGGTCATATATGCATGTTTCTATAATTGAGATAGGTCACATAATTTAGTGCTAGTTGTGTATGCCTTGATTGAATTGACCATTGAAGCTTCACTTTGGACTAAAGATTATCTCACTTTTGATATCCACACACAACACACAAGTCTATGTTCAATGAATGCCTTATTCATTTGTGTGAGTGTACTTGTTTAAATATGTTTTCACATGCTCAATCTTTGTTGATCAAACCCAAAAAGATTTTTGAGTGTTTTATTTGTTTTTGAAAGTGATTTTATACTTTCTTGTCATTTGTTTTTGATTAAAATGCATGTTTTTGTGTTTCTTCAAAAACTGGTTCAGGGGTAGTTTCGCGAGAAGCTCGCGACTTAGAGCTTCCCGCGAAAAGGAGTTGAGGAAAGTTTTTATTTTATCATGTCACACAGAAACTTTCGCGACTGTCTCGCGACTGTCTCGCGACCAACAGCTTCTCGCGAAATGCTGTTTGGCTAAAATTGGATTTTTCCAATTTCAGACAGAAGCTACCGCGACTGACTCGCGACTGTTTCGCGACCTAATGCTTCTCGCGAAAATTTTTGTGCTTCAGTGGCACTTCTCGTGACTGTCTCACGACTGTTTCGCCCCTCTCTAACCAGCGAAATACTCGTGTTTTCAGTTTTTATATAGCTGATGTGATAGTTTTTCAAAACTATCAAACTTCCCTCGCTCAACCTCTTTCAAACTCTCTCAACCCAAAAACACTATTCCATTCATTTCCCTTCAATCCAAGCATTTTTTCTGCATTTTCTTCTTCAAGGTATGTTTGTTAACCATTTCTCTTTGGGTTTTCACTTAAATTATGCAGAATTTTTTGTTAGGGCTTTCAAAATTGGGGATTTTCGAAACTTTGGGTTGGTTTTCAAATTGGGTGAATTTTTCTCATTTTTTTTGATTGGGCTATATCCCATTGGTTGTTTCTGCTTCTGTGTTGGCCCCTTGTGGCATTTTATCTTGTATTGAGGATAAATTTTCCCATGTTCATGCATTGCTCATGTCTTATTTGATGTTGTGCATGCCAGGTGTTTGTCAAAATGTCCGAGTGACATTTTTGTGCTAATTCGGAATAAAGTGATTTCATTCCATGGACTTTCACATGTTTTGACCTTATTTCACTCAATTTGGTCATTGATAGTGTGTCTCATGCACCTTGCACTTGCTCACATATACATACACATGCACATTTACTTTGTTCCATGCATTGTGTCTATGCATTCAGCAGTGTTACTTCTGCTTTAACCTAACTTGCCTCTAATCAAGTTCTGTGTTTTGTGGTCTATGGGATGTGCTCTTGTCTCCTGTGTGTTCTGTGTACTATGTTGCACAGATGTCTCCATTCAAGACTTCAGCTGTGAAAGGAGGCCGCGACAAAGGGAAAGAACCGATCATTGATGTTGATGCTGATTCACCTAGACCGAAGCAAACTCGTGGCTCAACAGGAACTTTTGATCCTCACTTGTTCAAGTCTCATGCTGCTTTTGAATCCTTCAAGAACCACTTTCAGGGTGCTCTTTTGATAGTTGAAAGGGGGGTTGACCAGCCATCACTCAAAGACACACAAATACCTATTTGGTTTGCCACGAAAGATTGGAACTATCTGCTGTCATCTTTCGAGGATACATTCGAGAACATGGTTAAGGAATTCTATGCCAATGCCAGTGTCGTCGGCGATGAGATTAAATGTTGGGTTCGAGGAAAGAGCTTTTCAGTCACACCAATGTACTTGGCGGAAATTCTACACATTAACCGGCCAATACTCCCCATACCGCCAGTATATGATGAGCTGAACCCTGATGAAGAATATCTCAGACAGTCTTTAGGAGCTGATTTGGAATTCTCATCCACTAAGAAGTCAATCAACGTGGCATCTCTCTCCTCCGAGCTACGACTTCTCTCAATGATCATGTGCAGCAATCTTTATCCCTTGTCTAGCACCGGATATATGAACCTTGGTCGAGCTTTATTTTTGAAGAACATTCGGTCTCTCCATGCTAGTATGAGCCATGCAAAGAAGAACACCAAGCAAGAAACTCATGCACCATCGGGTTCCTCGAGTTCTGCGGCTCGTATCAATGATGAACAGATCAACAATATCTTTACTGCTCTTCAAGAGATGAGTACAAAGATGTCAGGATTTGCGACTATCATGTATACTCACCATCGACGTCTTGATTCACAGCTCACATCTCTCCAAACTCAGATGGATGAAATTCAACGGAAGCTAGAAGGGGATGACTAGCTATTCCATGACAAAAAGGGGGAGATGATGTCATTGATAGGGGGAGTATGGAGATAGGGGGAGAAGAAGTCAACTGTTCCTATGTTTACGGCTTTTGTGTTTAAAGCTTTGATACTAGGCTTTATTTAAGTACTTTTTCAGATGTTTCTTTTGTGATATTCTCTATGCTTTGTAGCGTACTTTGCATGTACCCATGTTGCTTTTGTAAGCTTTAAGGGTTGTTTTGTTTCATTGCATGTTTTGTAGGCTTTTATGGTTTGTGCCATGTATTTGCAATACTTTGCTTATGCAGCCTTTATGCTTGTGCTATTGAAGGTTAATGTCTTACATTTACTTCACTACATCACTCTTGTGCCCGAGTAGGATTGTTCCTAGATGCATATACGTTCTATGCATTGGTTGAGTGATGAACACTCGTGTGCCCTAGTAGGATTGTTCCTAGATGCAAATTCTTCAAGTATTTTGCATTGGTTGAGTGTTGGATGTGCAAATGGTACTCTTCATATGAGCGTATCATCTTGCATATCCGGATGTTCATTCCTTGTGTGAATGAGCATAGTAATTACTTGTGTATAGTGATTACTCGTTTGATCTTGCCATGATTTAGTGTTTCTATTTCATTTTGCTTGATCATGTGCTTATTGCTCCATATGCTTTTCAAGTTTGCTGCATGCGATGATAATATTTTGTTGTTGTGTTTCAGGAGTTACTTGATCATATGTTTCAAGAGCTTATCAGAATCTAGAATTAGGTGTGAGTGAGTTTTGCCTGTGTTCCCAAACTCACGTTTAAGTCTGGAGTCTGTTTTAGGGTTTTGTCACGGAATAGCCAAAGGGGGAGATTGTAAAGTTGTGATTTACAACTATGTGTTTTGTTGGCTTTTATTCCGTGCCAAATTTGATTGTAATTTCTATCAATCGTTTATACCCTGTATTTGTTGTGGGAATTGTTGTAAGGGGTGTGTGATAGAGAGTGTGTGAAGACTCAAGCAAGTTGGAAGCTGATGGAATCTCGCGGGTATCTCACGACTAAGCTTCCCGCGAAGTGAAGCATGTGCCCTGCACATGCTGGAATGCGAAGAGTCATGACAGATGGAGACAGCTGTCTCTCGCGAGTATCTCGCAGGTAAGGCCTTCCCGCGAGACATGCTGTTCTGCCAGCCTGTACTGACTGACTCACACATTTTGCACCTATCCTATATAAACCCCCATTACCCACAAATGTTGAGGAATGCTTCAGAGAGAAAACCCTAGCCAAACACATTTGTAATTAGAGATTATTATCCCCACCTTTCTCTATACACTTGCTTGTGGTATCTCCTCAACCCTTCCCTCTCCATTTCCACACCATTGAGAGGTTGATAGCCCAAACACTTACCACACCTTTGGAGAGTGTTGTGTGACGTTTTGGTGCTGTTGGGAAGCATTGGAAGAAGCTTGGAATGGCAGATGCAACATGGAGCTTGTTGCGGAATCCGGATAACTAAGACAAGACACGGTTCCGAGAAGCCTTGTTGGAGTAGGAGCTTGGAGGGCTTAGGTACATCGGGTAGATTAGGCTTGGAGGGTCTCTTGCTTACTCATGTATCCCAACTGATTGTCTAGTGGATCGATTTCCGCTTGGAGGGCAGCGGAGAGGTTTTTCGCCGAGTTCTTCGGTTTCCTCTTCAAAAACACGTCTTGGTGTTTTCTGTGTTTGCATCTCTCTTCCCTACTCTTTTATATTCCATTATACTGCTGTGTTGTCTAGTTTATGGATTAGAGTAGTTATATTGTTCATCCGCTCGCTTTTACACTATTCCACACTTTATATTAAAGTTGTGTAAAATCTATCGAGCCGTAATTTTAATCGGGGGTCTAAACAGCTCTTGTGTTTTTCAACACGTTTTCGAGCTTTCACCATCTATAATCAGACATAGTAGGACATCTCAAATTATTCAATAAATCAGAAATTCGAGATGAAACATTAGATGGGGCACCAACAAAATGTTTGATAATAGTATAAATCAAGGTATTAACACCATCAGGAATACCTCGACCAATACGATCATCAAAAATAGGCAAACCTTCATCATTCTTTTTAACAGCATGTTTAATAGAGTCCCTGGAATCTTCTGTGAGATATGAATCCCACCATCCACGAAGAGTACCAGAAAAGCCAGTAGCAAGCAAGTCAACAATTTCAGGTTAATCAAAATCATGATCATTTTGATAAGCAATACCAACCATGGACATATGTCCCATTTTGTTAATAATTTCTTGTTCAGAAAAACCATCAATATTCCATTCATAAATTTTATCAGCAGAAACAGAAAATTGAGTTTGAAAAGGTCTTTCTTCAAACTGAATATCAGGAGGAGTAGGTTTTGAATACCAATTTTTTGTGAGAAACATGGGTTTGGAAGAACTTCCAACAAATCTTTTAATTCCTGAAAAATCATTATTAAAAACCTTTTTAGCAAAGACAGAAGAAACAGTATCAGAATCTGTATTTTCATCAGAAACAATTTCTTTTTCGTTTCTTGAAATAGTGCAAGCAGCATGAGTACTTGTGGAAGTACTCTCAGTTTTAACTTTTAAATCAGCAAACATTTTTTCAACAGTGTCCAGAGTTTTGGATTGAGAAGTTTTGAACTTGAATTTGTTATCAAAACTAGGCAAATTAATCAAAGGCTTCTCAGTCTTAACAGAAATGGATTTTTCAACAGAAGTAGACTTTTCAACAGAAACAATTTTTTCAACAATTTTTTCTTCAATACAGTCAAGCTGTTGACCAATAATATGCAAAGACTCATTAGTAAAATTGTTTTGTTCAATAAGACTAACAATAGGAGTTTTGTCATCAGCAATTTTGAAAGAAGTAGCTTTAACATCAGTTTTGTCAACAGTTACCAAAATAGTGTCAAGAGGTGGATGACTACACTTGACAATGGTTTTGTCATCTTTAACAAAATTTGATTTCTTTATGACATTCAAATGATTTTTTGTAGCTTCATCTTTTGAAACATAATAATTTTCAAGGAAATCAAAAAACAAAATATGCTTTTTCAATTGAAGCATTTTTTCTTTCCATTTTCTTTTAACACGGTCTTTTTCAGACTGAGCAAAATTATTTTGGAAATATTTCCTTTTAGGTCTATTTTTTGAAAGCATGAACTCATTGAACAAAGAAACCATATCAATTTCAAAATCTTCATTAAAAACAGTCAGTACTCTCAAACGGTTAACATTATTGTCAATAGGAGGAAAATCAGAATCAGATGGACAAATAGATCCAGTATCTTCGTCATCTTCATTGGCAGGTTTGCCATATGGAGAGGAAGATTCAGGTTTAGTAGAATAGTAAACAGAGCTGATTTGGGATTTATCACTAGAAACACATTTTAATTTTAAATCAGAAGGTTTTTCAAAATTCTTTTGCAAAAAATCATTGAGATCTTGATCTCTTTTTGAAATACTTTCAGATCCAGCAAAGGAATGTCTTCCTTCGTTGATCCTCAAAGGTGGTTGAATATTTTGAAAGCTTATTTTTACAGTACCATCAAGATATTGTTGAATATTTATGAGATCTAGCTCATCAAAAATAGGTTTGGGAATAGGGGATTCTTGTTCCAACAACCATTCATTGGGAAGCTTGACATCTTGCCATTGAATCATTTTTGGAACTTGAACTTTAGCATCAGGAGTAGAACATTGGATCAACATAGTTTTACCAGAATGTACTCTGTGATTTAAACAACCAGGATTTAACTGAGTACCCAACAATCTGTAATAAATGCGATAGATCAAAGCAAAAGGTTTACTACCTTCATCCATGATATAACCAGAAGAAGCAATATTCAGAGTCAAGGCTTTAATAATATTAGGATCATCTAAAACAAGAGTAAGATCAGGATAACAATTAAAATAAACAGGACCATCATACAGAGAAGCAGTAATCATACCGAGAATGCTGTCTTTAAACACCTTAAATCTAGCATCACGCAAACACATGAGAACAGAAGCATTGATACCCTTTCGGGTGAGTGGTTTAATAGCAACTTGAACCATACCAATATGCAAATAACTTTGTTTTTTAGCAATGAATTCGTTAATATTTCTTTTGGAAAACAAGCAACATTTTTCATGAATTTTTGAAATAGAAAATGTTTGTTCAACAGTTCTCACTTTGTAAATGGGATGAAAAGTGGTTTCAGCCCAACTAGTTTTGTAAACAGTTTTAGTATTAACTTTGGGAATGTTCCATTTTGAGAAATCAGGAAGCTCATTATCTTCAATAGTGTGATCTTCTTCATTTACAATATCAGGAGGACAACAAGTCCTAGAGCTGATAGAGGAGTTGGATCTCTACAACTTATCCATACTATCCTAGTTTTAACACTCAGTTATCATGTTTTTCTCACAACCGTTGCATTTCATAACACATACCCTAAGCAACCCTATACCACACACATGCCCTACACGCCCTCTCTTGGCTCAAACGAGCCTTACAGTCAGGTTCTGGGAATTCACTTTACACCTAGGGTGGCGCCAACGACGGTAAGAACCAAAGGTTCGGACAAGCACAGACAAGGTACAAAGACACAACAACACTACCACCGGCCAGAAAAGAGTGGCTCTGATACCATAAAGGGGGAAGGGGACAAACAGCTGAAGGGAAGAGACGGAGACGGAAGCACAGTAATATATATGTTGAAAGTAGTGTTAGGCACTTACAGTAGTAGTAGTGAATACAAGATCTCAAAATAGATCAACAATTACAAAGCTTGAACTAGTCCTAGTTACAAGGTTTGTAGGAACAAGGTAGTAGTTGTAGTGAACAAGGTAGGTGAACAAGGTAGATAACAAAAGTAGTGTTAGTAAAATAAGAGAAAGCAATAATAAGGCGGTAGAACCAGCCAAGCAGTAATATAACAAAATAATTCAAAGTAAATAAAAGCAATTTAGAACCGTCCGGTATGGCGGTAATCCGTCAATGGTGGTGGTAGCAACAAGTAGTATAATGAACATAAAGTTAACTGAAAATACTTCTTTATTGAAAGTAGAGTTAAACACTTACAGTAGTAGTAGTGAATACAAGATCTCAGAATAGATCAACAGTTACAAAGCTTGAACTAGTCCTAGTTACAAGGTTTGTAGGAACAAGATAGTAGTTGTAGTGAACAAGATAGGTGAACAAGGTAGATAACAAAGAACTCTCTCAAAAAAGGCTTCTAGGAAAGAAAACTCTCTCTAGAAAGAATTCTAACAAAAAACTTCTGATTCTAACTTAAGGGACAGCCCCCCTTAAATAGGCAAAATTCGAAATGAACAGTAAAAGTGAACAGTAAAAAGTGAACAGTAATCCGTGAACAGTGATTTTTCTTACTTTTTGACTTGAAGTCTTCAGCAAATTTGGCATAGTTGATAGAAATGCTTCTGACATGGAGATGACAAAAAGCAAAAAGAATCATTAGTGTTGCATGTAGGAGCATGGGTTTGAAAGTAAGAAATATGGTACACATAGGGCATGATGTCCTTGTCTAGCCAAAGTGAGATTTATAAAGAACACCAAATACCAATTTTGTCAGACGCATGACCTTGTACAGGAATATCATAGTAAGAGCATGGGAAAACACAGTAAATTGCTGCAGACGCATAGGAATATACAGTAATTTCTCAACAGGAGCACGTGAATATTGTAACATTTTTAGCCACTGTGCAGGCCAGACAAATAGAGAAATCAATCATCTTGTGAAGAATCTTCAACATATTCATGCTCATGATAGGTAGCATACTGGTTACAAAATCCACAGTATAGAAGTGGCTCGACAACAGGATTTTTTGTAAGGAACATTCTTGGATCAATATGACCAGCTCTTTCTAGATGACGGACAGCAGAGACATAAGGTTTAATACCAAAAACATGGATTCTATTTGTATTTCCTATGAAATGGTAGTTTCTCAATAATTCTTGGATAACATCAATAATTTGATTATTGAAATAATTTCTCCAGCATGTTGCAAGAGCAATAGGATTTTCAAATGAAAGGAAAGAATTTCCCTTATACCATTGCCCTTGATGAGTAAAACCATTAATGAGAACGAGATGTTTTGAGGGTTGGACTTCCATCCAATCATCTTGGACCGAGTTTGGTAGGTGCTCCAACATCTGATGGAAACAAAAGGGCTAGCAAGTTTTTTAACAGCTTCTTGAATTATTTGTGGGAACTGGCTAATTTGACTATGACTTGTTAACTTGATGAGCCTGATAAAACCAAACTCAAACATCTGGGATAGCCAACTAGGGTCTCTGTCAACATTGTCATCTTCTGTTCCATCTCCATAGTTAACAAGAAGTCCTGGAAATGGATGCATTTGCTCATATACTCTGAGACTGTTTCAAAGTGTTTCTTCCATTCTAGCTGGATAAGGACATTATCATCATCAGAATCAGGAATAGTGGCAGTAACAAGTTTTTCGAAATATTTCAACCATAGGTCAAAAGACCCAAACATTGCCTTGCTTTCTAGAATACGAGATTGTATATCTGTTGGCAAGTTGGCAACAGCACTTCATAATAGAGATTGGGTTTTTATACTCAATCTAGCATAATCAGTGCCCATTAAAGTCATTCTATCCTTTGAATGGATATCCTCTTTGCCAAAGAGTTGACTAATGTAGGCTTCAAGGCGAATCCTAAGAGCCTTATTTTCTGAAATAGGAGTATTTTCTGTAATAAGGTTAGTTTCTGAAATAGGGTCAGTTTCTGAAATAGGGTCGGCATGGTATCTTACACAAGCCGCATTTTGGAGAGCAAGGTTAACAAGATGAATTTCGGGGCTTGAAGGGTCCTTTTAAACAGGTTACGGTGGTTTTCAATAAATGAGGCTTGAAGATTATCAAGAATAAATTTAATAGGCTCGGGAAGTCCAGAATAGATTCCATTGTGGAATTGTAATCTGTTAGATAAAACTTCCTGCAAAGCAATTATTATATCACCACTGGAATATGTCACCGTTGCCGGGACAAATCCTTGAAGGGATGTTGATCTGCTGGATTTTACTCCAGAAGATGCGCCTTCATGCATTTTAAAAGGTCGTCCCACTGGGAGCCTTTTACTTTGGGAATAGTCCTGTACAGGAGCTTTTCCCTTGTTCTTCCTCTTGGAGGAGGAGGGAGCCATAATAATCCACTTACTAGTGGTATAAATATAAATATTACTATTATCCCACTTATTAGTGGTATTTATCCACGCATCATTGCCTGATTCCTAAAAAGAATCATTAAAAATATTAGAGTGATTGGCAATAGTTGATAATTTGGCACTATTAACATTATCGTGAAAATTCAAACTCATCTGTGGTTCATGAACAGAATTATTAATAGGAAAATCACAAGATAAATCTAAAGCATTATTAATGTCAATTTCAAGTTTTGAAGCAAATTCAAATTTTACTTTCTGTCCAAAAGGATCAGTAGTAATTCCATCATATTCAACAAGAAAGGGATACAAAGCATTTATAAATGGCAAACCAAGAATCACTTTGTCAGTCATATTTTTGACGAGAATAGAAGGAATATTGAAACAAACATTATTGTGACAAATATGAACATCATTCAATTCATATTTAATCTTCATTTGAGAACCATTAGCAGAAACCATTCGTTCAGTTGATTTTTCAAAATATTTTGGAGGAATCAATCCTTCCTAAATACAATTCTTATCAGCACCAGAATCAATCATAGCAATAACAGTGAAACAATAATCATTTGAAACAACAATTTTCACTTTTGTGAACCATTTAGGGGGAAATATGTGATTGACAAAAGCAATTTGAGAATCATCAGTATTACCTTTATCAGAAAGAAGAGCCTATTGACTGGATTCATCTCCATCTATGTGCTCATCTTGTTCATTATCAGAATTATTTTGATCAATTTTTTTAGCAATTTTCAACATTAACAATTGTTGTTTAAGATTATGGTTATCATTTTTCATATTCTAAAGTCATTTTGTAAATCACTTATCTCTTGTTTAACAATATTAAGTTCATGTTGGAGATCGTTAACAGTTAAATCTTTGGATTTCTTTTTATTAAATCTTTCCAAAGTTTCTTCAAAACTTATGGTTGATTTAAGTTTTTTACTAGTTTCATCTTTTAACAAGTTTTTCTTAAACTTATCCAAATAATCTTTTTGTAAATCAGGGTTTTCAATTTGACTTATCAATTTAATCAACAAATTTTCATTTTCTTCACTCTTAGTGAGAGCATTAACAGAGTTAATAACATTACAACATGAATCTCTACAACCAAGTTTAATATTAGGAGAATCAGAAGATTCATCAGCAGATTGATAACAAGAATTAGTTGAAGAAGAAAAATCATCTTCCAAGGAATTAGACGAATTGTTTGATTCAAGGATTTTGAATAATTCTTCTTGATCATTATTTCCAATGTTTAACATGTTAAACTTGTTTTTCAACTTACTAGGTTTTTTATTACAATCTTTACTAAAATGACTAGGTTTTCCATAGTTGAAACATTTACCTTTTCCAGATTTTTGGTTAACATATTTTTTTTTGAAACATTTTTCTTTTTAGCATAAAAATCATTAAAAGCAATTTTGTATTTTTTGTATTTTTTGTGACTTTTATCATGTTTTTTGCCCTTTTGCTGAGAATGAGCAATCGGGGGCAAACCATATTGTTCACAAAAATTACCCATTTCATATTTAGCTTTTCTTTTATTTTTTTAACTGGTATTTTAACAGTTTTTCATCATTGCACATATTAATACCGAGTTTTTTAATAGTGATTAAAATATCACCATAGGTTAAATTATCATAGTCAATAGAATCATTTTTACCAATTAATTCTTGTTTTACCTTATGAGCAAAGATAGGAGGCAGACCGTCAATAAACTTTTCTTTCCAATAAGGTTTGTAACAGTCTTTCCGCTGCATTACCTTGGAAAGGAAAACATCTTGATACCATCTATAATCAGACATAGTAGGACATCTCAAATTATTCAATAAATCAGAAATTCGAGATGAAACATTAGATGGGGCACCAACAAAATGTTTGATAATAGTATAAATCAAGGTATTAACACCATCAGGAATACCTCGACCAATACGATCATCAAAAATAGGCAAACCTTCATCATTCTTTTCAACAGCATGTTTAATAGAGTCCCTAGAATCTTCTGTGAGATATGAATCCCACCATCCACGAAGAGTACTAGAAAAACCAGTAGCAAGCAAGTCAACAATTTCAGGTTGATCAAAATCATGATTATTTTGATAAGCAATACCAACCATGGACATATGTCCCATTTTGTTAATAATTTCTTGTTCAGAAAAACCATCAATATTCCATTCATAAATTTTATCAGCAGAAACAGAAAATTGAGTTTGAAAAGGTCTTTCTTCAAACTAAATATCGGGAGGAGTAGGTTTTGAATACCAATTTTTTGTAAGAAACATGGGTTTGGAAGAACTTCCAATAAATCTTTTGATTTCTGGGAAATCATTATCAAAAGCCTTTTTAGCAGAAACAGAAGAAACAGTATCAGAATCTGTATTTTCATCAGAAACAATTTCTTTTTCATTTCTTGAAATAGTACAAGCAGCATGAGTACTTGTGGAAGTACCCTCAGTTTTAACTTTTAAATCAGCAAGCATTTTTTCAACAGTGTCTAGAGTTTTGGATTGAGAAGTTTTGAACTTGAATTTTTTATCAAAACAAGGCAAATTAATCAAAGGCTTCTCAGTCTTAACAGAAATGGATTTTTCAACAGAAGCAGACTTTTCAACAGAAACAGTTTTTTCAACAATTTTTTCTTCAATACGGTCAAGCTGTTGACCAATAATATGCAAAGACTCATTAGTAAAATTATTTTGTTCAATAAGACTAACAATAGGAGTTTTGTCATCAGCAATTTTTAAAGGAGTAGCTTTAACATCAGTTTTGTCAACAGTTACCAAAATAGTGTCAAGAGGTGGATGACTAGACCTGACAATGGTTTTGTCATCTTTAACAAAATTTGATTTCTTTATGACATTCAATGATGTTTTGTAGCTTCATCTTTTGAAACATTATAATTTTCAAGGAAATCAAAAAACAAAATATGCTTTTTCAATTGGAGCATTTTTTCTTTCCATTTTCTTTTAACACGATCTTTTTCAGACTAAGCAAAATTATTTTAGAAATATTTCCTTTTAGGTCTATTTTTTGAAAGCATGAACTCATTGAACAAAGAAAGAATACCAATTTCAAAATCTTTATTTAAAACAGTCTGTACTCTCAAACGGTTAACATTATTGTCAATAGGAGGAAAATCAGAATCAGATGGACAAATAGATCCAGTATCTTCGTCATCTTCATTGGCAGGTTTGCCATATGGAGAGGAAGATTCAGGTTTAGTAGAATAGTAAATAGAGCTGATTTGGGATTTATCACTTGAAACACCTTTTAATTTTAAATAAGAAGGTTTTTCAAAATTCTTTTGCAAAAAATCATTGAGATCTTGATCTCTTTTTGAAATACTTTCAGATCCAGCAAAGGAATGTCTTACTTCGTTGATCCTCAAAGGTGGTTGAATATTTTGAAAGCTTATTTTAACAGTACCATCTAGATATTGTTGAATATTTGTGAGATCTAGCTCATCAAAAATAGGTTTGGGAATAGGGGATTCTTGTTCCAACAACCATTCATTGAGAAGCTTGACATCTTGCCATTGAATCATTTTTGGAACTTGAACTTTAGCATCAGGAGTAGAACATTGGATTAACATAGTTTTACCAGAAGGTTCTCTGTGATTTAAACAACCAGGATTTAACTAAGTACCCAACAATCTGTAATAAATGCGATAGATCAAAGCAAAAGGTTTACTACTTTCATCCTTGATATAACCAGAAGAAGCAATATTCAGAGTCAAGGCTTTAATAATATTAGGATCATCTAAAGCAAGAGTAAGATCAGGATAACAGTTAAAATAAACAGGACCATCATACAGAGAAGCAGTAATCATACCGAGAATGCTGTCTTTAAACACCTTAAATCTAGCATCACGCAAACACATGAGAACAGAAGCATTGATACCTTTTCAGGTGAGTGGTTTAATAGCAACTTGAACCATACTAATATGCAAATAACTTTGTTTTTTAGCAATGAATTCGTTAATATTTCTTTTGGAAAACAAGCAACAGTTTTCATGAATTTTTGAAATAGAAAATGTTTGTTCAACAGTTCTTACTTTGTAAATGGGATGAAAAGTCGTTTCAGCCCAACTAGTTTTGTAAACAGTTTTAGTATCAACTTTGGGAATGTTCCATTTTGAGAAATAAGGAAGCTCATTATCTTCAACAGTGTGATCTTCTTCATTTACAATATCAGGAGGACAACCAGTCCTGGAGCTGATAGAGGAGTTGGATCTCCATAACTTATCCATATTATCCTAGTTTTAACACTCAGTTATCACGTTTTTCTCACAACCGTTGCATTTCGTAACACATACCTTAAGCAACCCTATACCACACACATGCCCTACACGCCCTCTCTTGTCTCGAACGGGCCTTACAGTCAGGTTCTGGGAATTCACTTTACACCTAGGGTGGCGCCAACGACGATAAGAAAGGGACACAACAACAGAGCACCAAAGGTTCGGACAAGCACAGACAAGGTACAAAGACACAACAGCACTACCACCGGCCAGAAAAGAGTGGCTCTGATACCATAAAGGGGGAAGGGGATGCACAGCTGAAGGGAAGAGACGGAGACAGAAGCACTGTAATATATATGTTGAAAGTAGTGTTAGCAAAATAAGAGAAAGCAATAATAAGGCGGTAGAACCAGCCAAGCAGTAATATAACAAAATAATTCAAAGTAAATAAAAGCAATTTAGAACCGTCCGGTATGGCGGTAATCCGTCCAAGGTGGCAGTAGCAACAAGTAGTATAATGAACATAAAGTTAACTGAAAATACTTCTTTATTGAAAGTAGAGTTAAACACTTACAGTAGTGGTAGTGAATACAAGATCTCAAAATAGATCAACAGTAAACCATATTGACAAAACCATATTGTTCTTTGTTATCTACCTTGTTCACCTACCTTGTTCACTACAACTACTATCTTGTTCCTACAAACCTTGTAACTAGGACTAGTTGGAGGAAGTGTTTTATTAACAAGAGCAAGTTGAGAATTATCAATATTACCTTTATCAGAAAGAAGAGTCTGTTGACAGGATTCATCTCTATCCTTGTGCTCATTTTGTTCATTATCATATTTATTTTGATCACTATTTTTATCAACATTATTTTTAAACACATGTTTTAATTCACTTATCTCTTGTTTAACAACATTAATTTCATGTTGGAAATCATTAACTGTTAAATCTTTCGGTTTCTTTTTATTAAATCTTTCCACAGTTTTTACTTCACTTCTAGTGAGAACATTAATAGTTTTAGTAGCATTACAACATGAATTTCTACAACCAAGTTTAATATCAGAAGATTCATCAGCAGATTGATAGCAGGAATTAGTTGAAGAAGAAAAATCATCTTCCAAGGAATCAGATGAATTGTTTGATTCAAGGATTCTGAATAATTCTTCTTGATTATTATTTCCAATTTTTAACATGTCTTGTGATTTAATAAACCATATAAGTTAGATAATTTTTCCTTTAAAAATGTTTAAATACTGTCATTTCCTAACAGATTTAGGTGAAAAGGGCAACAACAAAAAAGCCAAAATTTTGCATAAAAAGAATCCAGTAAAATTTTAGGTATCATAACACACACACACATATACAACGGTAACTCCATATTGGTGCACCGACATTGACTAATACTTAAGTATTTTGTTCTTTAGGCCAAGCTGAAATAGCTTTCAGTATGGTATAAAAAATTTTGGGAAAAAATGTTGTGTACATATCATTTCTCTTTCTCTTAAATATACGTTACGTACGTTTGATACCTTTTTTCCCTAAAAACTAGCCCACACTAAACCCAACAGTTTACTCAATTTCAAATCTTAAATTTTAGTTTAATAAAAAAAAATTTGTGTAACTTCACTAGCATCAGATAAATTCAAATTAAAAAATTATATTAAACTCAAAATAAAAATAAAAATAAAAAACTTTACTGCACATGCAGAATGGTAGAATGAGACTAGTTATTTATCAGGGAGTATTATTATTACTTTTTTATATGTACTAGTTATAGGCCCGTGCGTTGCACAGTTTTATGAAAAAACTTATAAAATAAATGTATTAATAATTATATATTTTAATAGATTCAATAAAGATAAAAGAAAAAATTATCAAGTGTCAATAATTATCTCACTAAAATAAGGGGTTAGATTTCTTCCTAAAACTAAATTAAATTGATAATTCCAAATTGAATTTTAAAATGATAATTATTTAAAAAAGAACGTACTAAATAATTGATAAATCCAAAATTAATATAATCTTGATAATATTATAAATTAAAATTAAAATTGATAATTCAAGAATACACGTGTAGAACATCTTGATAATGTGATGTAACATAAAAATCAAATAAGAAAATTGTTTAAATTAATCTATTAATTCTAACCATATTTAATCATTAATTCTATGACCCTAACCCTAAGACCCTGACCCTAAGCATATAAATTAGATCAAAGCTAAGAAAATTAGTTTAAACATAAGGCAAACAATACACAAAACCTAATCAATTTAATAAACAAAATACAAAAACAAAGAAGGAGCCTTTAGAAACTTGACAATGTTTTCGAATGTTTTGAATTCCTTAATTAAAATCACATGAAGACAAAAAAACTAATAATAACACTAAATAAAATAAACAAAATGAAAATAATAATAATAAAAGAAGAAAGAATTCATACCTGCATTGTCACGATTTAGGCATTCACAAAAAGGATATATAGGGTTATATATATTGGTAGAGTTCCATTTGAAATATAATTCATTTAAATCTTATTGAAATTAAAGATATCTAATCAATGTGTTTGTTTTTATCCCATAAAAATTGGAATTAAGAAAAGGTCATATGAATAGAATAAAAAAAAAAAAAAAAAAGAGTTGATTCAACATAACGTAACATATAAAAAATTAAAAATGAAAGGTTTTAGACCCCTTAAAACACAATTGGATTAACCTAATTAATTAGTCAAGTGATTAACTTAGTCAAATTATGCAATTCTAGGTTATCACAAACATACAATCATATCAAACATATAAAGCAGTGGAATAATAAATAACACAATGATATGATCACCCAGGAAACCACACGGTAAAAATCTGGGGAGGATTTGACCTAGCTATCCTCAAGGTAAACTCAAATCCACTATATGAAAGAATTGAAGTTCATACAAAAGGACTTACAAGCTCTCCGCTTGACTTCCTAATGCTACCCACCAGTAGAACTTACTGACACGACCACGTGCAAGCTCCGAATCCACGGACTCCTTCTTTCTTACATTCTCCAATCAGCTACAAGCACCCATGCTTATTATTCTTTAAGCTCCAATGGCAGCAACCGAGTTGATCATCAAGATGTTGATATTATCTCTACTTTGAAAACCCTAAGTTTATGTGAAGGAAAGCTCCTCAATGATCTCACAAGAGATTTACACAAACCGTAATGTATGAGCAACAATACAATAAGAGCAACTCTTAAAAACGTGGCCAGGGTTTCGCCTTTTATACCTAGGGCAAAAACAGAAAACCCAAAATGTTTAATGAGTTAGGGCTGAGTTGGAAAATTCTGCAAAAAAGCATTCTGGCCGACTTTCGATTGATCGAGTCTAACTTTCGATCGATTGAGCCAAGCCGAAATGCAATAATGCATCTACAGCCTCTCGATTCCAACTTTACATAAAATATATAACTTTAAGCAAGCCTAAACAAGACTAAACATATTGTTTTGATCATGATTTGCCAATATTACACATTAGAGTTCTAAATATATAAATTCCTAAATCTTTAGAACCTAACAAACTCCCCCTTTGGCAATCCATGACAAAACACAAATTAAAAACTTAAAGTTTACAAGTAAAAGCCCTTTACAACAATAATGCTCATAAACTCAAATTCAATCCTAACTACTATCCATCAGTTGTAAGTGTAGATAGCAATTCAATTGAATCAACCTGTATATTCCTGAAACACTCAATGAACGCATAAACACAAGTGTGATAGAAAACAATAAATCAACAGGTATAACATTCTTGTATGATTCACACAATATATAATAAAGACATATATCAATGAACAACTCATAAATATAAATCAATAAACAATGAATCACAAGAAACAAGAATCATGCATATATCATGTATATTAAAAAAAAATGTTACTCCCCCTAACATGAATAGCCCCAAAAATAATATACAAAGTGAAGCACCTAGATACAATCTAAAAACTCCACTAGCTCCTCAAAACAAAAAAAATATACTCTCCCTCACTACAAAAACCCTTCAACAAGTCAAAACTCTACTCCCCTTTTTTGTGACGGAATGCCAAAGGGCAATCATAGGCCATCATCAAAAGAAGGTGGTGAGGGTGAATGAAGATGCGCCAAGTTGGCTCGTAGATCACGAATCTCATCAAGCAAGTCCACCAAAATCTGACTATGAGCCGCTTGAACGGTCATGACAGTCTCCAAGGTACGACGAACATCAAAGTCATCCGAAGGAGGTGGAGGAACATCAGCAGCAGCAACATCACCAACAGGATCAGGAACTTCCTCACCAGTAGGACCTGTAGAAGAAGAGGGAGGAGGTGCGGAACCAAAAGGCTCAAACCTAGAGTGTTTAGAGCCTACTCGAAGATGTGCAGCCCTCTGTCTAAGAAAAGACGCACCTATAGGAGCAATAACATAAACAGGCTCAGAAGAAGGAAAACCACCAAGATCAAGATATAACAAAATCCTATGAATAAAAATAAGATGGACAAGAGCATGAGAAGAAGATGAACTCCTATAAACTCCGTTCAAAGAACGAAGAAACAAATGAGGAAAACTGATAGAAGCATCTGTCACTAGAGCATACAAAAAGACACACTGCTTGAGAGGAATGGTGTGAACATGAGAAATGTGCCAAATAGAATGACAGGCTATCCTAAAGAAGAGATAATGCAACCTAGATAGCTCAACAGAGGTGATCCTAGGATCAGAACCCCACTGGATAGAAGACCCAATGATGTAAGACATGACATCACTTAACAAAGGAGACTCATCATAAGGGTAGACTGGATGCTGGACCAAAGGTACCCCTAGAGCATCAGCCACTACCTTAGGAGTAATGGTGTACTCTACGCCTCGTATCCAACTCTTTACCAAAGTGTTGGAATCATAGACGCTGATAGAGATGTTCGAAAAGAACTCTCTAATCAAGATAGCAGGTGGAGGAGGATCAGAAATATCCACCAAGGGTAACCAGCCCCGACACTCAAAGTTTGCCCTAATGGCAGGATCAAGCTCATCTAAAAGAACAGAATGCTCAGCCCAAATCTTTCTCTTAAGGTTCAGCTTAAAAAAAAAAAAAAAAATCTCTTGGTTTTTCTAACTCAGAAACTTCTCACAGTCAAAAGAAGGTGGGGGTGGAGAAGGTGAAGGAACAGACCTACAAGCCCTAGTCTTCTTAGGCATAGTGCTAAGGAAATGACAAAGACACACAGAGAGAAAACCAATAAAACAAAACAAAAAAATAAACCCATGGGCAGACTGCAAGTTAGCACAAAAAAATATAGAACAAAAATCTATATGATGCATGAACAATTACAATGTCATGATGCATGTACTAATGCAGTAAACAAAGTTCAAATTAAGTTCGATTGCACAAAATTGGCTTAAGTATAGAGTTTTTAACAAAAACTGTTAGGTTCTAAGGTCTTAGGATTTTATGTATTTAGAACTCTAATTTGTAATGTTGGCAAACCATGATCAAAACAATGTATTTAGTCTTGTTTAGGCTTGCTCAAAGTTGATTTATTATTGTAAAGTTGGAATCGAGTGGCTGCAAAAGTACTTGGGACTTTCGGCCTGGCTCGATCGATTGAAGAATAGACTCAATCGATCGAAAATCGCACAGGTTGATTTTTCTGCAGAATTTCCAACTCAGCCCTACTTCATTAAATGCTTAGGGTTTTATGTTTTTACCCTAGGTATATAAACTAAACCCTAGCCACGTTTTTAAAGGTTGCTCCAATTGTATTGTTACTCATACATTGCTGTTTTGTGTAAGTCTCTTGTGAGATCTTTGAGGAGCTTTCCTTTACACAAAGCTTAGGGTTTTCAAGTTGGAGATCTTATTTACATCTTGATGATCAACTTGGTTGCTACCATTGAAGCTTAAAGAATATCAAGCGGGGGTGCTTGTAGCTGATTGAAGAATCCAAGAAAGAAGGAGTCCGTGGATTCGGAGCTTGCACGTGGTCGTGTCAGTAAGTTTTACTAGTGGGTAGTATTAGGAAGTCAAGCGGGGAGCTTGTAGTCTTTTTGTATGAACTTCGATTCTTTCGCATAATGGATTCAGGTTTACCTTGAGGATAGCTAGGTCAAATCCTCCCCAGGTTTTTACCGTGTGGTTTCCTGGGTCATCATATCTTGTGTTCATTTATTTTCCGCTGCTTTATATCTTGATATGATTATTTGATTGCTTTAACCTAGAATTGCATAATTTGACTAAGTAACAACTTGGCTAATTAATCTAGGCTAACCAATCTGGTTGTTTTAAGGGGTCTAAAACCGTTCAAAAACCCTAAAAATTTGAAAAACCACTTGAATGTTTTGAAGCAAATTCATGAATTGATCATCACACAGGGTTGAAAACAGATTAGAATGACCAATTTCAACAAAACAACAAGCCAATTTTATCAATTAAACTCAATTGAACAAAAACCCCAATTTGGATCAATTTCAAACCCTAGAATTTTCAATTTTTCACAAAACTCCAAATTGATCAAATTAACTATCATAGATCCTAAATAGATCCATATAGCAACAAAACCCATTGATCAATTTCACAAAATAAGGTTTGATTCAACAAAAATCCCAATTTATGCATAGTTCGAAAATTTACCCAAATACCATGAATTAATGCATGAAATCATGAAAATTAATGCAAAAGAAAGGGTAATATGGACATACCGGCTTAAGGAGAGAGAAACCTTGCTAAAATTTTTGAAGAAAACGACAAAAAATTCGTTGTGGAGCCTTGCCGAGTCGGAGAGAGAAAAGAAAAGTTTGAAACTTTTTGAAAAGTGACTTTGAAAAAGTCAGATCAGAGTTTTTAAAAACATGATTCATGATATTCGATTGATCGAAAAATACATTCAATCGATTGAATCAATCCGAGATTTCTAAAATAATTTTAAGTAATTTTCGATTGATCGAAAAACAGATTAGATTGATCGAAACAGGCAGCAGCTCACAACATTTTGAGAAAAATTATAGTTTTGAAAAACACAAACTACATTTTGAAAACAACTCCTCAAAGCATTAAAATTGTTGAAACAAAATGCATGAATATGAGATAGAATGCTTTTTCAAAAACCCAAGTTTTAAGCCCAGTTTCTCCAAAGAAAATTTCAGCCATTCTCCCTTTAAATTCTCAAGCAAAAAAAAATGTTTTGCATAATACTCAAGGTATTTTCAAACTTGGTTGGTCAGACCAAAAACACACACAATAACATGTACAATGTTTAGCAAAGAGTAACTTATGTAGTGTGTGCAACTAGCAAGAGCTTGAGATACATGTGAGGTGATATATGAATAGCAATCAATCACAAAGTCTGCAAAATTCATCATATAAAATTCAAAAGAGACGATCACCTAAAGAATTACATCATATAACTCCCACATCTCCTAGAAGATAAGCTTGCAATCATGTAAGTTTCTTGAATTTTGCCTCATAATTAGATGAATTTGGCATCAAGCCTAATAGTACACACCAGTTTTAATTATGTGAATTGGCATCAAGCCTAATAGTACACACTAGTTTTCATTATTAAGCAATTAACCGAGGCTACACCTTATGTTCTTTATGTGCATGTGCTACACTTTATCGAGTACAAAATCTTATGATATGCACTAAGGTGTTCATGATTTGCTAGTGAACAGTGGTGAGATGGTTATTTATGCCTTTTTCAAGAGGATTAAGACAGTCAAATAACATGTGACTTCAAGATTAAGACAAAATGATAAACACCATAAACATCTTTCCCACACAACATGCACTACAAAGTTTCAACTAGTCAAGTGCAATAAAAAAGCTCATCAAAGTTAAACAAGGTACGCAAGACATGTTATGTGTAAATAAATTGACCAACCTTGTTTTCAAAGACCAAGAAAAATAGTGCCAAACACAATTTGCTTTTCTCCTTTTATATATATATATATATATATATTAAAAGAGAAAACAAATAAATCCTAGAATGAAATGCATAAATGATATGCAATACAAATCCTAGAAAACAAAAAAAAAAAAAAAACACAAAAAAAAAAAAAACAAAAGAACAATGGTCACAAAGGAATGAGCAAAGAAGCACAAGGACCATATCAGAAAGATTCAATTAGATCAAGTCTTTTGCATCCAAAACCTTTTAGATGCACCACGAGCATTGGAGTTCCTATTCACATTCGAGTGATTTCCAACTCTAGGATTGGAATAAAAATTCAACGCCTTTACCAATTCACCAATAAGTGTCATAGGATCTTGTGCTTGAGGCACAGGCACTTTTAGTTTGTTTGCTTTCTTAGCAGCCTGAAGCTTGTAACAGTTAGGACGACTGTGTCCAGACTTTTCACAAAAATGACAAACCCAAGCAAGTTTACCATGCATCTTGTCCTTAGAAATGGTAGACTTCTTAGGTTTAGACTCTCCCAGATCAACCCTAATCTTCCTAGGAGGTGGAACTTCTATAGGTTTGACAACCTCACTCACAGCTGGTTTGACAGTTTCACTCACAACCTCACTCACAGAAGGTTCAGAAGAAGATGAAGGAACAAAGTTTGTGGAATTAGGTGCAGACACAGAGATGGTTTCAACATAACCTAAACCAGATTTGTCAGAAGGATACTTTTGAACATTCAAAATTTGATCAAGTTTAGAACTAGCAGATCTAGCAACAGATAAATCATGTTCCAAAGTTTTAACTTTATCAAGCAAGAACATGTTCTCAGATTTCACATGATTCAAAAGATCATTAGCATCAAATAACTTAACAAGCAAATTTTTCTTTTCAAGGTCAAGAGAATCAATTTTCTTCAGGCCAAGTTCAACATTCATAGCATCCTTTACAGTAACTTTGCAAAGTTTATTATAGGCTTCTTAAAGATCTGCATCCTCAGAGAGTTCTCCATCAGAAGGGTTCTCCTCAATAGACACGCTTTCATTGACTACAGCAGTAACAGTGAAAACAATGAAGTTTCCATCCTCGTCACATCGAGACTCATCATTAGAAACCTCATTATCACTAAAAGTTACAGCCATAGTTTTACCCTTAGACCTCAAAAATGTAGGACATTCAGATTTAACATGACCATACCCTTGACAACTAAAACACTGTTCACCCAAAAAATTGTTTGAAGATTGACCAACTTTTTCTCTAGGTTTTTCAAAGTTATTAACCTTAGTGGGATCATTCTTCCTAAAGTTTCTAGGTTCAGCAGTATTTGTACCTCTTACCTTTCTATTATTATTCTTAAGAAAGTTTTTAAAGTTCTTGGCAAGGTACGTAATCTCTGTAGCAGAGAGTTCATCATTAAATCCACCAACATCAACATCATCAATAGACTTAAGAGCCATTGATTTGGATTTGTTTGCTTTAGGTAGGTCTGACTCATAGGACTAAATAGATCCTACAAGCTCATCAACAGGGATGGAGTCCACATCTTTACTCTTAGTAATGGCAGTCACTTTGGGTCTAAAGTCTTCAGTTAAAGATTTAAGAATCTTCCTAACAATTTTAGGTTGATCATAGATTTCACCCAAATTAAATACAGAATTAACAATATCATTCAATTTAACATAGAATTCATCAAAAGATTCATCATTAGACATTTTAATGCTTACAAATCAAGAAGTAAATTGTTGCAATTTATTGATCTTAACTACCTTTGTACCTTTATGCATAGTTTGGAGGATTTTCCAATTAGTATGAGCAACCTCAACATTAGAGATTCTCTTAAATTCCTCAATGAAAACAGCATTGAAGATGACATTCATAGTTTTGCTATTGAACCCAGCTGCTTTTTTTTTTTTAGAAGTTTGCCACTCACTCACAGGAGTAGTGGGCTTCTCCCATCCGTACTCTATAGAATTTCAAACTCTCTCATCAATAAATTTCAAGAATGCTTTCATCCTTACTTTCCAATAAGCATAGTTATTCCCATCAAAGTGAGGAGAAACAACAAGAGAGTGTCCATGTTCCATGACAATAGGGGTCAAGGATTAGCTCAGAGATAAAAAAATCTCAAACAAAAGAGCTACCCACTCTGATACCACTTGAAAGGTTTTAGACCCCTTAAAACACAATTGGATTAACCTAGTTAATTAGCCAAGTAATTAACTTAGTAAAATTATGCAATTCTAGGTTATTACAAACATATAATCATATCAAACATATAAAGTAGCGGAATAATAAATAACACAATAATATGATCACCCAGTAAACCACACGGTAAAAATCTGGGGAGGATTTGACCTAACTATTCTCAAGGTAAACTCAAATCCACTATATTGAAAGAATTGAAGTTCATACAAAAGGACTTACAAGATTTCTGCTTGACTTCCTAATGCTACCCACCAGTAGAACTTACTGACACGACCACGTGCAAGCTTCAAATCCACAGACTCCTTCTTTCTTAGATTCTTCAATCAGCTACAAGCACCCACGCTTGTTATTCTTTAAGCTCCAATGGCAGCAACCGAGTTGATCATCAAGATGTTGATATTATCTCTACCTTGAAAACCCTAAGTTTATATAAAGGAAAACTCCTCAATGATCTCACAAGAGATTCACACAAACTGCAATGTATGAGCAACAATACAACAAGAGCAACTCTTAAAAACGTGGCTAAGGTTTTGCCTTTTATACCTAGAGCAAAAACAGAAAACCCAAAACGTTTAATGTGTTAGGGCTGAGTTGGAAAATTTTGCAAAAAATCATTCTGGCTGACTTTGGATTAATCAAGTCTAACTTTCGATCGATCGAGCCAGGCCGAAATGCACCAATGCATCTGCAGCCTCTCAATTCCAACTTTACATAAAATATATAACTTTGAGCAAGCCTAAACAAGACTAAACATATTGTTTTGATCATGGTTTGCCAATATTATATATTAGAGTTCTAAATATATAAATTCCTAAATCTTTAGAACCTAACAAGAAAAAAAAAAAAAAAAAAAAAAAAGGAGAAAGAGAACGTGGTTGATAGTTATAAGGAAATTTGATATATATATATATATATATATATATATATATATATATATATATATATTTTAAATGTCATAAACATAGAAATTATCAAATTAATGGAGATATATACTGGTTTTTGGAATAGATAGAGATTATCAAATTATTTGAGATATATACTATTTCTTGGGATAGATTTATATTAATCACCTCTTGAAGAAATATATCCTAACAAATAAAAAATAATGTTAATTAAATGATAAATATTATCTAAATTAAATTTTTGTATGCTAATTATTATCCCTTAATTTAAGAAATATATCATAACAAATAAAAAATACTGTTAATCTAATTTTATTTAATGATAAGAATAAATTAGAGTCCTGGTAGTATACTATTCTTTGTTAGTTCTTTAAAAATCTTAAAATTTAATAAAATTTTTGCAATTTGGTGAAGTCACGTGGCGCAACCACGGTGTCTAAGCCCAACTTTTTATTATATATAATAAAATATAATATAATATGATGTACGTTCTAATCCATCAAGGTAATGGTCTTCATAAGTTATAAGTCATCCGCGTTCGTTTAGAACCCGAATGACTTATAACTTACTAAGAACTTTTCTATTTCCATTAAAAAAAAAAAAAAAAGAACTTTTCTCTTTAATGCTTCCCAAAGCATTAGGCCATAAACAAAGATATCTCTATAAGAAATTTAGGCTGTGTTTGGTTCATGTAAAATATTTTCGAGAAAGGAAAATGTATTCAGGCTGTTTGGCTACCTCGGAATTCGTTTTACGGAAAATCTATTCCGGTGCTTGGTTCGTTCAAACATTTTACAGAAAATGCTTTCTGTTTTATGGAAAATCAATTCCCATGTTTGGTTCAGTCAAACATTTTACGAAAAATGAAATTTGCTTTTTACCGAAAATCAATTCCCATGTTTGGTTTGTGAATCATTTTATGGAAAATATGAAATGCTTTACAAATTCAAGCACTTGCATTACCTAGACAAACCTGTAACAGTACAAAACTAATCATCCACTTCAACATAAAAAATAATCATTTGAATATACCTATAATATTTATATAAAAACAGCCACATCAATCATTCACCATTGGCATTACACCTCCATGGTGTACAAAAATAATACCTACTCGTGGTATCTGAATAGGACAAATACATAATTTGGGCAATTGTATCGTCCCAATAATACAAAAGACTACATATATAATACAATGGTAGGTCAATACTAGTACTATAACAAAAGTTAATTTCTAAAGCTACCGTCACAGTCAACATGAAACAGACAAGTCAAAGTTGTAAGAACAAAAAAGCATCCAATCACAGCTTTCTCAGCCTAACATTCTTGGCTAGAAATCCTCGTGCTTCCTTCTCATTTTCACAAAGATGGTCAAACGCAGTTGCGAGCATGTCTTTGCTACACCCATCCGCCATCATAGCCATGACCTCATTGTAAAGAGCTGTGTAATCCACCGGGCCCCGGTTGATTTCTTTCAGAGCCACAGCTATTTCCTTCAGCTGATCAGACAAATTAGTCAGCACACTATCATCAACATTAGAAGGTGCATGCCCTCTTTTACGGGACTTGGAAATTCCCGACCCAGTGGTGGATGACTCGACTGCATTCTTCCCTTTCTCGACCACACCTTCCTCCACATTGTCTACAACAAACTCAGCACTGTCCTCATTGTCTGGCTCATTCTCAATATCCACATAGGACTTAGAAAAGCCACCCATGGCTGTGTCCTTTCTCACAACAATAGCTAATTCATCATACATCTCAATTTTTTTTGTTTAGATACTCCGCATGCTTTCGATGCGCCTGTAAGGGAGAAATGAATGTATAATAACAATGCAATAATCACTTCACTCATAAATTCAATATTCAATTCAATATAGATGTCATTAAATGATTTAGGTCAATGATAAACAAAAAAATATGTTAGGGAACAGGAGACATAATCCATGATTTTGAAGATAAGTACAACAGAAAATACAATGTACAAATGCTAAGACCAGATTTTACAATAGATCCACACATGAAAGTTATATTTGAAAAACCTTATAAAAGCAATGAAATCCTAAAAAGAATGACACTATAAATTTCATATAAAGAGGGTACTTGAGCAGCCTTGTCTTGTTCTCAATTCATAGATTATAAAAGGCAAAAACATATATTATCATTTATATTAAGAAAATATAGTTGGAAGCCATACCATGACTTCTTCTTGGTATGTCTTCGCGTTGCATGTTATCATTTTTAGGTTATCATCCCGCCAAAACCACTCTTCTTTCTAATAGTCTGAATAGTGGACCACATGGTCCTTAGAGTCCGCATCCGATTTTCAACATAAAAGGGGTGGCACTCAACCCCAAATTGGGTAGTTATCTCCTTCACTACAAGAGCAAAGGAGCCTGCCTTGAAAGTGCTAGAGAGCTTGTTGCCCTTTGTAGCCTCCTGCACAAGTATCATAAGCATCGTTGAGTGCATAGGCGACAGCTACCTGAACTGCTTGCTGCTGCTCACCTTCTCTTTGCCCTTTAACATTACTACATATGAAAATTGTATAGTGAGAGTAGCATTTAAAAATGAGAGTAGCATTTAGTAGTTACGCTCGAAATATAAACAACAAATCAAACACACATACAACCATGCTTATAGATGTGCACAACAGAATGAAACATGCTAACATTGGAAATAACATTGTAATACCATCAAATAACAATGTAATGCTGAAAATACTTTTTCATTACACCACCAAAAGTCTATAGTAAATACATTGTCTTTACAACAACAACAACCAAAAAAAAAACACATATTACAATCATAGAACTAAATAAAGTACTACTTTCTATTCCTGGTATAATCAGACCACATAACTTGGCATATCTCATCTCTTTTAGCATTTCACAGTCTACTGTCTTTAATGGACTTCCGACGTGATTGTGTTTCTTGTTGGGGGTCACTAGACTTTACTTGGTTTATTGCATCTTCCATAATATGGTAATTTGGTTCAACTCCCATAATGTGATTATGAACCACACAACATGCTAACACTACTTTCACTTAGGTTTCAAAAGACCAAAATGGTTATGCATCCAACACTCGAAAACGTTTCTTCAATACTCCAAATTCTCGCTTAATGGTAGTTCTCAATGAAGAGTGTTGGAGGTTGAGCAATTCTTGCTCATTCTCAGGAGGACGATCACTAAACTCTTTCAAGTGATATCGCACACTCCGATAAGGTGAAAATATTCCATTTTTATTACCATACCTAGCATCACCAAGATAATATTTACCTATATATATTCAAAAATAAAACCAAATCACTATTATGCTTAGGAAAACACACAATATTTATTAAACTAATAAACCAAAAAGGTAAAGTAATCGTATTATACCTTCGGGAATTGAAAATCCCCCTGGCCTAGCAAATACATCATTTAACACACATGAATCATGTGCACTACCTTCCCATCCAGCCAATACATAAGTGAGCTTTAAGTCAAAACTAATGGCAGCTAACACATTTTGCGTGGTTTCATCTTTGCGACCATGTGTTCATTTTTGCGACCAGTTAACACATCTTCCTTGTATTTCGGGTGGCACAAACGCACGAACATGTGTACCATCTATTGCTCCAACACAATCCTAATTTTTGACAAACATAATGGTTTAAAATTACACAAATCTTCACAATTTACAAAAATACACAGGTAACAATATTTACTTTAAAATATGGGTAGAACCTTTTGTTATTCCTTATCTCTGGGGGTGTATCTTCACTACGCAGTCTTATTAAAACTCTATATAATTTCAGGACCCCCCTAAGGACGACCTTGAAGTATCTATGAACAGTCTCAGTTGATCTATAGATCCGACTACCCATTACACGGAACCTCACATTATAACCAATAATGTGTAAAAAAAATGAACACTTCCTCCATAACAGACATGTGAATAGTCGGGCGTACGTGCTCCCTCTCAGTAAGGATGTGACATAAGTGGTGGAAAGCAAATCTTCACAATTTACAAAAATACACAAGTAGCAATATTTACCTTAAAATATGGGTAGAACCTTTTGCTATTCCTTATCTCTAGGGGTGTATCTTCGCTACGCAGTCATATTAGACCTCTATATAATTTCAGGACCCCCCTAAGGACGACCTTGAAGTATCTATGAATAGTCTCAATTGATCTATAGATCCCACTACCCATTACACAGAACCTCACATTATAACCAATAATGTGTAAGAAAATGAACACTTCCTCCATAACAGACATGTGAATAGTCGGGCGTACGTGCTCCCTCTCAGTAAGGATGTGACATAAGTGGAGGAAAGCTATAGGCTTCATCCTAATTTGATTCACACAATGTCTCTCACTTCCACGCATGATACTATTTATGTATTCCTTTCTCTCAGCTGCATGATTAACATAAGGCGCCCTAGGCAGTCGTCTATGTCTATGCCGCAATTTTCTTAACAATGCAACCCCCACAAGGACGACAGATGCACCTGAGGCAAGAATTGTAGCTTTGGTTTTTTTTCTTCATCCAAAAAATCACAAACACTGTGGTCTAAGAGGTATGTAAACAAGCATGCTATTGATTACACAGTAAATAAAAACAGCCACAAACAGAAAACATCCAATCCACATTGATAATGAGTACCAAATCGCATTGCATTCTATTTACAATCAATATTTACACCATCACAATATCATCACATTGATCATTGCACATTGATACCATCACATTGCATTCTATTTACAATCAATATTTACACCATCACAGTACCAACACATTGATAACTGCACATTGATACCATCACAATACCATCACATTGCATTCTATTTACAATCAATATTTACACCATCACAATACCAACATAAACCACATTGATAACTGTATATAATACCATCACAATCAATATTTACACCAACAAATCACATTTCATTCTATTTCTGTATAACTTTACCATCAACAAAATTTGAATTCTTAAATCAATAATTAAATAAAAAATGGATAATTAAAAAACATAAATAAATAAATAAATAATTATATAAATAAATAAATAAACAAATAAAATATATATATATATATATAGGGTGGGTTGGAGGATGGGTTGTTTATGGGTTTGAGGGTGGATTTTGGGTGGATCGAAGGATGGTTTGAGGGGATGTGGAGGGTGGATCGGATTGAGGTGAGGTTGTCGGGTTAAAATGAAGGGTGGATCAGACATAAAGGGTGGATCGGAGGGTGGATCGGATTGAATGAATGGTGGATCAAAGTGAAGGAAACTCATCGTGGGTGAATTGGAGCTCGGTCTGTGGTTGTCGGACTGGAGCTCGGTCTGTGGTCGTTGGACTGGAGCTCGGTTTGTTCTTGCTCACCGTTTCTCTCATTCTCTCTCTCTCTCTCTCTCTCTCTCTCTCTCTCTCTCTCTCTCTCTCTCTCTCTCTCTCTCTCTCTATGGGTGTCTGAAGCTCAGTCCGGAAATGATTTGAAGTAAAAATAGGAATGTAAAATAATTTCCGGGTCAAAGACTTCTTTTTTATGGTCAAATGAAATGTAAATCTTGAAAATTCTATTTTCAAAGCCAACAAAACACACGGTTTTATGGAAAATGATTTCCTAAAATGGTTTGAAGCCAAAACAAATGGACCCTAATCCGATCGCAGCTACTTTCTCTCCCTTCAAAGCCTCTTCTCAAAACAATAGTGACATCCCTCACCAATGGAGTCTAAATCCAAGAAAACAAGGACAACAAAGAATATTTCAAACACCCCCACCCATATGGTTAACGTCAATTATAGACTCAGCAATTTGCTGCTAGATATTCTTCACCATATCCTCTCCTTCCTTGAAACTAAAGACGTCAAACTTTTGGTGAAATTGAAAAGCTCATTTTACATTGTCCACACCTGGAAAACTTGTTGTTGAAAAACTGCTATATACGTCGTCGACCATTTGATGTTATTGACATCGAAGCCGCTAATCTTAAGAATTTGAAGTTTTTGAATACCGTCCCCAAGCGTTCATTTTGAGGCGAGCTCAAGATTTCTGCACCAAATCTTTTGTGCTTATCTTACCTTATGTGGTCCTACTTTGAAAGGATACTCTTTGCAGAATTTGTCATCATTGAACATAGCTTTAATTCACTTCACCAATTGAGTTAGATATGAAGAAGACAGTTGTCTTTAGTCAGTGCTTTGTATAACGCTGAAGTTCTATATTTGTCCAGCCACTTGTTGCAGGTATATTACAGTCAGTTCTGCATTTTAATTTGTTTTTGTTAGAGATATATTAATCCATTAACATAAATCTAAGCGTAATTTTACTTTATGTGCTCTGTGGATGTAGGCCATAAGGCTAAACTATGTAACCCTAATATACATATTCTTATGTTCTTATTTTATACTTCCTTCCACGTCTATTCAAGCATATTCAACATGAAATGTATCATAGCTAATATTTAACAGTTTTATATACGACGTACACTATATACTCTATCTGCCATCAATAACTTTGTCATCACATGCAAAATTTCAATCTATTGAAGATTATATATCTTGCAAATATTTTCACTTGTTGTCTACAACTAGATATGGAGTGTACTGTGTTCTTCTTCTTGGGAACATGACTCTAGCATAGCATTGTTGATACAATCGTAATTGATATAGGAACTCATAAATCCTTATTTCTTTGATCCATTTTCAGCACCTATCTCATCTGACATATAAAGAAGGATGCCTTCCTCCTACATTCCTTAGATTGAAGTCCTTGACTCTGAGCATAGTACTGACTCAACGCAACATGACAGGGCTACTCCAGTTGCTCAGCTACTCACCAATCTTAGAAGCACTTCGCATCGATTTTGATAAGGTAAATGACAATATCTTACACTTTAGTTATAAAAGTATATATATTCAAGTAATCATTGTATATATTTTTTACATTAGGACCTGCCATCATTGTTTAGGATTGAAAAATGTCATCAAAATCATTAAGTATCTGTTGTTATTTATAAATTAAACAAAAATGTTCTACACATGTCATGTTTAGGCACAAAACTTTTGTTATAATCAAAAGAAGATTGAGGTTATATACTATAGTATTTATTGGGGTTATGGTGATATTAAAATAAAGGTTATTTATATATTCTTTTCTTAAATGTAAAAACATCTGTTTTACTTGTCATTCTTAAGCACATTTTGTTCGTTGTGTCATTTTCAAGACAAAAACTTTTGTCATAATGGAAAGAAGAATAATATTACTAAGAGTTTATTGGGGTATGGTGATATTGAGAAAAAAAACACACACATTGAAAAGAAAATGATATTTTACTGCAAAGGTTCACCATAAACTCATTATTTAAAGATTTTTTTCTAAAATATGAGAGAGAGAGAGAGAGAGAGATTCAAATTTTTATTCTTTAGAAAGGTTCCCTACATTAAAAAAAAAAAAAAAAAAAAAAAAAAAAAAAAAAAAAAAAAAAACTAGCATCATTGCAGTTTATTAATAAAGAAAAATTCTTGAGGTATAAAAGCTCACTGTTGCTTCTTATTTGTAATTGCCATTTGGTCTGATCTTTTGATTATTTTCTAATTTTTTAAATTTAGTTGAATTATCAATTATTATATTATTATCATTGTTTACTTTAAAATACTGTTATACACGTGTGTGTAATTGACTTGCTTGTAATTGATTCAAGTACTTTATATTTGTTAACGTGTAAAGTATTGTGGGCTTTAGGCCCAACTAGATTACTTGTACAGCACGCATTCTTGTACTACACTATTTCTTGTACTGCACTCATATGTCTCCTATTTAAAGACACTCATGTATATTCTTTCATTGATGAAACACAATATTACAGGTTTCAATATTTCTAACAATATTCATCATTGTGAAATAAACTAAAATAAACTAACTTTTATCATTTTGACTCACATCAGTCACATGTAGAGAACGAGAAATCAATATCTAAGATACACCAATCAAGAGTGTGAATCTTTGTAGGAGACGTTGGAACATAATGTCTCATGTTTAACTCACCATCTCAAGAAAGTGGAGATCAATAGTTTTGTTTGGAGGATAATAGCTTCCGATCAATTGGTTAAGTATTTGCTTGAGAACGGAAAGATATTGGAAAAAATGACTATTACTTATCAGAACCCAGAGAATAAAAGTTTTGTAAGGTTGCAAGAATTTGGTAGAGCATCACCAAATGTTGCTATATCATTTACCACTTTTATGGAGAGAAAACCATTATGGTTTGAAGTTGATGATGGTTCCGGTGATAGAATTGATCGAACTATGTGATTTTGAAGATAGAAGGAGGCACTAGCAATAATTTATTGAAGAAGTAAAGAACCCGTGTCAATAATTTGATATGAATTCCTGTATCATAGATCAAGAGTTTGATGTTGAATTTAGTTTTCTAAATTATCAATTTACATTTTTATTTTAAAAATAAGTAATTAATTTTTATAATTAGAAATTTTACATTTATCTTTTATGATCTTCCAATACATACACGATCACAAAAGTCTTTCAACTGAACCAATGAGAATTAAAATTTTAACTGGTTTTCATTAATCTTCTTTGGTTGCAATCTAAGTTAATTATTTTTTAGTTCAAAAAAACTTTCATGCTCACTTTAATTGAACTCATTTTGAACCAATGAAAATCACTCTTTCATAATTTATTATTATATACAAGTCAAATTTAAATAGTGAAAAACTACATCTTTATTGCAAAGATGCATTAATCAAGTAACCAAAACAAATCATTTTTATTACTTATCTAAAAAATAAATTACCAAATTCTATACATACAATTTAGAACGTGAAAATTGTGTGGGCAAAGTACTATGTGTTGTTTTATACTCTAGGTGAAAAATGTAAAGTTTAAATGTTAGGTAATGTTTTATCCCGAAATTTGAAAAGTTACATTTTAGTTCTCAAAAATAGTACATCCAAATTAGTCCTTCCGTGGCTTTGTCTTTACAATTCTGCATACATGGCAAAATTCAACAAATTCATGTGATACTCAAGTTGTGTAAGGCTAAAGATGAATACAGTTGGTATGACTACAATATTTTGCAACTAAAACTAATTTTTGAAATAGAACCTCAATACTTTCTCAAAAAAAAAAAAAAATGAAAAGAAAAGAAATAGAACCTCAATAAAATTACTTTAGAATTAATAGTGTGTGGGGCAAAAACAAACACAAAGGCCCAAATGGAAAAATAAAAATAAAAAAATCGGGCTTTGGGACAAGCCCACTACAATTAATTTGAAGAGATGGATATAGCGGACTAACACATAGGCTCCTGATCCAAAGGGCTGAAGTCAGAGAAAAAGATCCAGATAGAAAGAAAATAAAACTAACAAGAAAGATGGAAGTAAAAAGATTTTATTAATGTCTCCTCGTTCAACCGAAGGAGCTTGTTACACTTCAGGGTTATAAGTTCCAATTGTTTCTCTTTCAAATCTCCAAATTCTGATCCCTGTTCACCGGAATCTCTCCCCCTCTTATAAGAGCTACCCTTTCATCCTAACCCTCCATCTGGAGAGTGGTTGATTTCCCTCAGATACCTGTCTCATCCCACCTTTGGAGGAAGTGCTAAGTGAGCTACAAGTTATTATGGCACTATTAAGGTGTCATTCAGCCATTAATGCGGCTAATCTGGTTGGTGTAGTGTATTCAATGTAGAGGTAATGGTTGCTTCCTTAACAAGTTTTCCCACCCTCTCTTCTTCCATACTAGCCACATTGCATCCCTTGGCTCATGCCTCCAAGCCAGGGGTAGGGCTCCTCTCGCTTATTTCAAGACAGTCACGTCAGAGACGATTGCCTTCCTCAGGCTGTTTAAGGGCCCTCATTCAGACGCTTCTTTCAAGTTGTACCAAGTTTTCCTTTTATGGGATCTACCTACTTGGTTCATAGGTTCCTCGGTAGAGGTTGCCATTCTCAGACCCCCTATAAATAGTATATTTTCATTTGTGTTCTAAAATAAAAGTTGAATTAAGTAAGTAAAAATGAAAAAAAAAAAATTTTAATTTCTAATTAAAATAATAAAAAAATAATTAAGAAAATGTAATAAATAAAAAATATTATTTTGGTTATGTGAGAAGTTAGATTTTTTTTTTTTGATAAATTTCTTTTTTCACAAAATATTCTTGTGGGGCCCGTGGGCCTGATAGCCTCAGCCCATTGTGTAGTAGGCCCAAGGCCAACGCCGAGGAAGGATGACCATCCAAGGCTAAATTAGGGAGAGACTCTTTTTTGGACCCACGCCGAGGACCTCTTCGTCCTCGGCATACTGAAGATAATTTTGGAAAGGGACAAGCCCAGAGCAAGCTGTCACCTCCACACTTAATGCATTCACCTAACCCCCCCTAGCCGCATTAATAAGGATGCAACCCCTTAGCAGGGCGACGTTGATCAGTGTGAACCACTTGAGTGTTAATAAGGCCTCTGATATGACGGACGGTCAGAAGAAAAGCGAACAGATAATCAACAGATGGAAGAACGAGATAGGACAATGAAGACTATATAAAGAGGAGCGAGTAAAGTTAGTAGGGAGAGGGGAAGAAAGAGAGAAGAAAAAGGGCTCCTTGGCCATGGGCCGAGGAGCATCCCCCAGTTGTAAATAAGTTCTAAGTATTCTTTAATAAAAGAAGAGGGTTCATGCTTGGTAAACGACGGCCAGCGCCTAAACTTTCAATCCATTCTCTACAAATTTATTGTTTGGGGCTTGTTGGGCTGAAAATCCAAGTTGCGTCCTTACAATTAGCGCCGTCTGTGGGAAGGATTAGTGTGCTGGCCGGCACACCAGGCGATTGTTCTAAGTGGTCGTTTTACAGTAAAAAAAAAAAAAAAAAAAATATATATATATATATATATATATATATATATATATATATATATATATATATAGAAGATTTGACAGCGAAAAGAGAAATCTTGATATTATTTCATAAATAGAAGCAGTACAAATTACAATCAGAGGCTCAGGCAGGCGTGCTTTACACACAAATTTACAAGCTAATCCTACCAGCTAGTTCTACAATCAGAGGCCCAGGTGGACCCGCCCTAAAAAAACTAGCTAGAGGGAAGTGTCAACCCGTGCTTTTATTGGCATCAAGAGAATGGGAGAACTTGACACTAAAAGCAGGGAAGGGGGAGGGTCAGCTTGTTTCAAAGCCACCAACAACTCCTTTCTCGGAGCGGCGGAGCTTGAACAAAGTGAAGAGCAGATGCAGGCGCACCGAGGCACCCTCCCTCATGATGTTCCCTTGATTCTCTCCACTTCTCGTGAGCGTTGGCCGTCGGAGACGGCAACACTCGGGCACCGGCCGTGACATGAGTTCGCATGTCTCCTCTGTCGGGGGTGCGCTTCGAGGAGAGACATAAGGTACTTTAACGACATCCCTCTAGGCCACCATGCATGGTGCCATCGGGGTTACGCCTAGACTCTGCCGCACCGGAAGCCCAGTGGGGGCTGCGGCCACAACGGCTCTTGGCACGGATGTCCTCACACCCGCCCAAAGCCGCCTCATATTTGCCAACTCCAGTCACAATTCCGGCGGGGTTGTTAAAGGGGCTTAGGGAGCTGAAAAGGTATGTTCTTTCTATTTGTGTTGGGAGGTTCATGGAGTGTGGAGAAACCATCCCCCCACTTTATATAGGGGATGAGGGTTTGTGAGAATTAATTCCTGCAGAATGCGAAAAGAGAATTATCAGTAGGGCTAATAATGAAGCTACCAAATTTCAAGGGGGCCGTAGACCGTTGGACTCGTGTTAATTCACGAGGACATTAATGAAGGCGCGTCTCGTGCACCGAAGCGTCAAGCGCAGAACACGAACGGACAAAGGACGCTTCATAAATGAAAAGGATGGGGGCTCGAGCTGGAGGCGAAATCAATGCCACGTGTAAAAATCATAATCCGACCCAAGGAGGAATCATCTCCAGTAAAGCGGTCCGAGGACAAACCCCTACTTACAGAAAAATAGAAGTGGTAGACAGAACCAAGGTATTGCATGGTCTTCGGACCTAAGCCTATGGTAAAACTATTCACCCCATTATACCTGAGTACTAGACAGAACCAAGGTATTGCATGGTCCTCGGACTCAAATCTATGGGGAAACTAGATACTTACAGAAAAATAGAAGTGGTAGATAGAACCAAGGTATTGCATGGTCCTCGGACCCAAGCCTATGGTAAAACTATTCACCCCATTATACCTAGGTACTAGACAGAACCAAGGTATTGCATGGTCCTCGGACTCAAACCTATGGGGAAACTAGATACTTACAGAAAAATAGAAATGATAGACAGAACCAAGGTATTGCATGGTCCAAGGAATTGAACCTATGGAGAAAATAACTATCTGTAGAAAAACCAGAGTGTTACCTAGATTCAAGCTATAATACGGTCCTTAGATTTATATTTGAAGGATAGCAGGTGATCTCATGAGACTAACTCCAGAATAGAATACAAATAGTGAGCAGAATAATAGAGTAAAGCAAGTAAAAGGAAACATCCATAGTTGGAAGCAAAGTATTGAGCACTCAGTTTAAACAGAAAATATACAGTCTCCTTACAACGCCACCGAGGCAAGAAATAAAATGAAGTAAAAAAGAAAATAAACAGAATTATCCTATGTCATACACTAGTCTCCCCAACTCAGTAGGCAAATTAATTCGATAAACAAATCAAAAGGCTTTAGCCAAGGCCTAAGGGCTTTGTCTCAAAGGGTTCGCAGGAGGCCTCACCACGTCTTGTGGTATTTCCTGACCCTCGGTTTTAACTCCCCCCAACGTTCTCTGGGGTTCAACCTCCTCGGCAGGTTGGTCAGCTGCAGATATATCCTCGGCGGTCTTATTGTGACTCTCAGTCACTGGTAATGAGGACCCCTCCTCGGGAGCAGCAGGGGCAGTCTCGCGAATTGCAATAGGGTAATATACCCTGTCCTCCATCCTAAGGTCAGATGAAGCATCAACCCCTGCTTGGTTGAGGGCTTCATGCCAGGTCTGAGAACAGTAATGCCTGCACACTGCAGGAACTTGAGCCCGAAGGGTGGCTTCAGTCTTAGCCACCCCATCTGCGAAAGCCTCCTCCTCCGCTTGTTCTACAGAGCACTCAGCGTCCATTTTTGCAAATACCGCCTCATCTTTGGCTCTCACAGCCTCGTCCCTGGCATACTCGGCAATACCTTTCTCATGGATTGCCTCGGTCAACTTTTTTTTCAAGTAGGTAATGTCCCCTTTGGTAGTCTGTAGTTGGCCCTCAACGTCTTGTAAGCGATTGGTTTGATCCTCAGCTTGCTTCTTAGCCATGGCTAGGTCGGAGGCAGCAGTGTCCCTGGCCTTTGTCATCTCCTCCAGATCCTTGGTCGCCTTTTTTAGGTCGGCCTCAGATCTCTTGAGGGTATTAGCAGCTTTCAAGAACTTGTCACGCTCTTGCGCTAAGGCACTGCTCTGGCCATCGACCTCCGCGTCTAACCTGAAAAGAGCCTGGATAGCCTGCCAATAAAAACAAGTAACTCCGTAAAGAGAAAGGAGAGTACTAAGCGACAAAATTCGAATAAAGTAAATAGGTACCAAAAGACCCACCATGCCTAGATATTTCTTAAGGTCAAGGACAACCTCTGACCCACTCATATTTCTTAGCTCGGCCATGTTAGTAGGAAGAAGAAGAGATTTTTCCAGGGCATCGGCTACGAGAGCCCCCTCAGCTCCTTAAGATTCCCGTATCGATGCGTTATCCATCAGGGGCTGATCATGGAGCATGGCAGCAGGCAGCCAAGCTTGAGCCTCGGACTGTTGGATGGTCTTCCTACCTTTCCGTTGACCACCGAGCTTCAGTTGCTTTGGAGGCCTGCGAAATCCACCCTCCTCTGGCGGGGAATGGGATTTGCTACCATCCATTGGCTCTTTACCCTTGGAAAGTCTCTTCCTTTTTGGGTCATGAGACTCGGTCTGAGGGTCTGATACTGTAGGGACCGAGGATGACCTGGTTTGCACAATTAAAATCTAGGGCGGAGGTGTTGGGGGCTGGGGCTGCGACTCTTCCGGTGCACCCTTCTTGGCACCGCCTTCAAGCAGGTCAAGAAGATTGGTTTGGAGCTGTCTTTTTAAACCCATCTCAGCCTGAGTACCAACTCCTAGGGACCGAAGATCGGCTTCGGACAGATGAGGGTCTCCTAGATCACCAGAGGGATCCTCGGACTGATTAGCTAGGTTGAACACACTATATTCGTCCTCAAAAGAGCTCAATTCAACTACCTTCCAGCCTTCTTAGATTGTCCTTCCTCGGCCACCGTTACTTGGTGGGATGAAGAGGGACTTGCTAACGGAATGCCTTCAGGTATGTGAGATCCCTCGGAAAATGCAAAACCGTCCTCCACCACGGTAATCTGAGTAAGCCGTGAGTCACGAGCTCTAATTACGTGCTTCGAGACTGGGAATGATTTCTGAGCTGGGTCACATCCGAGGATTTTGTGAGCAGCTCTAACCTGGTTATCAGGTTCGTTCAGGAAAAGGTCTGACCTAAGAACGGTTTCCAAATCCACTTTATTAACCAGGTGGAAATGACGCGCAAAGGCGTGCAGATCTGCGAGAAGAAAAGCGAAACTCCTGTGGTTAATCAATCAAAGCGGATATACAGCTATAAAAAATAAAAATACTGAAACCTAGATCGTCCCCTACTTCGGACACCCTACCTGGCTCCCCCTCTACTGTTGAGCAATGAAAACCGTCGTGCCACTCCCCCGACACTATGAGGAAATCTTGAATCAACCCCTTATTAGAATCAGGAAGACACTGGATGAGTCGGACCTTATCGTCCCTCGTCTTCATATAGTACGTCTTACCCCTCAGGTGATGAAGGTTATAGCACCAGTTCACATCGTGGTGGGTCAGTCTCAGCCCCAGTTTCTCATTCAAGGTATCTACACACCCTAATATCCTAAATACATTCACGGCACACTGGGTAGGAGGCAAACGAAAATGCCTAAGGTAACTGAGAGTCACTGGCCTCATAGGGATTCTCATCCCTCCCTCTACGAAAGCGACTATCGGGATCACGACTTCACTCTCTCTCCTCTTAATGTACCACTCCCTTTCTTCACAGTACCTCAAACTCACATTATTGGGTATCCCATAGTCAACAATGAATTTGTTCATCATCTCATTGGATTCAACCAACTTTTTAAATTTACCCATCCCCCAAGGACGACTAAAAGTTCCAGAAGAAGAAAAGAAGGAATAGAATCAGGGAATACTTGGGATCACCGGAAGAAGAAGACTTACAGAAATATGACGATTCTCTTTAGGCAGTGTGCAAGTTGAACCAGATTCAAATTATACACACCAATGGTCGTAAGCGCGAAAATGAGGAAACCAGACGGTTCAAGCAGGTACTTATACTCCCCCTTAAGCTCCCCAAATGTAACCGCCTGCCCATAAAAGCGGGAGATCCCCACCTAACAACTACCATCACAGCGTTGAAAGTGGGAAACATGGTGCCGCCAAAATTTAATGTAGGCACACACTGAGTCTTGGAACGCCAAAACGTGCATCGGGCAGTCGAAAAGTCGCTAGCATTAGCGCGGACCGAGATGGGGCGGTTCGTCTAGAAGGCCCGTGGATATCAAAACCCTCCTCCCCGTCCGAGGGAACGTGCAGCAGGGTTTTGAGGGGCTATTGTGGGGCCCGTGGGCCTGATAGCCTTAGCCTATTGTGTAGTAGGCCCAAGGCCCGCGCCGAGGAAGGATGACCATCCAAGGCTAAATTAGGGAGAGACTCTTTTTTGGACCCACGCCGAGGACCTCTTCGTCCTCGGCATACTGAAGATAATTTTGGGAAGGGACAAGCCTAGAGCAAGCTGTCACCTCCACACTTAATGCATTCACCTAACCCCCCTGGCCGCATTAATAGGGATGCAACCCCTTAGCAGGGCGACGTTGATCAGTGTGAACCACTTGAGTGTTGATAAGGCCTCTGATATGACGGACGGTCAGAAGAAAAGCGAACGGATGATCAACAGATGGAAGAACGAGATAGGACAATGAAGACTATATAAAGAGGAGCGAGTAAAGTTAGTAGGGAGAGGGGAAGAAAGGGAGAAGAAAAAGGGCTCCTCGGCCATGGGCCGAGGAGCATCCCCCAGTTGTAAATAAGTTCTAAGTATTCTTTAATAAAAGAAGAGGGTTCATGCTTGGTAAACGACGACCAGCGCCTAAACCTTCAATCCATTCTCTACAAATTTATTGTTTGGGGCTTGTTGGGCTGAAAATCCAAGTTGCGTCCTTACAATTCTTATTGAATATAATCTATTCTAAAAGAGAGAATTTTGATATATCAATAAATTTATTATTTATTGTTTTCTTTTGCCTCCTTAGATTATTCAAGATTCTTTCTTTTTAAAGTTCTCTCCAAATAATTAAATATAAAGAAATAAAATTCAAATATTTTATTGATTAAAATTCAATTTAGTCTATTGATTAAGTTGGTCCTTAAAATTTAGTTTTTAATAATTGAGTCTCTCATTTTATCAAATTAAGTCAATTTGGTCTATTAGCCCAAATCTAAATGAAGTCATTTAAATAGGTTTTTATTAATATGTTTATATATATATATATATATATACACACACACACACACATATATATATATATATATATATAACTGTGGGAGGACGAGAAATTGAGGACAAAAATAAACGAGAGGAGGTCAAGACAAAAGGGGCACACCTTGGAAGGTTTTGTCAAGAAAGCCTCAGAGCAAACATGATAACACAATCACAAAACTCGAGAAGATCGGCGTGCCCGAGAATATGTGTACATTCCTGGAAGGGCCTAGGTTTGGCCATGAAGACCACCCGACAAGTGACCGAGGAAAGGAAGGAAGGTTTGTCATTGAATGGGTGAAGGAATGATACAAATAAAGTATCAATCACCTCCGTATTCAATGCTCTGCACTCACATAATTGGCCGCATTAATAGTGGAATGACCCTTGAGTAGTGTCATCACAGCTCACAATCTAATAAAAAAACCTTCTAGTAAGGCCCTGATGAGAAAAGTATTTGAAGAAAAAGCCTTGGCCTTGGCCATCCAAGTGGAAGGCCCGGATGCAATCTGGATGACTATATAAAGGAAAGGGATCCCTTCAAGGAAGGGGATCAAGAAAAAAAGCAAAAGAGAGAGAGAGTGAGAACATTGTAGTTCAAGAACAAGTATTAACCTACACCTTGGTCTAAACCGAGGAGCATTGCTGTATTAATCCCAAACATAAGTTGTTTTACTTTGCATGGCTTATATATATTAAACATACATTCCAATATCACTTCATAGAGTTGTTAAAAAGGGTAAATAAGGTTGATTGACATCTCATCTCTATAAATTAATTGTGCGAGGTTGAAATCTTACTAATCCAATTTTGGCCCGCCACAATAACCATCCTAAATAGTACTCATTACACAACAAGATCTATTAAATGAGTCTATTGTACTTTCAACAAAAAATTTTCAGTTTCAACTAAACTAGTCTTTAACCTTTGCGATGCACGGGATAACTATTGGATATAAAGGTTTAACATTCTCATTTATTTAATAAATGTATGAAAGACAAATTTAAAGAACAAATTAATCAAAAGGCTAAATGTAAATTAAAATTACAAAACATTAATAGGGGTAATTGTAAACCACAAAACATATACACGGCTATTTAGGGACTGTTTGGTACATAATTTTAAACACATGTTTTCAGTTTTTAAACAAAATTACACGTATTCCTACATACTTTTTTACTCATATGTATTTTTAAAATAACTAAAAATTTGTATTTAAACACACATATCAAACGGATTCTTAAAATCATTAATATTAAAAGAGATAGCATTATTAATAAAATAAACAATCAATATTAAATATAAAATAATATAAATAATAAAATAAACAATCAATACTAAATATAAAATAATATAAATAATAAAATAAACAATGCATGTCTGTAAAGTGTAAAGCACAAAGTTAACACTTGATAGACATGGCGGAGGCATAAAAACTTTGAATTTGAAAACTTCACACTTCACAGGCTTGGTCAGGCAAAGGCACCCAAAACAAAGATAAGGTTGAGAAGACAAAAGAACAGAAGGAAAAAGAAACAAAGCAAAAAAAAAGGGAGCCTGAGCAAAAGAAAGAAAAGAGTCTTGGTGAAGAAGATAGAGGTGACAGCAGCTATCTGGTATCAGTTTATGCCGATGATTTCGTCTTTTTTTTTTTTTTTTTTTTTTATGGGTTTTTTTGCGTGGATAATATTTAAATGATCTGAGTTTTGGGTTTTGGGAAAGAAGATTGTAGCGTGAGAAATGTCAAAAAAATAATAGTCCAGATGTTCAAATATTGAGGTTTTAAGTTGAAACGCACATTTAATTGAATTTACCTTTTCTTATATGTCTTTTTTTTTGGGGGGAAATTTTAAGCTGGTCAGATAAGCTCAGAATCACTTCATTTGCTCTCCATCTGCAAACTTATTTCTCCTTTACCATTCCACAAACAGCTTACGAGCAATAACATAGTCACAAAACAATGTCAGCCTATCTCCCCGAGGAGGTGGTGATAAACATACTCTCACGCCTACCCCCAAAATCTCTAATTCGATTCAAGTGCGTCTCCAAAACCTGGCTTTTTCTCATCGGAACCCCAGATTTGATCTCTCGAAACCTCATCAACCACTCCACTCTCATCTCTAAATCCGAAGACCCCAATAGCCCTCTCTTCTTCCTCGTCAAAGCCACAGACAAAATCGACACCTCGAAGCACACATTCTCGTTCCTATCCTACGACAACCTCGATCCAGAATACACATCTGAAGTCATCCTTAACCTCCCACAACCAAGCCACGGTCTCAACCTCGACATCGTCGGGTCCTCCTCCGATGGTCTCCTCTGTCTCTGCTTCGCAAGCACCATCTACCTCTGGGACCCCACCACGTCATCAGTGCCCGAGCCTCTCCCTCCTATAACCCCTCGCGAAATGGTCAATGTCTACTTCCACAGTGTTGGGTTCGGATTCGATTCCACATCCAATGACTTCAAGGTCGTGAGGCTTGTCAATGTTCAGTTCAGGTCCGCGAGCAATTTGCTTCATGTAAGTCAAGAAGCGGAAGTGTATAGCGTGAGCAGCGGTTCGTGGAGGCAGCTGGACCCTCAGGTTGCGCGCGTGCCTTACGGGATTCATATACAGTCGAAGGCCACAATGTACTTGGATGGAGACTTTTTCTGGTGCGCGACGCCGCTTCCGTTAGATAATAATGAGGATGAGAAGATTGTTCGCTTCGACTTTGCCAGTGAGGTATTCAAGTCTACTTCATTTCCGGACGCTAGCGTTATTGGGGATTACTCCAGTTGGAAGACGACTCTCACCGCGCTGAACGGGTCTGTTGCTATGCTGGTTTATCCTTTTGGGAAGGAGGTGGAGATGTTGTGCTTTGATATATGGGTTTTGTTTGAATTTGGGGTTAGGGAGTCGTGGACTAAGCTAATTAGAATTGGACCCTCTTTGGATTTGGAAAGGCCATTGGGATTTTGGGGGTATGGAAGGATGTTTATGGAGAACAAAGAAGGGCAGCTGGTCTTGTATGATCCTTCTACAAACACAGGCAAGATTTTTCAATTTGATGGGCTTAAGGGATCGTTACAAGTTGCTCTCTACAATGAGTTTTGGGAAACAAATGAGGAAACAAGCGAGGAAGATGGTGGCGAGGTCCAAGAGGAGGTGAATCAATGAGGTATGGTTCAATTGTGCTGCCATCTTTTATAAAATTGTGTTAAATTTTATTTAAGGGCCATTTTGTTGACATTAGCTAGTTTGATGTGGATCAATAAAAAATTATGATATTAGATGGCATTCATTCATATGTATGTAAAGGTTATTAGGCAGAAATCAAATTGGTGGGATTTTATTTTATTTTTTATTTTAAAAAAATTGGTTTAAACACTATAGACTCAATCATTCATAATATAAATGATGACATGAAGTTGAATTAAATAAAACTAAGAAAATTAAGTAATTGCTTGTTATTTGTTGGCTTTGGCCTTGGGAAGATTATGTTCAAGATATAGGAAACAGGAATGACTTCATTGTGTGCAACAATGTTAAACTGTCTAGATGGGCCCTGATAACTTGATAAGTAAAATTGAGTTCTCAATTAATCAAACATGCGTTATCATTGGCACAAGTTGTTTCTATTCCTTTTCACTAATCATATTCTTTCTATTGATTGGCTTAAAAAAATCATTTTGTGTATGACAATTTGGACCTGAAATTTCCGTATAATCTTCTTGGGAACTTATATTTTATGTTGATCATAAAACATTATTTGGCTTTGAAGGCGTTTTTGATTATTTTGATGGATGCTATCTGGTACTAGTGGCTTATATATAGTTAGTGCCTTCAACTTCTTTTAGTTTTCCTTGTTTGACCATGGTACTTACCTATTAATTCATATGGGAGATAAAATCTGTTGTCAGTTGGTAGGGTTCTTTCTGAAGTATCTGCCACAGGGCTATAGATTTAATTGCTGCCTAGCATGTACAACTCAGTTGATATTCAATTTGTTAAGGGTCATGGGAGTTAGAATATGAAATCCTTGGAAGGGAGGGAGTTGGTGACTAATGCAAGGAAGTTGAAAAGCCTAGTTTTAGCAAGAAGCAGTTATACCAAGGAAACTAATTCTATAGAATTAATTTTTTTTTTTCAAGCATTAAGAGTGAAGTAAACAAAGTGGAATGCAACTCTCCTATCAAATAAACTGTTTGGAGTGTAATAATTGTACACCCAATTGTGTTGAGATTTCTATGCTTTGCCAATTCTTTATTTCTAGGATCCTTTTATGGGTGGATATTTTCTGTTGGCAGTATCACAACACTAATTTTTTTTCGAAGTTGTAGATCTTCTTGGTTTTGTTTTGTTTTGATGAATCAGTAAGAGTTTTATTGAACACCTCAAGAACAAATGATACAAGAGCAGCGTATTATAGATTCTGCAGATAACCTATACTGCAGAGCCAAAGCTGCGACACAGCAACAGAACAATGGTTATCTAAGCACAAAACCACAGTAGGCTATACTCACCTAACATAAGCCATATTAGGCAAAAAAGACCGCAACTAATATGCAGACATAGAATCAGTTGAAATCAACTTCAAGGCAGGGCATAATTGATCTCCCATCTGCAGAAAGGCACTCTGATTGAACACTGAATTACAGTTGAACTTATTGCTCTTCATTCTTCCTTTAACATTCTTTTTAATAATTCCAATGAGCTGTTCTTCAATATAATTCTTCCCTGCATGTAATAAACATTTCTTTGTTCCCACAACTGGTACAGTAGCCCACCAAGCTAACTTACATTGCATGGTTCTATATACCCTTCCTTTTAGTTGAGTAGTACCCTAGTTTACTAATTCCTTCCAGTAAGTCTTGGCATCTGACACTAAGCAAAGGCCTATGATGTTATCCCAAATTCTCTTGGTGATTGAGCATTGAAAAAGGTGGTGGTCTCTATCTTCAATACTAGACCTGCAAAAAACACACATACCGTCCACAGAAAGCCCCCATTGAAGCATTCTGTCTTTTGTTGGGAGCTTGTTCAGGATAGCCATCTGACCAACAAAGGAGTGCCTAGGGATAGCTAGTCTAGACCACAACAGATTCCACCGTTCAACCTTTAGCTCTCTCTTTTTTCTTTTTTCTTTTTTGATAGAAATAAAATTTTATTAAAACCACAAACAGCAGGACAAGCAAAACCGAAAAGGAAGCAATCCCTCAATTGAGGAGCTGTTCCTCCCTGATAATATTTACAACAACATCAGGGACAAACAAAACATCAAGACACCCTGCACTAGAGGACTTTAAGGACTACTTGGCAAGAGCATGGGCTGCTTTATTTGCTTCCCTTGGTACCCATTTAAACAAAATGGTTGGAGCTTGAAATGCCTTAAAAGCAGTATCAGCCATAGTAGCTTCAAGTCTCCAGCAACTTAACTTTTCTGGATTCTTCAAAGCATTCATGCAATTTTTTGAGTCCCCTTCAATCACAGCTCTTGGAAAATTATAACTTCCTACCAGATGATTGCCCAATTAAAAGCTTCAGCTTCTGCTTGGAGAGGGAGAGTGGCTTTAACCTTTTTTGGGTGGGCAAAAACCAACCTCCCTCTACAATCTCTTGCCACAGCAGCGATGAAAGAAAAATTATTCCCACTGCTGCATCAACATTTACTTTAAACCATCCTTGAATTGGAGAGGACCATGATACAGTGCCTCTAGGGTGACCATACCAGCCAGACCACTGAATCACCTGCCATGCCAATGCTCAAGATATATTTTCTTCAAACCTATACAAAGGTTATAGTAATCTAAGACTCTATCCTCACGGAGGGATTTGTTTCTGCATCTCCATACAAAATCTACAACCAAGGCACCATATAATAAAGATCTCACTATCTTGGTCATCTGAAACCCATTCCTCAGGAGGGTCAAGAAAAATTTCCACAAATTGCATTGTTGAATATACCTGATTTCTAGCAATTCTAAAACCCCAAGGGCTACCAAACCATGGGGCTCTAGATATGTGACATTCAACAAAAATATGTAGTGAGGATTCAGGAGAGTGACCACACAAAGAAGATAAATCTGTTTCTGTTGCAAACCTGCTCAGTTTTTCTTTTGTGGGAAGAATGTCCAAAGCTACTCTCCAAAGCATCATTTTAAGTCTTTCATGAATCTTTGATTTCCATATCCTTCCAAACACTGGAGGTGGCCTACTTGATACCTCTAGATTAATACTTTCCCAATACGCAGATCTTACCAAGAAAGAGCCATTCACAGTTTTGGTCCACACCCACTTGTCTTCTTGATTGCATGGTCTGATGGGAATATTTAGAATATTAAAAAGCCTTGACAGAGTCTCCATAAAACAGATTTTTCAATAAACCAACCTCCCAACCCGATTTAGATTGATTCATTAGATGTGAAACCAACATGCATACCTGAGTGCTCTCTTGGAGATGTCGGTCTTGGTTTATACTCTTGAAGGTCTGGAATCCACGGATCCTCCCAAACTAAAGTATTTTCACCATTCAGCACTACCTTACAAGCACTTCTCAGCAATAACATTTTTGCTGCTTCAGTGCTTTTCCAAGTCCACAACCTGCCTTTTGATGAATTTTCCCAAAACCAATTTCTCCCAACTTTATATTGCCCTTAAAACTTGGACACACAAACAATCCTTATTTGTCAAAATCCACCAAACAAACTTTGCAAGCAGGGCTAGATTAAACTCTAAGAGAGATCTAAATCCCAGCCCCCCGTCTTTCTTAGAGCAACATAATGATGCCCAAGCTTTTGGTGCAAAGAAGTTCTTTGATTCAGTCTTCGGATTCCTCCAGAATTTTCTTATCAGGGCCTCCATCTCATCACAAATCCCTTTGTGGATTTGGAAGACCATCATAGAGTATGTTGGGTTGCTTGAGCTACTGAGGAAATAAGAATTGCCCTTCCTGACTAAGATAGGCCCTTTTTTTCCAACGCCCAATACTAGAGTCTCCTTTTTCCTTTAAGCAGGAAAAATCTTTTTCCTGTTACTTGACAAAAACAAAGGTACTCCAAGATATTTAGCTCCCTGAGAGAGCTTCCTCAACCCCCAAAGGTGCTTAACCTGACGGAGGAATTGTTGGTGCACCCCTTTTGAAGCAAAAACTCCTGACTTCTCCAAATTAATGCTTTGTCCTGAACATGCACAATAAGTATTAATACAATTCATTAAGGCATTAATCTCCCCTATTTTTGTCTTGCTGAAAAGAATTACATCATCTGCATAAAACAACTTTGAAATTTCTGGAGCTGAGTATGAAACTTTAACCCCATTGATGTTCCTGTTATTGACTTCTCTATTAATCAACCTTGCAAGAACTTCACTTCCCATTATAAATAGATATGGAGATAGCGGATCACTTTGTCTTAGACCTCTGGATGGAGAGACTATCTCCAATGCCCCCATTTAACAGTAGAATATACACTAATGAATCAATTTTATTACTTGCTGACTAAATCCAAAATTACTCAACACTGCTGCAAGGAAAGCCCACTCCATTTTATCATATGCTTTTTGGAAGTTTAACTTGATTCCCAGGTACCGCTGCTTCTAATTTGTGTGCTTAAAACAGTGCACAACTTCCTGAGCCAGCACTACATTTTCCGTAATATTTCTGTTAGGGATAAAAGCAACTTGAGCCAGATCAATCAGCTTATGCAGTAGAGGTCTTAATCTAGTCACCAAAATCTTTGTGATTACTTTGTACCTGAAATTACACAGGCTTATTGGTCTGAGTTGAGCAAAGTTATGAACTCCCTGCACCTTGGGGATCAGAGTAATGTATGTTTGATTTAACTCCTTAAGCTTCCATCCTTCTCTAAAAAAACTTTGGACTACTACCACTAATTGGCTGCCCATGAAACCCCAGTAATGCCTAAAGAATAGACCTGGCATGCCATCTGGCCCAGGGGCTTTTAATGGATTCATCTCAAAAACAGCACTCCTAATCTCATCTCCTGTGGGGATTCTAGCAATCTTATCTTTTTCAACTTGGGAAATACAAGGAGAAATAAGACTATCCAAATCACTAGGGAATTGGGGATTTGAAGTTTGAAACAACTTTTTAAAGTGATTAACAAAATATTCTTCAATCTCCTTTCAAGTGTCAGCACAATCAAATTTATGAGAGGAGGTAGACCATAAGGCTCTGCCTTCCTGTTTCAACTCAATCAAAGGAAGCTTGCTCTGGATGCTTTTATCCTTTTCTTAATAAAACTACTTACAAAAATAAATAAAAAATACATAAATAGAGGGAAAGAAAGGAATTAAACCAACAACTTCTGTGGAGGAGTTCACAAATGACAACGCCTTGATCAAGTGATAGAAATGTTAAAGACATCTGAAAATATATGCACTCCTTTTACATGTATATATTTTGGTCTTAAGTATCTCATTTGTGTACATATATACATGATTGTCTTGTTATCTTTAGTTTCCATTAAGTATGCTTGTCCAGAATAGTTTGAGGTTTAGAATGTTAATACGCTATTACTCTACATCTCTACTGCTACATCTCTTTGAAGTAGAAATGAAAGCCCCAAGGATATTCCATTTTCCCTGAAACAAGCATCATAGCGTTTTTTCCAAGCTTTTGTTCACAGGAAAGCATTAATGTTTTGTTGGAAGAAAAACTTGCTATCGCCAGACTAGTGTATTTTTTTTTTTCTTGATGATCTTTTCTCATCCTGCATTGTTGGTTCAACAGGTGTGCAAGGAGTGTTACTGGACATCATCATGGTGATGTTATATTTTGATTCGGGCTTCATTCTTTAGTAATATAATAAAGAGGTACACCTAGAGTGCTAATTAGAGCTGCTTTCAGTATATGGTATTAGTTGTGCCTGTTTGTCTGAATGATTTTCTGTTGCCTAGCTAAGATTGGAGGAGCACTATTGAAAGTATTTCCTATCCTTGTATAGTTCATACTAATCTTAAGCATCCTTCCCATCCCCCTTAAGAAGTTTCATTGTTTGTTTGTTAGGATTCTTTTTATTCCTCCCTGTTTTATTTTTTATTTTTTATTTTTTTTTAAGCATGAGCAAGATAATAGTAGAGAGAAAAGCGTTGGCTTCTTTTTGGTCTGCCACATGAAGCGATGATTATTTTGTACATTGGAAATTTGCATAATCCCTCTGACATTATGTACGCTCTGATAGAATCCACATGATATAAGAGGGAAAATACATATGTCAATTACATGGTACCTTCCGTCTCCATAGGAAGGGTGGTTTCAAAGCAATGGAAAGAATTCTTTTCCATTCCATTGCACTATCTGCCTAAAAACTCTGAAGAGCTAATGAGCATAGGGGAAGCAAAATATGGACAAGTTTGAATGCAGAGAATCTACGATATCATATGCTAGAATTGACCAATGAATTTGAATTATATATATATATATATATTTTTTTTTTTTCATTTTAGGTACAATGCTAACAAAAGTGCCGTGAGTGCTGGAAGAAAGACATAGTGACTTCAACTATATAATTCATGATATACTATAAATATTCAATATATATATATATATATATATATATTGTAGCATTGAGTACTCAAGTGGTTAAAAATTCACCTGTCAAGAAAATTTAGGTGAGGTTCTATTTTAGTCTCTTAAATTTAAAATTTCCTTTTTAATCCTAAAATAATTGTAAACATGTAAAATTGGTCCTTTCGTAACCTTGGCGTTATAATTATTGCTTATGTAGCTGTGAGAACCATAATTCAAGGAGACCAGAATTTTTGGGCATCTCCAAGATAATGATTAGTGAGTCTCATAATAGAGGCTTAAGTGCTTAACTGACAATACCTATTGCACTAAATTGTGGGTTTACAATTGATTTGCCACTTCATTTATCTTTTAGGACAAAAATCAAAAAAATTTATTAAAACAACATTTTAATGAAAGTGAGGATTACAATTGTATTGGTCCAATGGATAGTATGAAATTACAAATATATTATTTACAACCTAAGAAATAAAGTGAACGACTCTATTTCCTAGTTACAATCCACACACACACACAAATTGATAATGACTATTACTCTAGATGACTTAGGGCTCGTTTGAATTAGAAATAGCTTAATTTTTATAACTCAGTTTTCAAAACTCATAACTCTAACTCAAACTCAAAACTAATAACTCTTAACTCAAATCTCAAATTCAATCAAAAACTGCAAAACACTTGTTTGGTTAGAAAACTTAGTCATATATCTCATTCTAATAACTCAACTTTTTGCCAAAACTGTGTACTCCATTCACTGAAAATCAATTCTCAGTTTTTGAAAACACTCAAATGTTGTTTCTAAATTCCATTACCCAAACTCAAATTTTTGAGTTTTGAGTGATGGAAACAAGTACTCAAAACCAAGCCAAACACAAGATTTTTTGTGAGACTCACGCATTTTGAAAACTCAATAATGAAAACTGAGTGATATCACTCAAAATTAGTGTGATCTAAACTGGCTCTTAATCTAAGCTCAGAAACTAAATAATGGGATAGGAAGGTATTAGTTTTTCACCCCGTTCAATCCAAATATCGATCTTTTAGGAATTAATGGCCAAAATAATCTTATTGAAAAATGGCATTCAAATAATTGCAACAATAACAAACCATCTCAAACATATTACAATGTGGTTTTACCACATTTTCACTCTATATGGCTTAACCCTTGCCTTATGGTGATTTCAGATTTTGGGTATATATATTTGCTTAGTTAGCGACTTAGCATTATTTTGTCAGTTACTTTTCATTTTGTAAAATACATGAGATATGTTAGTTTTCAATCTAAGGTGTCTGCTCATAATTTAGAATTCATAGGTTTGAAAAATAAATTCATTTCTAATATAAAACCCAAAGAACAATTAAAAAAAAAAAAAAAAAAAAGTTACCAGTAGAACAGAGTAGTGAACATAGCTCCTTCACTAAGATTGTAATTCAATTAGTCCTTGAACTTTACTAGTCAACTAAATATGAAATAGATCATTTATATCACAGGTCTAATAAAAGAGAGTTGGAAAAAAGTTATAGATACTTTCATTTATACTACATAACTTTTACAAATTGACGTGACAATGAATGTGATTGATAGATTTTAACACATAATTAATAAATATAAGATTTTTATTTTGTGATTGAGAACACATCAATTATATAAAACTAGTGTGTAACCTCATGCATATGTACGGTTACAATTAAAAAAAATTATAATTATAAGGTTCAAATTATACATTTTTTTAAGAAGAAGTTAAAATTATATAAGACATTACCTTACACATTTTTTAAATCATAAATTTTAAAAATATGTAATGATTTCTCATTTTATACACACACACACACACACACATATGATTTAAAATTTAATTAAATTTAGACTCTTCAGTTTTTTGCGCTTAATAATTCACTTGCCACAAAAATAAAAATAAAAATTAGATGAACACATAGCTCAAAATTGGACTCCAATTGAAATCCAATTTAGAATTTCATTGGATTTAAAATTTTTGATTTTTACATTCAATAATTCACTTGGTACAAAAGATAGAAATTAAATAGGATACATGGCTCACAATTAGACTCCAATTAAAATTCAATTAAGATTTTAATTTGATTTTCTCTAAGCTTTGGCTTTTAATATATATATAGATTCCGGTTAAAGGATGTCATTTTTTTTTTAAAACAGACTTATAATATATTACATAACTAGAGTACCACTACAAAATGATATTCTTAGAACATTTATTAATATATCATTTTAAAAAGATTTTAATACCACTTTTATAGGAAATATAAAAAAGGTAAAAAAATAAATAAATAAAATATGTCCTTAGGTATTGGTTAACTTTCCCCATAAATTATTTAGTAAATTTCATAAAACTTAACTAGTAGACTTATACCTAAAGAGAATTATCCTAATTAGTGAGAATTTATTTGTCAATACTTAATCCTAAACAACTCGAAACATTTTTATGCTGGGTAGCTTGGGAAGACAACTTTTAAGTTCTAACATGTGTGTCAAAAGGAGAAGAAACAACTATTGAAATTTGATATGAGTTTTGGGTGTGGTGGGATATGGTGTAGGTGCGGGTGTGGTGCGATGACACGAAAATTTTTGAAAAAAATAAGACATGGGTGTGAACAGATACGTTTGTTAATTAATTATTAAATATATTTTTATGTTGAGAGAGTGGACTCAAGCTCGGTTGGCCCATTACATTGAATTTGTAGAGAACGAGTTCAAGAACTCGGCCCTAGCAAGTGGACAGCGCCCAATGTAGAATTCCCCTCCGTTGAAGGCCGGCGCACCAGGGTTACCCTTCAAAGTTGTTCCTCGGCCCCGATCCGAGGGGCCTGACCGTCCTCCCCTCTATTTATCTGTTTCTTCCCCTTATATAGCCCATTTCCTCACAATCTCTTTCTTCCACCTGTTGGTCATCCACGCCCCTCCCTTTTGACCGTCCGTCTCATTAGGCGCTTTACCAGTACTCATGTGAGTTGTAGCAACCAAGGTTGCCTTGTCTAGAAGTCACATCTCCATTAGTGCGGCCAGAGGATTAGGTGAGCATATTTAATGTGGAGGTGACAACCTATCTTGGGCTTGCTCCCCCACTTAATGTTGGTCTTGGTCCTCCGAGGACAGGGTCATCCTCGGCGGGGCTCCGAGCAACTCAGTCCTTCATGCTTCGTTCTCGGGTGTTCCTTCTTCCTCGGCATGGGCCCTGGGCCAGATGTAAACTGGGCTGGGGTTACCACGTTCTCAGGCCCCACAATAGCCCCTCAAGATCCTGTTGTCCGTATCCTCGGACGGGGAGGAGGGTTTTGATATCCTCGGGCCTTCGTCATGATTCGCCCTACCTTGGCCTACGTTAGCATTGGAGTCTTTTCGCCTACCCAATGTACGTTTTTAGCGCCTCGATATATGGTGCGTGCTTGCATTAAATTTTGGCGGCTCCATGCTCCCCACGTCCAACGGTGTGATGGCAATCAACCAGTCGGGATTTCCTGCCTTTATAAGCAGGAAATTTCGCCCGGTTATTTTTAATTGGGGATATAAATACTTGTTTGAACCGCTTTGCCTCCTTATTTGTGCATTCAGGAACTCTGGCGCACATACTCTGAATCCGGCCAAATCTCCACACCAACCCGCGTTCCTTTCCAGCATAAAAAGCCTGTCCGAGGAGAACTCCCTCATTTCTGTAAGTCTTCTTCTCTCTGTAGCATAAGTTTTTCTCTGATTCCTTTCCCTCATTCGCTCTATGTCGGGTTTTTTAGTCGTTGCTAGGGATGGGTAAATTTAAGAAGTTAGTTGAGTCCAAAGAGATGATGGAGAAGTTCATCACTGATTACGGGATACCCCCTAATGTGGGCTTGAGGTATAGCGAGGAAGGGGATTGGCATTTTACGAGGAACGAGAGTGAAGTTGTGATTCCCATGGTCGCCTTCGTAGAGGGAGGCATGAGAATCTCTATGGGGCTGGTGTCGAGCAATTACCTTAGGCATTTTCGGCTAACTCCCACCCAGTGCGCCGTCAATATGTTTAGGATACTAGGGTGCGTAGATACCTTGAATGAGAAGATGGGGTTGAGGTTAACCCATCATGATTTTAACTGGTGCTATAATCTTCAACACCTGAAGGGTAAGTCGTACTATATGAAGACAAGGGACGATAGGGTTCGGCTTATCCAATGCCTCCCCGATTCTAGTAAGGGGTTGACTTAGGATTTCCTCATTGTGTTGGGAGAATGGCACGACGGTCTCCATTGTCCGACAATAGAAGGAGAGCCAGGTAGGGTACTTGGAGTGGGAGCGGGTCTAGCTTTTTTTCTTTTTCTTTGTTGTAAGCCTTCCTTATTCGGTTGATGATAGGGGTTTGTTTCTCTTTCTGCAGATGCGCATGCCTTTGCGAGTCATTTTAACCTGGTCAACAAGGGGGACTTGGAAGCAGTTCTCAGGGCGGAGATCTTTCTGAACGAGGCCGATAACCAAGTTAGGGCTACCCACAAGATCCTCAGATACGATTCGACCTAGAAATCGTTCTCGGTCCCGAAGCATATGATCAGGGCTCGTGATCCTCGGCTTAGGCAAATCACTGTGGTGGAGGACAGGTTTGCGTTTCTTGAAGGATCCTCTATTCCCGAGGGCGTCCCGTTGGCAGGTTCTTCCTCGTTCCATTAAACGGTAGAGGTCGAGGGAGGGAGTCTAGAGAAAAAGGGAGAGGTGGTTGATCTGCACTCGTTCGAGGACCAATTTGGTGTATTTGACCAAATCCATTAGTCCGAGGGTCCCTCTGGTGACTTGGGGGACCCCCACTTGTTCGAAGCCGGTCTTCAGTCCCCAAGGGTTGGTACTCAGGCCAAAATGGGGTCCAAGAGACAACCTTAAACCAGCCTGCTTGACTTGCTTGAGGGCAGGCCCGAGAAGGGCGTGCCGAGGGAATCACGGCCCAAGCCTCCTTTATCCGGACCTAAGCTTTCTCCTCCTCTACCCAAGCCTTCGCCTGCGCAGACCAGGTCATCCTCTATTCTACCAATCTCGGACTCTCAGCTTGAGTCCTCTGATCCGAAGAGGAAGAGGCCTTCTAAGGGCAAAGACCCAGCCGATGGGGGCAAATCCCATTCTTCTCAAGAGGAAGATGAAACCCGCCGACCTTCCAAGCAGCTGAGACTTGGTGGTCGGAGTAAAGGGAAAGAAGTCGTGCAGCAGTCCGAGCCCCAGGCCTGGCTACCCGCTGCCATGCTCCACGAAAAGCCTCTGATGGACGATGCCACCCTCAGGGATTTTCGAGGAGGCGAGGAGGCCCACGTAGCCGATGCCCTAGAAAGGTCCCTCCTCCTCCCCGTCGACATGGCTGAGCTAGGGGGCATGAGGAGGCAAGAGGTTACCCGCAACCTCAAGAGATACCTGGGCATGGTAGGACCTCCGTTACTTGTTATTTCGTTTGGATTTTATTGCTTAGCACCTTCCCTTTTTTTTTCTTTACAGTGTATTTGTTTTGGTTGACAAGCTATCCAGGCTATTTTTAGGCTGGACGAAGAGGCCGACAGCCAGAGTAAAACTCTGAGGCAGGAGCGCGACAAGTACCTGAAGGCCACGAGTGCCCTTATGAGATCTGAGCCGGATCTCAAGAAGGCAATCGAAAATCTGGAGGAGATGACGAGGGCTAGAGATAGCACGGCTTCTAACCTAGCCGATGCCACGAAACAGGCCGAGAACTAGGTAGAGCGCTTGCGGGATGTTGGGAGCCAACTGCAGGCTGCCAAAGAGGACATTGCTGACCTGAAGCAGAAGTTGGCTGAGGAGGTGGGGGCGAAAGGCGTTGCCGAGTATGCCAAGGACGAGGCCATAAGGGCTAAAGAAGAGGCCGTGTTTATAAGAATAGACGCCGAGCGCTCCATAGAGCAAGCGGAGGAAGAGGCCTTTGTAGAGGGGGTGGCTAAAACTGAGGCTACCCTTAAGGCCTAGATCCCTGAAGTGTGCAAGGGCTTCTACTCCTAGACTTAGAGTGAGGCCCTCAACCAGGCGGGGGTCGAGGCCTCATTTGACCTTAGGAGGGCAGAAAGAGTGTATTATCCCCATGCAATTTGCGAGGTTGTCTCCGTTGGTCACGAGGTGGCCTCCGCTCTACAAGGGACAAATAAAGGTCAGACTAACGCTGCTGAGGACACAAATTCAGCTGATGAGCTTCCTGCCGATTCCCAAGGCCTATTCGCTGTCCCTCAGATCCCTCCTCTCGAGGAAGGGTCCTCTGAAGTAGCCCCTCTGAGCCAGGATCTCAACGTGTCAATTGAAGCCTCACGGTAAGCTTCTCAAGACAAGCTGTCCACCGAATTGGGGAAGTAGGCCATCTCTTTGGCAATTGTTTTACTTTAATGTTTTACTCGCTACCTCAGTTCCGTCCAGGACTTAGTCTCGTGAGGGAATTGGCTTTCTCTTAAGTTTGAGTCCGAGGGCCACGCCACAACTTGGTTCTACCTAACGCTTTCGTTCTTTTGTAAGTAGCTAGCTTCCCCATAGGTTTGAGTCCGTGGACCATGCAGGACCTTGGTTCAGCCTAGTACCCAGGCTCTCCTTGCAGTGGTTAGTTTTCCCATAGGCTTAAGTCCGAGGACCATGTAAGACCTAGGTTCAGTCTAGTACCCAGGTATATTTGGGGTGGTTAGTTTTCCCATAGGCTTGAGTTTGAGGACCATGCAAGACCTTGGCTCAGTCTAGCACCCAGGTGTTCTTCTGTAAGTAACTAGTTTTGCCGAAGGTTTGAGTCTAAGGACCGCGGAAGACCTTGGCTCAGTCTAGCACCCAAATGTTCTTCTGTAAGTAACTAGTTTCAGTTTTGCCGAAGGTTTGAGTCTAAGGACCGCGGAAGACCTTGGCTCAGTCTAGCACCCAAGTGTTCTTCTGTAAGTAACTAGTTTCACCGAAGGTTTGGGTCCAAGGACCGCGGAAGACCTTGGCTCAGTCTAGCACCCAGGTGTTCTTCTGTTTTGGGTGAAGGAGTTTGTCCCCGGTGCTGGGAAGCTTGTTTTGGCGTGATGACGGCCTCGGCCCTACTTCACCTGAAGTGGGCTATTCCTCAGGCCGGACCCTTGACCCCGTGGTGCCCTGGGCGGGGGTAGTTCGAACTTCTATTCTTGCGCGTGGCAGTAGCCCCGCCTTCGCTCCAAGTTTCTGCCCTCCTCAATCACGAGGCATCCCATGCCTGTTCGCGTTTCGCGCTTGACGCTTCGATGCGCGAGGCGCGCTCTCATTAATATCCTCGTGGATTAGTGTAGATCCAGCGGTCGATAGCTCCCTTGGAATTCGGTTATGATTAATGTCGCTGATAATCCTTCTTTCGAATTCTGTGTGGATAAACTCCCACCAACATTCATCTTCTATATAAGGCTTTCTTGGGAGGGACGTCCTTCCATACTTCACGAACCCCTTAGCTAAACAGGAAACATGGCCCCTCAACTCTCTGACCCCCTTCAATAACCTCCCCAGGATTGTGATAAGAGTTCGGAGGAATGGAATGGCTTTGGATAGTGGTGGGGGTACGCAGGCCAAAGGTCCTCCTCCCCCGATTGAGAGCCATTGCGGCTGTAGTTCGCGTCAAACTTCTGACGCGGCAAGGTTTAGGCGTCATTTTGATGGTGTCGTGTATGGCAGTTAGGAGGTAGGCCCACGAGGTACATAACGCTTTTCTCCGGGGCGCGTCCATGCCTGCCCTTCAAACTGGCAGTGACTCGCGCTTGGCCTACTCGCCGGTGGAGGCTCGTAAGATCACATCATGTCCGGTGCCCGAGTGTTGCCGCCTCCAACGGTTAACCCCTATAGGGCTGGGAGAGAATCAAGGGAACATCATAGGAGGGGGCCATCAGGCGCTCTTGCATCCACTCCTCTCTTCGCGCCGGCACCATCCGCACCGGCCTGGGGGTTGTTGGTAGCCTTGAAATAAGTTTGCCTCAGCCCCTTTCCTTAGGGTTAACTTTAGAACAGGCCCGTCTGGGCCTCCGTTTGTAGAATTAGCTTTAAAACACGCATGTCTGAGCCTCCGTTTGTATTTTGTACTTTTTTTTTTTATTAATAAAATGCTGCAATGTTTGTTTCCTTTTCCTATTCTCTGATTTTTTTTTTACTTTTCTGCAATGATTACTTCTTGTGCAAATGCGTATCAGTTGTTCCTTCTTTCTCTTTCTTTTTTTTTTTTTTTTGATGGGATTTAGGGTCGATGTCGCCGGTGGTGACGAAAAACTGCCTAATCTTGCACAAGCCCCCAACGGGGGAATCATTAACCATTGCACTTGCTAACGCCCTAGTTCTTCCCACAGACGGCGCCATTGTAGGGACCAAATTTGAGCACTTCTACTGTTGAGAGAGTGGACTTAAGCCCGGTTGGTCAATTACAATGAATTTGTAGAGAGCGGGTTCAAGAACTTAGCCCTAGCAAACGGACAATGCTCAATGTAGAATTCCCCTCCATTGAAAGCCGGCGCACCAGGGTTACCCTCCAAAGTCGTTCCTCAGCTCCGATCCGAGGGGCCTGACCGTCCTCCCATCTATTTATCTGTTTCTTCCCCTTATATAGCACCTTTTCTCACAATCTCTTTCTTCCACCTGTTGGTCATCTACGCCCCTCCCTTCTAACCGTTTGTCCCATCAGCTGCTTTACCAGTACTCATGTGAGTTGTAGCAACCAAGGCTGCCCTGTCTAAAAGTCACATCCCCATTAGTGCAGCCAGAGGGTTAGGTGAGCGCATTTAGTGTGGAGATGACAACCTATCCTGGGCTTGCTCCCCCACTTAGTCCTTTGAGGATAGGGTCATCCTCGGCGGGACTTCGAGCAACTCAATCCTTCATGCTTTGTCCTCGGGCACTCCTTCTTTCTCGACATGGGCCCTGGGCCGGATGTAAAGTGGGCCGGGGTTACCAAGTTCTCAGGCCCCACACACACACACACATATATATATATATATATATATATATTAATTTACGAGTAATAGTAGATAATAAAGTTTATTAGTGTACTTTTTAAAGGTTTTATTCAGCTATGTTTTTTTTTTTTTTTTTTTCTTGGAATGTCATTATTTAGGGAAGACTGCTCAAGTGTATTACTGCTCAAGTGTTTTAGTGTATTTGTAAAGTGACATTGATTTTTATGGCTTGTTAGACGAGTTATAAACACCTTGCTTACGCATTATGATAGCATCAAGTTACATTATTTTTATTTACTCTCTTAGTTGCATATAGGGATCTCATCCCCTTAATTGGTCTTATTATATCTGTCTACACTAAATAAAAGGGTATTAAACTGATGGGGGTTTTATTGTTTGGGCTGAAGGGTATTAAACTGATGGGGGTTTTCTTGTTAGCCATAAAACTTAGAGAAGTCTCCACTTGTAGTGATAGTAAACTCCTCATGTAGGCCATAGATACCTGACACTATACAATTACCATTAGATACCGGACTTCTTGACCCCAAAACACACACGAAAAAAAAAAAAATCTTTCCTCTTATATGATTGCCTGTATTTATCCAAACAGTGTTCTTTAAACAAGGTATTTACATTGTGAGATCAGGTAAAAATTGTACAAAAAAGAATAGTAGGACTGCCACAAGGATGGTGATGAAATAAATGTTTTTTCTTTTACAGAAAGTTGAAAGCAGCCTACAAATGAAATGCATTACTCACTTTCTACAGTTTGATGGTATGATGGTGTCTATATAATTTTTGATAATATAATAGTTACATTGGGTGGAGGGGGGATTTGAACTTGGACATATCTGTTAGAAATACTACGAGGTGCCAATTAAGTTACAAGACTTTTGGCATGATGTTGTCTATATAATATAATGGGCCATCAATTCCTAAATTGATCTAATGACACAAATCACAACTGCCACTTCTTTTCTGGTCACCTCAGCAACTGCCACTTCATTTCCGGCCTCCTCTGCCACTGCCACTGCCACTGCATTATCTTCCTTCTGCCCACACTTATGTCGTTTTTCAATATACCTCAGCTTACTTTTCTTAAGAGCCTCTTACCAAAATTTTAAAATTCTATGAGTTCTGTTCCAAGAAGCACTTGAGCTTATTTTTATTTTTTCTAGTTCAAGGTCTGTAAGCTTTATGGCGAAGGACTAATACATTATTCCTTTACTTCTCTCAACTACCTCAGATTATTGGGTTCAACTTGTACCACCCCTTGAAATATAAATATGCATAGTTCACTAGATGTTGATAATGGAAGGGTAAAGTTTCTTGTTTGTGCTTTTGGTTTTGCTATACAAAGATTTTCAAATACTATAATTACTCTTAGAAACCTTGCTTTGAAATTTAAGGAAACAAAACCCACTAAATCCCACTCTGTCTCTCGCTCGTACACACACACACACACAAAATTTTGATTTGAGTATGTAGATTCATCAGAAAATTTTCAAATTCTTCTTAAATTCTCCAAATTTTCCCATCAGCCAAATACAATCAAAGGGAAATTTTTTAGTAAAAAAGCAATAACACTTATAATATTTCGGTACGAATTTGCTAAAAATATAATATTTCGATATCTGCTGATCATATTTTTAGTAAAAGAGCAATAACACTTCTAATAGGGACATTATTAGTAAAAAAAGCAACTACACTTATAGTAAGGACAGATATGTAACTCAATTTTTCTTAGTTTCACAAGTATTGTATTTAGTTGAACCTGAAACTTAGGGGGAAGCATCATTCACAACTCAGCAGCACCACCTTCTTCCTCTTCCACTTCGAAGATGGTAGCAATTTTCTGTTTGGCCAAAATAGAGGCATTTCTCCTACTTAGCCGTCTAACAACAATGCTTGGAGTTCTACGCCGCCTTGGAATCACTGCAAGAGCTTCTTCCAACACTTCATTTCCGGCCTCCTCAGCAACTGCTGGCAGTCTGCTGCTTCATTTTCGACCTCCTCAGCAACTGCCACTTCATTTCTAGCCTCCTCTGCCACTACCACTGCATTCCTTTTCTTCTGCCCACACTTATGTTGTTTTTCAATATACCTCAACTTACTTTTCTTAAGAGCCTCTTCCTAGAATTTTAAAATTCTATGAGTTCTTGTCTAAGAAGCACTTGAGCTTATTTTTATTTTTTTCTAGTTCAAGGTCTGTAAGCTTTATGGGGGAAGGACTAATACTTTTTTCATTTATTTCTCTTAACTACCTCAAATATATTGGGTTCAATTGCACCACCCCTTGAAATATAAATATGCATAGCTTGTGTAAGTGATATATATTAGACATATATTAGCCCAATGTAATAGGCCCAAGCCAATTCTTGCTTCTACTAGTAGTCTAGAGTTTAGTCGCCTATATATACTCATGTTAGGGTTCATTGCAACACAGGTTATTGTACTACACTCTTATACAATAAAGATGTAGCCCTTAAGGGATTCCTCTGTGGATGTAGGCCGTCAAGGCTGAACCACGTAACCCTCGTGTTCTCAGTATTCCTATTCTATGCTTTCCTCTTTCGTATCCACTCTAACATACACAACATGGTATAACACATCATGTTGCTAATAATACTGTCTATTTAGCATAGTATCAGAGTTAATGTTTAACATGGTATCAGAGTTAATATTTAACAATCAAAGAAGATTCTCATGTGCACACATGAGAATCTTCTTTGATTGTTAGAGATTTTGTTTGATGCCAAGAACGGAGTTTGGCTTTGATACCATGGCATCTCGTAGCCACCGTGACTCAGTGTTGTGTCCAAGATCCATAAACTCAAGAAAAGCCGTGACTCAACTTCTTAGATTTGTGCAAATCCAAGCTTCGCCTGATGAAACCTACACCACAGACGTGATCCACGACCTCCCGCGACCAAAACCCAGGAACTCGGCCACCAAAGGAAGCTTCACACGCCACCACGCACCGCCAACATCTCCGGTACCTCCCACACGCACCGCCAAGATTTAATCAAGTGCAGTTCATCCATAGGGTACACGCGCCACCATATCGGCCTTGTCCTTTGCCGATCTACGACTCTCGAAAATCTGGTCCTCAACCGAGATAGCACGCGCTCTCACGCGCCTCCTGGATCATCGTCGTCGTTCCCACACGCTTGTAACAGAAGCACGCGCCATACACGCATTGAAAACCATGATGACTTCATCGGATGACGTCATTACTCCAAATCAGCAGCACGTCCACGTCAACCCTAGACACGTCATCAGCCACGTCGCTAGCCACATCAGTAGTGTCGCCTTGTCAGCACCACGTCACATGGCTGACCGTTGCCCTGGACCGACCCGACCTAGACCACCTGGATCTGACCCGTGAAGCACTGACCGTTGACTTTGACCATGGATAGTTGACTTTGACTTTTGCGTTGACTTTTGACCAAAGTCAAAATTTTCTGAGAAGGTCTATCTTGCTTAGTTTTTCGCGTAGATTACAATTTTGGACCCCGTTTCTCCATTTGAAACTCCAAAATTGGTCAATTGGCACATTCTTCATTGTGGTTTCTTTAAAGGCATTCTTTTCGGCATCTCAAAGTGATCTTCTCATACTTATCCAATCTCAAGCCTTCATCAAGCTTCCGCCTTGAATTTGAGGGAGGGTGTTAGAGATATATATTAGACATATATTAGCCCAATGTAATAGGCTCAAGCCAATTCCTGCGTGTACTAGTAGTCTAGGGTTTAGTCGCCTATATATACTCATGTTAGGGTTCATTGTAACACAGGTTATTATACTACACTCTTATACAATAAAGATGTAACCCTTAAGGGATTCCTCCATGGATGTAGGCCGTTAAGGCTAAACCACGTAACCCTCGTGTTCTCAGTATTCTTATTCTATGCTTTCCTTTTCCACATCCACTCTAGCATACACAACATGGTATAACACATCACGTTGCTAATAATACTGTCTATTTAGCATAGTATCAGAGCTAATGTTTAACATGGTATCAGAGCTAATATTTAACAGCTTGTTAGGTGTTGATAATGGAAGGGTGAAGTTTCTTATTTGTGCTTTTGGTTTTGCTACACAGATTTTCAAATACTATAATTACCCTCAGAAACCTCGCATAGAAAATTAAGGAAACAAAACCCAGACTTTTTCAAGCAATGGGACTTTTTGTTTTTGATAGGTTCAAGCAATGGGGACATTTCTCTCAACTCTGCATACCTTCTAGCAGGAGGGTCAAATTCTTTGAACTTGACTCTTCACCCACATTTCTCTGGGTTTGAAAACTCCTATGCCCAAAACCCAGATGTTCCTTTGGTTGTGTCTGATAACAGCAATTAGGGATGTACTTCAACATTTTGTAAGAATGCCCCATTTGTGAAAGGTCGGATGGATCTCAAAAGCAATAAGGGTATTGTTACTGATGAGTTTACCCTTACAAAGTGCTGTGTCTATTGTCAAGTACTCTAATATAGAGAATATTTGCAAACACCTTAAAAAATAAAATTCACCTTGTAAATGACATTGCAGGGAAAAATTGGTCTTATTTAGTATTAGGTCCAGTTAACGGTATTTTTAAGACATTTGTTAATCAATTATTTTTAAAAAGTTTTAATACAACTCTCATGAAAAAAAAAAGGAAAAAAGAAGAAGAAGAAGTTAATGCTCTTTGAAATATTCGATAACTTTTACTTTGTTTTTTTTTTTTTTTTTTTTTGATAATCTATAACTTTTCCTTTGTATTTCTGAAACTTATTAAGTTAGACTTTTCAAGTTAGATGTGTTGGGTTTAGTATGATGATTTCGGATTTGGGCTTGGGTCTCCAAACTCGTTGCCCAGGTGTACGACTTGATCCTGAAATAGGCTTTACCTCTTGCCCCTACCCCAGAAGGTTCTAAAAGTGAACATCCTTAAGTTTTGCCAAATTTTGCAAGGCTAATAGTTCCAGTCTCATTCCTTGGCTCTACTTCTATACTCAATTCTAACGGCCAATATTTCTACTTTATGGCACACAACAGGCCTGGGTTCATCTCGTTTTGCTTTCTGCAATGGGCCTAGTGTGCACTATTATCCACTTTTCGCTATTTTAATATGCGGGTGAGGCCTTTTCTTGTATCACAAATATACACTCTATCAAAGGGTCATTTAGTTCTTTCTCCATTGAAAATTAAGTAGGCTAACTCACATCTTGAGAGAACTAGACATTCCTTTTCTAGTGTCACAAAATCTATATCATAGGACATTTATTTCCTTTCATAGAAAGGGAGACTCTGCCTTAGTGGGTTGAACCCAATCTCACACCTTGAGAGAGTTGGACATGCCTTTTCTTGTGTCTCAATGTATACCATAGGGCATATATTGTTTGATATTCTATACTAAGTTCGATACCTACAATTTTTTTTTTTGTTATAAGAACTTAAAATTCTGAGGCAATACAAGTAAGTTGGTGAAGATTGTTCAGTTTAACCTAGCTGGAACGTTCCCTTCAAGGTTCAAGCCGCTTTTGAAACAAAATAAAGATAGAGACATGGTTGTGAGGCAAGGTGGAACCCACCAAATATCTGATGCCTCACTCTATCATCATTAGATTTAGAAGACTTTAGAAATTGATTGAAAGGCCATCATTGCTGCATGGAATTCAGCATATGTACTGCCACTGACACCTCTCTCTTTCTCTCTCTTTCTCTCTCTCTCTCTCTATTGCTTCAAATTGTTTTTTAGAGTATTATTTATGACAATTTTGAACTTTGAATATAGAAATCATGAAGATGTCGGATCCGTAGGTAAGCTTACTTTTTCCTTCTTTTGAAGTGCTTAGGGATTGTTTGGTAGTAATTTTCATGGTGTTGCTTCAATTTATGGAATAGAATTAATTACACTTTCACTTTGCAAGGCTCCAATAGCACAACTATGTTGTTCCATTGTGCTAGTCATCATGGGAACAACTTATTAACATATGTTCTCTCTTTCTCTCTCCCTCCACAAAAATTCCAAAGCACCGGTACATGCGTATGCAACATACACACAAGCACTTGTGTGGTTGTACCTGCACATTTTTGTTTAGTATATGATTAGGGGTTTCCTACACCATAGAATCCAACTCCAAACATATCTTTTTCCTTAGGGGAGAGAGGTACTATAGAGGTTGGCTAGCTATATAGTGCAATTACTCATAATCATTAAGAAAATCTAGCATTTTCTGACCCCTCGAATCTGAGAAATTTACCACAATAATAATCAAATTTGACTCCCCAATAATGAGGCAGCTAAGTACTAGTGCTCATACATTTTTTTGTCCTTACTGTTTCCTATACGCTTTTTCATGGAAGTTCTTGTTATTAGTAATCTCATTATCATCAAAGTTCATTGGATTAATTTCTATTCAATACTAATCCAATCCCTTTATTGTATTCAACTTTGATATGCTAGTGTATTGATTGTTTGTAGCGCATTATTTTGCTAGAGATGACCTAATATCATGTGACACAGAATTTTCATCATGCATTTGGGGTTTGCATGTCAATGATTTGGAGGACAATAAGAATATTCCATGAAATAATTTGGTAATTAACAGTGGAAGACTGTGGCTCCTAATAACAGAAATGTTATCCACACGTGTAGCACAATTGACAGTTCAATAGCAAAGACAAAATAAGGGGAGCTAATGGGGTGAAACATTGACATTAGAGTCAGTGGCGGAGACAAGTTCTTTGAGGACTACATGTAAAAGTCTTGTGAAATAAAAGATAAATAGTAAATTTGTGCAAATACAAAAGTTATTCATTAAAAAAAAAAAAAAAAAACACGAAAGGCGTATTTGATGAAGAAATAGAAATGTTAATGGAGTGGGGATAGTTGGATAAGGGGTACTCTGCCCCTACCCCAATCCTTCTTTGGGGCAGGAAAAATTCGCACATGGCAAGAATAAGACACGTAGGACTCGATGTTAGTGGCGAAGCCAAGAATTTATTTTTGGGAGGCTATTTATAAAAATTTGTGTATGTATGAAATCTAAAATAGTAATGTATAATACTTCATAACTCAATATGTGTTATAAACAACAACTAAATACAAGTTAATTTTTTTTTTTGAAGTACTAAATACATGTAAATATAATAGTATATACGGTATATTTTAATCAAACTAATCAAGTACATTAATAAATTATAATGCCATATGGTATATAATATATTGATTATTATAATAACAAATAATATATTATAAGGAACACTGTACATGGGTGAGGGCCCTACGGAAGCTTCAAGTTTGTCTTTTACTCTTTCTTGTCTATTTTAGTTGCACAGAACTTTTACTTTTATATTGTAAATACAAAACTACAGCAGCAGTGGGAAAATGAAAAAACTGAAAAGAAAAAAAAAAAAAAAGGATTTTGGATTGTATTCTATTATACAATATTTTTACAAAATGTTGATGTGGTCAACATCTTATTGGTTTTCATTTAGGGTTACCAATAATATCACTTTTTTTTTTTTTTACTAATAACCACTTGCCACATCAGCAGTTTGTAATATTTTTTAGAAAATAGTTTGTATCTCTAGCATTATTCTTCTATTTAAATGAAAGTTATGTTTATTTTTAGACTTTCTTAAATATATATGTATATTATTGGGTGTAGGGGCCAAAATGATAAGGTTCTTTTAATTTTTTTAATAATTATTTAGGATAATTCCATAAAAAAAAAAAAAAGTCATTAATTTTTTTCAAAAATTTTGGTGGGGCTAAGGCCCACCTTGGTCCTTGTGATGGTCCGCCATTGGTCGATGTTGGAATGAGTTGGAGGTATTTTTCCATTCTTAATGCTTTTGAGTTTTGACAATAATTATGTAGAGATAAAAGAAAAAGGGAAGGGACAATCATGAAAGCGATTTGAAGTAGCAGAATGTAAGGTTTGATGTAGAACAAACAACACATCCCTTCTTTGAACAAAAAAATCATCAAAAGTCAATAGGTAGGACAGGAAGATTGAAATGTAGAAAAGTATTAGTTGAAATCATTAGAAAATACAATGGAATCATGTGAAATTTAGTGATCTAAAGAGAATCATCGTTAGAATTAAAACTCACAACCTTATAGCCATGGCTTATGCCACTTTTTGAAAAAATTATTTCATTTATGTTCTATTTGTTTCAATAGAAAATTTTATGTAAAAATAGTTTTCCTATTTTTCATGTGTTTGTTAACATATAAAAAATGGGTCAAAGGAAAATTATCTCTTAACTTCCCATATTTAACTTAGCAAGAGATAGAGTTGTTTTCCACAATTATTATTTTTTTTTTGAAAAACAACTCTATCTCATGTAAAGCTAAATAAGGAAAATAATTCTATCTCATGTGAAGCTGAATAAGAGAAGTCAAGAGATAATTTTCCAACTTATTTTAAGGTTGCTACAAAATATAGGAAAATGAGATAGTTTTCTATAAAATACTTTTTTTTTTTTTGGAAAATGATTCATATTCCAAAAAATGTTAATGTTGAAAAAGAGCTAGGCTACCTTTCAGTAAAAATTTCAATTTATGATAATTTTTATTATTGTTAAAATTTTCAATTAAAAAATAAAAATAAGATTACGGCTATTCTCGATGATTCCTAGAGTCAATAGAATTTGATTATATATATATATATATATATCAATTTTGCATTGTTTGTCAATTTTTTCAATTGGGTTTTCCAGGGTTTCTGATGATGAAAACTAACTTGAGATCGCTTGGTTGATTTCAAGCAAAATTAATTAACTTAGTAAATCAACCAATTATATAATTAATTTATTACCAATTAATTAGCATGAGCATGTAAGCTATCAAATATAAAAGCAATATGCAATAAAGTACTGTAAACAAATATATTAGTGACAAAAATGATCCTAGACTTTACCTAATTAAAAGCTTACTTACATGACCCTAAGATTAGTTCCACGGTGCTTTAAACACTTCTATCTTGAAATCCTTTCACAAACCACATTTGTGACTCTAAGGACAACCTTAAAGTTTGATAGTTCTCCTCCCAATTTGATTGGGTTGGGTGTGGATTAGGCACAAATGCGACCTGGACTAATTGGTGGACACACCTAGTCAAGAGGTGTAATATATTGAGACATAATCGAAGTGAAATTGAAATTACAAAATCTGCATTCTTTTGAGCTAGATCTTGGACACTTGATCTTGATGTTATGATCAAACATTACATCTTAAACAAGATCACAAGTCATGGAATTTGTCAACCCCTAAAACCTAACATAAGGATCTCTTGGGCATGCTAAGATTTTTTTACTATTTATATTGTGGTTGTAGCCTTTATACAATTTTGAATTTGATTAATATCATTTTCATTGAGGTTTTGTCACTTTCCCCTTTTTCGGGTGGATATCATGAATTCTCTTTGTGGATTCAAGTGATTTCTTTTTTTAAATTAAAAAAAAAAAAAAAAAAAAGGTGTTCTATTTCTTGTGATTTTTCATATATCAAGTTCAGAGTGCAATTCATCTTATAGAGACCTATAAGTAGAAGTTAGATACATCTTTGCTTTACCAGCTTGGTTTTTAACTCTATATATGTGCAAGCTTGTTAAAAATGACCTATATGTACTCCAGGATTGAATCAATTTTTTATTTTTATTTTTTGTCTTCATCCAAAGATTTTTTTTTTTTTTTTTTTTTTAACCTCAGACATGTATCCAAACACCATGGAACCTCATATTTTCCAATGAATAAGACTATACAAAACGGCAGAAATTGTCCTTATAGTCATATGATGATTAAGGGATTTTGGGTTAAAATAGATTGATTCCGGTTAATTAATTCAATTACCCAAGTTGATTAATTAGGTCAAATTATATGGAGTCTCATATTTTCCAATGAATATTACCATACAAAATGGCAGAAATTGTCCTTATAGTCATATAATGATTAAGGGATGTTGGGTTAAAATAAATTGACTTCGGTTAATTAATTTAATTACCCAAGTTGATTAATTAGGTTAAATTATATGCAAATCGTGGAGGCACTAACAAATCACTATATAAACTAAATTCAGCAGAAATTAAATTGACATGGTGATTTGTTGATAAATGGAAAAAACCCTACCAGATAAATTTAAGGTCACCACTCCTAAGAATCCACTAATCAATAATCAAGTGATTACAAGTATAAGAAATCTTACCACTTCCCTGACCTATTCCAAAATGCCAACTTACAGTTGAACCTTCACTCTAATACCCAATTGGACTTGATTTTGTAGTAGTCTTCTTTCATTTGTTGCATAAATCTCTAATTTGTAACTAACTCATTGCACGGATCCTAGTATGTGATTGACTTCAGCAACTTGAATGATTGTTGTTGGTTATAAAGTTCTTCACTTCATCAACAATGAAAATCAGGAAGCATTTGGTTACAAAACTCTATGTCGTACAAATGCAATAGCTTCTCACAGGGAAAATTAAACTCTTGGTCTCTGTATTCATGTAAGACGGCTTTTAAAATTGTTAGGACATATGTGAATCATGTTAGTTACATATGTCATTTAGAATTGGCTAATCTTTTGACAAAACGAACTTTATTTGTACTTGGATAGATCTAGGATGTGTTTAATACTTCAAGGAACAAGAGTTCAAGTTCAAATGTTAAACTCATGCAAATCTGTTCAAGAAACAAGTGAAGAAATGCTGGATTTTAAAACTCGATAGATAACATCTATCGAGATTTAAAAGTGATCTTTAGCCCGATGCTGGACAGTTGCTCGATAGATACCCTATTTATCGAGATTTATGAAAATCAGTTTTTTAAGTTTGATTTCACATCAATCCGTGTATATTTGTTTAGGTTTTCTTTTCTCACAACCCTAAACATATATAAGGAGTATTTCAATTGTTATCATAGAAGATGCAACTTGATGCAAAAAATTTTCACAAGCATATTGTGACTGAAGATATATGCTTTAGTTCATCTTTCTCTTAAAAAAGCTGCTGCGTTTGTACGCTGTAGGATTTTGTAATCAGGAAGCTTCGTGATCTTCATTGTGTTAATGAACTGAAGAAATTTGCAGCCAACATCTTTCTCAAGTTGGTAGTTAGTCATGTACTTGGATCTGTGCATAAATTGGTTAGTCACATGCTAGGAGCCGTGCATTGAAAATGAGAGATTGTCACTATAGAATAAGTCTAATTGGGTATTGGGGTAAGGGTTCAATTGTAGGTTGGTATAAAGTACTGAGATTCTTTTACTTGTAACCTCTTGTTGTGATAATAGTGGATTCTTGACAGTGGTGACCTTAAATTCATCTAGTAGGGTTTTACCTCAGTGATTTTTCCCATTCGTAAACAAATCACAATGTCAACTTTATTTTCCGCTGCATATTAACTTGGTTGATAATTTGTTTGTGCTACCACGCGTATTGCATATTAATTGAATTAATTAATTAATTTGGCTAATTAATTGATTAATTCATCACAAATGGTCAATACATTCTTGGCCTATCAGAAATTAAGTCTTATATATGTTTAGGGTTGTGAGAAAATAAACCCTAAACAAATAACACAACATCAACCGAATTTCAGATTTGGAAATCATGAAATTGTAAATCTCGATCGATTGAGCTTATGTTGAGATATGTGTTAAGCTTCCCATTTAGTCTCGATAGTAACTATCCGTCGAGTTATGCGTTGAGCTTTAATAGAACAGCTTTTTTCACTAATTTCTTGGATCAATCTTTATGTCTTTAATATTAACACTTAATATGTTTGAACAACATATTTCTTAATGTATTAAACCCAACTTAGATTTATCAAAATACAAGTAAAGTGCGTTTTGTCAAAGGATTAGCCAATTACATATAAAATATAACTCTTATAACAAGGGAAAATGATTGTGAACGCTTTAATTAATATCCCACATCAAAGGACTACAGGTGAGTATTAGATGGTAAAAAAAACTTGTTGAAGTTCAATTCTACTATTATAAATTCTTGTTGGTTTTCATGACATTCATCCTTCCAGCAGATTTATGTTTGTCCTGAACTTTCCGCAGTAATTTGATTTGATTAGTTGAGCTGATAGCATATCATTAATTCTTTACTAACAGCAACATCACTTGCTGAGTCCTAAAGGTCTTATTCATTGAGTTGAATCTTTGTGGTTTTCTCTAACACTAATTAGAAGAGTTGAAATAATTGCTATAAACTTTGTATTTGTGTTTGATCAAGTTAGGTTAGTATCATATATGTCAGTTCTCTGGTTCAAGTAATGCAGTACTTATATCAACTTTTTATGTGACTAACCGAAACTTGATAATTAAACACAAACAAATGGAGTTTATAGAAATCATTTCCCTATAAAAGCCCATTGTCAAGTAATGTTGTGTTCTCTGTGACAAGTTAATAGAAAATAATTCAATTCTCTAAGAATATAATATTTTTATCTCTCAAAATATTGTATAATTACCCCCAAGTTAATGCAAGACTTACTCATATATAAAGCTGGTGTTAAAATAAATTTTTGGTGAACAATTGCCATTGAATTCAATCTATTAATTATTAGGGAAAGGTAACAACTTGTGACATCATGATTACCTTTTATACCACTTGTTAGGAATATAACATTTTGTAAAAAAAAATTAAGTTAACACCTTAATATAGCATATACGGACGACGCTAACTCAAAATTTAAATTTAGGTTTTGACCCAATTATGTTATATTACTTTTTTCAAAGTCTTTATTTATTTTCCTAAAAAAATAATTCTTTATTTATCATTCATGTGGAATTTTCATTCATATGTGTATACCCAACACAATCTATTAAGATTCTTGTTCAAACTTGTAAATAAACTTCTTTTTTGGGTAACAATCTAAATAAACCATGCTTCATGCTTATTGTAACTTCAATTTCTTAAGCACCAACTTACAATGTAATAAGAAGTCGCCCAAATGCTCCATTTTACAAATAACTATAGTTAATGAAGGGAATATATATATATATATATATATCGATAGAATGTGGATTCAAATCCTAATTTTCTTAATAAAAGAGAGTATATATTCTATTAATAAATTACAAGGCTCTTGACTAATGTAAATCGTTGAAATTCCAAATATACAACAGGCATATATGGGTTTTATATGCAACATATATAATTCAACTAACTTTTTGAACAAGTATGGCTTGTTTGAAATAATAATGAAGTTTGAAAAAGTAAGAGTTGAATGGCTCAGCTTAGATATATGCAATCAAATCAATTTGAAGTTTTGAGCAAAAATATTGCATGTGGGGAGAAATTATGGTTATTTATTTATTTATTACAAATTTGACACATGATTTTCAATTCCGTCCATGCATTTTATATTTGAATTATTATTATTTTGGGTATTAGGTAAATTTGAACAAAATTAATCACATCACACACAGATTTGTTTTGGGTCTTAGGTAGATTTGTTACATTACTCAGATTTTTATTTTTATTTTTATTTTTTTTTATTTTTATAAAAGGGGAAAGTATTATTTATATATACATCACCCAGATTGTTTAAATGATTTTATACACTCATTTAACTCTTAAAAAAAAAAAAAAAAAAAAAAAAAGAAGAAGAGAAAAAGACAAGATGGTGACCTATAAAATTGAGTACGAAGTTGTCTAAACTAAATGCTAAAGTGAAGTATCATTATAGGTGAACTACATAATACAAAAATGGAATCAGTTATGCGCCTTATATAGAAACGAATTTACAAAAACAAGTGGGTTTCAATTGGCTTAACTAGTAAAGTTTTTTATGGTTGAATAAGAGATTTGAGATTTAATCACCGCTTATACCAAAAACCGATTGTGAACAAATAAATTGTACATTGATTTAATCGTTCAAATTGTAAATACACCCAAGGGTGATATTTGCAAAAGAGTTCAAATTTGGTAAGAATGTGGTGTAAAACTCATATTTTGCATCATTCAATAAGAGATTTGCACATTAGCAATATTTTACTTAAAATTAAATACAACATGCTACACCTAATAACATCTCAATAAACTCTAAATTTGATTGGATTTATATATGGGTATTAAAGTTAATTGAGTGTGGTTGTACTTATTTTTAAATATGTGATAAGATGATATGACATGTTAAGATTGGAACAAGAGAGTCAATCTCATATCGGAGGTTGTACCAGTTTGACCAGTGGAACCATATATTTCGGTACCGGTCAATATTGGTATATCGTTTCGAGTTTACCGCTATTTTATATATATATATATATATATATATTATAATAAAAATAAAAGTTTATCATAAAACATTACCTCAATTCAAAACAAATTATTCATTATTTTAGACTTTAGCATCAACTAGAAGAAGAAAAAAAACTTAATTGTTCATTGCATACTAAGAAAGCAAATAGTACTAATAAGTTCATGTAAATAGGTTATTATTCTATCCTTATAAAAATTCAAAAATTACAAAACTAAAAAATAAAAATAAAATGTTTTTATTATTATTATTTTTATGTACTGACTGAAACGCCTGAAATCAGCTAGTACGGCTGGTATGACCAGTATTTAAACCAGTATGAAATGTTGGAGCTTTGGTACTGGTGCATGCATTGGTACAGTACATATCGGCCGTACTAGCCGGTACGATACGGTATCGATTACATTGGATTAAAAGGGTAAACACATGAGTTTTACACCATATCCAAAATTTAATTTCTTTGCAAAAACCCCAAAAATTTTTGTTTTAACTTATTTGCAACCCCGTGATTTCCAGCTAGCTTAACTGTAAAGTGTTTTATCATTGAATAAGGAATTTAGATTTGAACCCCGCGTACTTAACAAGTCAATTGGGGTTTTATCTTGATAATAAAGAACAATCATCATAGAGGAGACATCATAAGTTGAAATGTTATTGTATCTACCGAAAAAAACAAAACCTTTTTTACAACCCCACTCAACAGCAAATAACAACTAATGCTAATTATAATTACAAACTTGCCGACAATTAGTTCTAATGCAATTGACACCTCCCCTTTGAAAATGCTAGCTAGAGGATGATGTTATGAGTTCAAGGCATCCATCAAGTATGTCATACGTATGTAACTTAATACCCAAAAAAAAAAAAAAAAAAAAAAAAAAAAAAAAAAATCTCAAAGGCATTGCCCATTTCTCTTTATGAGGAGAATCTGAGTTCAAATCCCCCATATTTTATAAGGCAACAATAGGATTTGAATTGAACCCTTAGGAAGATGTTTCATAAATTTAAAATTAGGCATCCAAATCTGCTAATTCTTACCAATGATTTATCATCAAGAGTAATAATTATTTCTTTGACTAGTTAATATCTGTACTCAACTTTGCATATACATGATGATTCCTAGAATTTAACCCAAATGCAGCTTATCTTATTTGCTATCCACTCATTACCTTATTAATATCCATAAGAAAATATTGTACTGAGGTGGATGTCAACCAGCTTAGCTGTTACCTATTAAATGTTTTGTTATTGAGCAAAAGACTTGACTAGTATAATGGGAAGAGAAAATATTCTAGAACAAATGTAGATTATACATGTAATTTAATTACTATTACTTAATGTCAACAACAGGACTGCTTAGAAAAAACTCAATCCAACATGTCTAATTTGCTAAAGTATCATTCTCTATTAATCGTAAATTTTAGTTTAATTAGTTCTTTATCGACCTATATTTCTTCATATTGGGTAGTCACTAATCACTATTATATATGCGCTGGTGTTCATGATAATTTGTATTGTTCTTCCTTCTGAAAGCAACAAAAATTGAAGCAATCAATTAGGTAAAGAATAAATACAATTTTGATCGGTGAATGTTAGGTGAAGATTTATAAACTTGTTGCTTGCAAAAGCAAAATGATACAATTTTACTTGTTTCGCCATCAAAGCTGCATTTCTACCATTTGCGCGACAATCATGGCACTTATGCCCTGGTTGGTGGACATCCAGCTGAACATCCATGAACCACACCATACAGCATTTGATTTACTTCGACATAGAAAAAGTTCATTAAATAGGGTCTGCACATTACTTGGTGATTTACAATGATCCCTATTGCGCATCTAAATTTATGTTTTTCTATATATATAATATTTGGGAACAAAATTTAGTTACATAATTGGTTTTAGTCTAAGTCTACAATATTATTCAATATATATATATATATATATATATTTTTATTAAAGGTGAATTTTGACAAATTCATAATTGGATTACATTTTCTTTTTATATCCTCCATTCTTGCAAAATTTATTAAAAATTAAAGATCAATAGTTATGTCATTAAAATTTTTTTTTAAATTGCAAGTTTTTTATAGTTTAAAATTACATTAAAATATAAGCTTATAGATCATATAATAAATAATATCCGATTAACACAAAATTTGATATGTGTATTAAGAGCACAAAGAACATGCAATTCAATGGTTAGATTTTAAAAATATGTAGTAATGTTAATTTTTTTAAAGGAAATTGTAATCTTAAGTTACAACCAATTTTATAACTAATTTTTGTCCTATATTTGAGTTTTTTTGTTAAAAGATATTTTATACTTAATATATTAATGACATCAGTCTATCATAATTTATACATGATAAAATCTAATAGATGCCCTAATGGTATTGGTTTAGGAAGCATTTAGAAACTTTGTATGGGGAAGAAAACTAATTGATTTTTTAATAGTTTTTTTATATTTCCATAAAAGTGATATAAAAACTTTTCTAAAATAACTCATTAACAAATGTTCTAAGGGCGCCCCGTTAACCAGACCTTTTATATATATGCACATATTGGGGGTCGATCTAATTCAAAATTTTGATCAAATTACACATTGCAGTATACTAGTCCTTCAACCAATTGTTGATCCCTTCACTCTATGTACTTTGTTCCTTTCTTGCACACTTGCTTCAAACTTCATACAAATTGTTCCATTTCAAGCAAATAATCCTCCCAAGAAAAAAAATGCCAAATTCTGAAGTGATAGGAAACTTAAATTCAATGATATGCCAATTATGGGGGTAGGTGAAGAGAAGATTGTACCCCAAATCGAAAACTAGGCTACCTAAAAAGACCAAGCTATATAGATAGTCATCTTGGGCGACCTGGCTACAAACCATAAATATCTTCCTTCAGTCATTAGGCCAAAATAACTATCTACCTTAGTATGGCATGACCATCAACCTGTGGATCCCTTCTTCTAATCAATTGGCCATGACAATTACTCTCAAAAGTAGTGCCCATTAGTTTCCTTTTTTTTTTTTTTTAATCTCTCTCTCTCTCTCTCTCTCTCTCTCTCTCTCTCTCTCTCTCTCTCTCTCTCTCTCTCTCTCTCTCTCTCTCTCTCTCTCTCTCTCTCTCTCTCTCTCTCTCTTTGATAATTAAACCTTAGCTCTTTGCACATCTACATTATTATGCTAAAAAGTCGCTAAACCTGTCTCATTCGCTTGTAGATTGGACTATCACCCTGCCACATGTCCCCTTAATCAACTTGAGTCGGCAAGTCTATCGCTTGTTTTTAAGTTAATTTCACATCAAATACAACACTCTCATGCTCTAAAAATATTCCTCCACTGGGCTACCTAAGAAGACCGAGCTATATAGACAGTTATCTTGGGCGACTTGGCTACCAACCATAAATATCTTCCTTCAGTCATTAGGCCAAAATAACCACCTACCTCAGTATGGCATGACCATCAACCTATGGATCCCTTCTTCTAATCAATCGGCCATGACAGATACTCTTAAAAGTAGTGCCCATTAGGTTTTTATTTTTTTATTTTTTTTATTTTTATTATTAAATTAAACCCTAGCTCCTTGCATATCTACATTATTATGACAAAAAGTTGCTAAACCTGTCTCATTCACTTGTAGATTGGACTATTACCCTGCCACATGTCTCCTTAATCAACTTGAGTCGGCAAGTCTATTGCTTGTTTTTAAGTTAATTTCACATCAAACTCAACACTCTCATGCTCTAAAAATATTCCTCCATTTTGCAAATTAAGGTACGTAACTTCACATGCTGAGACTGTCATTTTTATTTCTTTTATTCTCCCACTGGTTTATTGGCTTAATCATCAAAGCTTCCTTGAACAATCCTCGAGTTGGTCAGGACCAAACTGAGATTTATTTTTCTCAACTTGGTACTCGTCATGTTTCAAAGATTCACCATGATGGGCCCTGTTGAAGCCCTTGTTGCGATTCCATCTATGTTCTTTGGTGTAAGGGGTGTTTGCTAAACAATATAACTTGTTTACTTATTGATAATGAATTAACAGTCAAATGGTTTATAGACCGATTAGATACCTGCAAGAGTAAAAAGGGACTTGGAGTAGCATCAGCCTAATAGCTCCGATGCCTAAGTCAAAGGAGGCTTTTTGGTGGGCAAAATTTCCTAGTGAGAATGGAAATGTGTAGTACATGTCCCAAATTTTGATTTCCAATATATATAGACTCATGTGTGGTATGCTTTCCTTCATTCTAGCCATTTTTTTTTTAATATTATTATTATGAGGGGCGTGACAACCTTAATTACAAGTAAGGTTATGGGGACATAACCGTAGACCCTCGTAAACAAATATCAGTCTTCAGATATTGTGCTCAGCTATTTGGGCTTGAGGTTGCCACATATGGTCAAGCTCGTCTCTTATGCTCAAGTTGTTATGCTTGAGCTCTCGGTCGTCATTACTTATCTAATTGTCCCTTGGCCATGGTGAAAGCATAGGATTGTTAAGGTCAGGCTTGCATTGGGTTGTCCTAACCCCTATGTGTTCTAAATGATTTGATATCACTTGAAATTTTTCTTAGACTCTATGCAATTCATATATCCAACGGAATTAACAAATTAATTCAACTAGTTAATTAGGAATTCCATCCACAAGATATATCAATCACAAATTTGAACAAACAATAATAAATTAAGCAGAAAAATCACACATAAATTTAGTGACGAATGGAACACCAATAAAGAACATTTTCAATGGAAAAACTACTCTTGGGACCCATTCTTGTAAAGATTCTAGGGAATAGCAATTACGACAATATATGTACAAATCTTTGTACCATTAGACTCTTTATAGTCACATTTACAAATGCTTTGCTTGCTTTCTTACCTCAATAGTCACAGAATATTTGGAATCTTCCTAAGTGATTTTTTTCCACAAACTTCTGATTCCCATGAACTAAAATCTCTTACACATCAGGGAATATCCTTAAAGATGTTTTACAATGAACCCACTAAAAAAGATCTTTTACAAAAGTCTGGGAGGTCCGTGGCCCAAACACCCCTAGCGCCTAGCCCCCCCCCCCCCCCCCCCAAAAAAAAGAAAAAAGAACAATGACTTTTTTGGTGCAAGTTCTAAGTAGGGACGAAACCAAGAGTCCTGTAGCTCTTGGTCTATTATTAAAACTCTACAGTAAAAAGTTACTGGTTCTGTTCATTGTATCATTTTCAAGTTTCACATGTAGTACAACCTCCTTAGATCGAGTGTATTATCTTAAAATCTGCAGATGGTGTTAATAAAAATGCATGAACTCGTGTACTCACTACATTATCTTTAGATAAATTCAAGATGATCTATTGGATGATGAGAGTATGAAATTCTTTCCTTTTCTTTTCTGTGTTCTCTTTTTTCTTTGTGTATTTTAACTTTTTAAGTTTCTAACATTTTGCTTAATACGTTAAAAGTGCCTACACACACGCCGGGTCTTTATCAGGAAAGATCTTCCAGAAGAAAAAAAAATGATTATAAATCTCTTGTATATATTTGATATTTCTACCTTTGCGGCCACTTTATATCTCTTCTTGCTTCCCCTTCCAAAGGGAGAAAAGAGAGAAGAAAAATACGCTCGGACCGACCAAGTAGCCACGTAAGGTTCTTTGTATCATACAATTTTTGAAAATGACGCTTTCAAATGTGAGTACTAATCTTTGGCAAAACCCCATAATATCAATATTGATATTCATTCAACAACAATGTATCACAAACTTATGAGACTCATATGATGAAATGCCACGTTAGAAAATTAAGCAAGAAGTATATAAGTACTAGCCATGTGGGGGCTTTACTTGTACTAGTCATGGATGGTGATTATAACGCCTTGAAAATTTGAGCAAGCAATTATGTGAAACGCAGTTTTTGTAAACATCGTATGTTCAAAACCACAAATAGTTAAGCTAGCTAGGCTAACTCCCTTTTCCTAATATGCGTTGGCTCTTTTGCTGGTAAATCTGCAGCACTGCAGACCCTTTTGAATTAGTAGTCAAGGTTGTATTTGTTAATGCTAGTGGGAATAAAAGTGTAGAACCTTTTTGACAAAATATTTGTATACTGATAAAGTCGGTGGGTTGTTATTGGGTACTGAACCCACCCCTCAATGGGAGTGAAAATATATTCGCAGGATACCTAATAATTTTTCTAAAGGGATTTTTAAGAGAAAGAAAGGGTTTTTAACTTTTTATTTGTTGTTGCCTGTTGGTATTATGGCAGGGGTTGAGAGGGTCTTTTCATGGATAGGGAGGGAGAGAGGAAACTGTGGATGAAATTACATGTGAGAGTGAGTGGAAGTAGAGAAGGGTACCAAGAAAATGTTGTGGTGTGTGTGGGGGTTATGATAGTTTTTTCTCTTTTTGCAGGGAAGGGTGGTCTGAGTGGACATAAGCATATCTATTGGAATTTGATTTGGCAGGATTTGAGGGGCTTTATCATTTTTTTTTTTCATTCTTTCAACTGCCTAGACATGTTTTGACATGGATGGAAGTTTTGATGTACCCCCACCACTCATTGCTCTTTGGACTTCCACATCCTATAAGCAAAGCACCCCTCGCTCCTTCTCCCTTTCTTTCTTTCTGTCTTTCTTTCTGTGGTCTTCTTTTTGTGGCCTTTGGACTTTACTATGGATGACAAGCATGTGCACACACACAAATAAGTAATAAGTAATAAATGAGTTATTCTAGAACCACAATTTTTATCATATTCTTTTTCACGTGCCAACAATCACATCATTCACCACAACTTGATGAATTGGTTTGACTATAACTAGTAGACAATCACTTACAATATATCCATTACTTCTCCAACAGCTATAGTCAACCATTTTAGAGTTGTGCAAAATTATGTTTGATAGGTCAAGAATGTATTGACACCTTAGGTAAATTAACTAATTAATTAGCCAAGTAAATTAATTAAATCAATTTAACATACAATACATGTGGTAACACAAACAAATCACCAAATAACTAAATACAGCGAAAAATAAATTTGACACGGATGATTTATTTATGAATGGAGAAAACTTTTGAGGCAAAACCTCACTGGGTGAATTTAAGGTCACCACTCTTGATAATCCACTATTATAAAAAACATGCAGTTACAAGTAAATGAATCACAGTACCTTATACCAACCTACAGTTGAACTCTTATTCTAATACATAATTGGACTTGTAATGTAGTGACAATCTCTCCTTTCAGTGCACGGCTCTCAATACGTGACTAATCAATCAATGCACGGATCTAAGTACAAGACTAACACACCAACTTGAGAAAAATGTTGGCCGTAAAGTTTTTTACTTCATTCACACGATGAAGATCAAGAAACTCCTTGGTTACAAAACTCTTGGCGTACAAATGCAACAACTTCTTCAAGAGAAAGATGAACTAGCATAAATTTTCTCCAGTCACAATTTGAGTGAATAATCACTTTGCATCAAATTGCATCACCTTAGACAGTTTTTAAAATAATCTTTATATATGTCTAGGATTGTGAGAAAAGAAACCCTATACAAAAAACTTAGATATGTGTGAAAAACAAATCTGGAAATCTGAATTTTGTAATCCTTGATAGACATAGTTGTTGAGCTATCAGTTGAGTTTTAAATATTAAATCTTGATAGATGCAGCTGTTGAGATATCTGTCGAGATTTAATGAACAACACTTCTTTACTTGATTCTTGGACAGATTTGTATGGCTTCAATACTTGAACTTGAATTCTTATTCCTTGAAGTATTAAACACAACCTAGATTTACCAAATTATAAGTAAAGTACATTTTGTCAAAGGATTAGCCAATTCTATATGACATATGTTCATAATATGTTCCACATATATCCTAACAATGTCCTTAGATTTTCTCAAATATAATACTTGTAATAACTGTAAACTATAAAATTAATGACTATGGTATATTGCTCTTTCCGTTAATTACATTGTCTGGGAAAGAAAAGGAATGCAATTTCAATGGCAGCAGAGATGTACTTCTGTCATGATTTTGAAGTTAACATAAACTCCTTTTAATTAGGCCAATGATAAAGAGCATTTATGACTAATTCGGTATTCCCACTGCCCTGAAGCTAATTCAGCTCAATGATGCTTGCTTAATTAAATGAGCAAATCATGTTTTCCTTGACAAGGACAATATAAAGAACAGGATAAGCATGTCACTTTGTTTAATATTCCTTTTAAGGGAAATGTGTAAGAGTAAGGCTTTTAACACAACAATTTCTATAACTTTGGCCACAACTCACCTCCGTGGCAGGTTTATTTAAGTGGTGGAAATAAATGGTGGATCCTTGTGGGTCTATAATTTTAGAATAATAATAGAGATATAAACTATTTTACAAAAAATTTACAAACTACTGATATAGTGAGTGATTATTGATAAATGAAAAAGTGATACTAATGGTGGATTTAGATGAAAACCAATAAGTGGTTGGCTACACCAACACTTCGTAAAAATGTTGTAAAATAGTTTATAACTATAGCATTACTTATAATTTTATCATTTACAAGTTGACATGTGAACAAGTTGTGACAAAGTTGTAAAATGGCCGTGGTACTTCAGCAAGGTCTAGTTACTCATCACTTAATACACACATAGTACACATACTCTCTCAAAACAAGATAAATCCTTTGTATTTGAGGAGTGTGTGTACTATTTGTGCAAGTGTGTGTTTCCTTTAATTTCTTAAATAGGGAAGTTTTGGTCAAGTGCACTACCTATGCATGAGCTCCAAATTTCTTTGAGTGTATACTAGTCAAAGTACTTAATTAAAACACGCACACCCGTTGCTGTAAATAAAGTAGGCGCTATAAGATATATAAAGTATTGATGATGAATGAGCACAATTTAGCTAGGGTTGTTTGGTAAGTTGAGTTTGGTACTCTAGTTTATTATAAGAAATCTTTTGCTTCATTTGCAGGATAAAGTAAAACATGAATGAATATTTTTTATGGTTTGATTATTTCTTGGGGTTGTTAAGATGAATCTGAGAAGGACAAAAGAGGAGGATAAGACCTATAAATAAAGTCTCAACCTGTCCCAAAAAATAAAAATAAGTGAATCAACTATCAAAGAAATTAATGCCCCAAGACATTTACTTTTATACATAATGGCATAATGCCCCATCAAATACAAAATAGAATATTATGCTGGGACACGAACATGAGTATGATACACAATATAAATAATTTTTGAAGAATAATAACATGATACGAGCATACAATAGATAAGATACAATTACAACACGGACACAACATGGGTACGACAATATCCTAATAAACGAAGTGTTCATGCATCTTAACTCTCATAGAAGGTGAAAGACGAAAATACCTTTTATGTATACCAGTTGATCTGACACTGAAGCTCTTTCTTCTCTTCTTTATTCATCACAAAGCAGTTTGTTGTAATTAATTTCCTCATTTTATCTTTTCAGCCCATTGACCTTACCCTTGCTCTATAGTTTATATATATCAGAACTTTGGTCTAGAGGTCATTAACACAAAGTCATACTGTCGTAGATAAAGAAACAAGGCCTGGTTCTCACACCCCCCCCCCCCCCCCCCCCCCCCCAAAAAAAAAAAAAAAAAAAAAAGGAAAGAAAGCAAGACCTGACAAAATCAGACCTCAATTGGTTAACCACCCCGAAAAAGGGTTAGAGTAATGGAAAAAGCAATATGTTTTTTTTTTTTGACAGAAAAAGATAGGAGTATAATCCGACCTATCTTTTACCCATATCCGATTCTAACTTATCTCGATTGGGTCATATATGCCTAGTCTTGATCCAACCTGTTTGTCAAGTCCCAAGGTAACATTTAACCATTTAAATTTAAATTTTCAATTTCTGTTTGAGTGCTAAATTTATATTCCATTTTCTACATTATAAATGAAAATAGTTATAATTATACTATCGATCAACTGAACTTTCCATTTTCAAATATAAATATTTCTAGTATCCATAATATTGAGTAGGTTTATTTATTTATTTATTTACATAGTTTACCAAGATAGAGCCTAGTGGCTCGAGGGTATTTTCAGGTTCGTTTCAAGGGAAGAACTTAAGTTTGAATCCCTCTGTCCCACTTGTTGTAACAAAACCAACTTTCTTTCATGTTTGATATATGATAGTTGCACTTATTTTCGCTTTCTCTCTTGTAGAATCAGTATACTTATTGGGCTATTAAATTAATTATCAGACTATAAAGTTAAATATTTATATATTATTTAACTTTTATTAATGAATGTTTTATTTTTCATTTTTATATAGGTAGATGGTAGGGGAAGAGTGGTGGGACTCAAACAAGAAACTTGAAACATCACAAAAAATACCATTATCACTGAGGGTCTGTTTGTGACTCATTTATTTTACTGAAACTGAAAACTTTTTGTTGAAAGTACTATAAATAAATGTAAAAATTAGATGAAATAGTATAGTGAGACCCATTAATAATACTAAAAAGTGCAGTGAAATTTATGAATAATACCAAAAATAAGTTAAATAGTAAAATAAGTTGGTAAAAATAATCTTTGCCAAACAGAGACTAAGTTATCATCGCGTGACTCATTTTCATTAGACTCGTTTTTTATTCATACCCATTTTGATCCATACACGATTGCGTCATACTTGTACCCATCCTTCTTAACCAATTTGCTGGTCTAAAAGAAGCCAACGCAAATGACAATTTTGATCTTCTTAGTACGGTAATATTTTCGAACCTATTTTTTGGACGAATATTTCGAGGTTTTTCTGGTCTCAATATTTTGTTGGATATATCCCATTTTTCATTGATTTGGAGTCATAAAATGTAAAGTTAAATTTTGTCAATATGGTTTTTATTTATTTATTAATAGTAATGATTAAATAATTGGAGGAGAGGTGAGTGGAACCTAATTATTATTATTTTTTTTTTTTTAAAGTACTAATTGAGCTTCTAGGCTATTAACTATTTTTCCATCATGTTATCCTTGTCACTAAGTCTCAGCCTTTTTATCATGACAAAAATAAATTCTGTGCGTGACCATTTATATAAATTGATGTCTTAAAAGGCCTTCTATAAATAATCAATGTGAAGTTAAAAAAAAAAAAGCTTAACTATCTTCCAAGAGGCCTTCTATATATAGGACACGTTATAAGAACTAAATTCTCACCTTTTTCTTACATTTTTAATTTTTTTAAAAGTGATTTTATTTTTGTTTTAATCATCATAATATCAAGAAAAAAAAAGGAAGAATTCTTATGAGTGCTATTTTATTTTATAATAAATCCCAAAGTGTCAACATCTGCTAAATACATATAAAAGAAATAACAATGCCTCGTCAATTAAATTTCAAAAAAAAAAAAATGCATATAAAAGAAATAAAACATTTTATTAAAATAATCAAATAATCTTAGTAATTAGTAAGTCATTTCAAATTTGAATAGAGATCTACCTAAAAATACAATAAATTATCTTAAAAATTAATGATCCATACCACAAAACTATATCAATTTCGTAATTGATAATACATGTATATAATGAGTCACTTGAGATCTTGACATAAACATAATATATAGTGTGCAAATTTTACCATAATAAAATACAAAATGATAATAGATGATTATTCAAAATAATTATATATATATATATATATATATAAAAGTTTGACCCTGTATTCCTTGCTTTATTTGTGCTTCATTATTGAACCTATCTTCTACTTGCTATTAGAGGGAGGTGATAGATATTACTTTTAGCCTCCAGTACCAGTAGATTTGATAGTAGTATATTTTGTCGGTATTCTATATTTTATATATAATATATGGAACCGGCTAAGATACACATTAATTATCAATTTTATAAAATTATTTATAAAAATTTAAAAAACCTGTAAAAAAAAAAAAAAAAAAAAAACTAATCACTTTTTTGCTTTTCTATAATTTTTTTTTTTGAAAAAAAATAGTTTACTAAGACATGCGTTAGTGAACCCCATAATATATTAACACATATACCTTTTTGGTGATGACATAAATTAACATGCAATCTACATACAGACAACATTTGAATTACTGTGTGCATAGAGTGAAGTAGACAACAACACTAAATATCCGTAGACTAATAGCATTTCTATTCTCATCTTCTGGGAGAGGTATAGACTTGAATCTCCTCAACTTTTACTTAAATTTTCTTTTTCTTTTTTTAAACCTATACCCTTAAATTTTTTTTTTTTTTTTTTTTGCTACATTCAAATTCCTTGTCTGAAATTATTATTGTAAAACGCCAAATCCGTTCACATCCATATAATTAGAATTGATGAAAATTGCATATTTTTGGCTTGGGGCGGCCGTGAACCTTGAACCTTGTGAAACACCTGAGACCCATATAGTCAATGATGATGCCATCGAATTATATCGTTTATGGGTAGAGGTGGACTTTGTGGAATTCCTAACGATAAACACGCTCTTATGGGATCTGACAAACATTTTTCATGGAAAAGATAAAAAAAACTGTGTTGCTATACACTTACAAAATATGTGTTTCACTACTATAAACCTTTACATATGATGTATAGAGGAATGAGAAAAACACAATGGTCAAAATGAAAGTAGTTCACCAAATAAGCATGTGTTATATATACTTTTTCTAAAAAGGGTTTTGTTTAGTGCAACTGTAAGAGTTACAGGTTTACTTTCTTAAGTGAATTAGTTTGAGTCTAGAGATGATCTATTAATTAATGGTTCTTATTAAGGGGAGTCTCAAGTATGTAAATTGTGAAATATTAGTCTCTTTTGGCATTATCGTAGAAAGCAAAGCTTTAACTGAGAGCTTTAGGTCCATTTGGTTCTGCTTGCAAGGGTGTTCAAGTACTTTAAATGCCTAAAACGTTTCTAGGAGAAGTTGACAAATGTTTGGAAATTTCGCTAAATAATTTGGATTCTTGAAGCTGAAAACAACTTTAACGTTAAAGTTAAAATTTGGAGTTTTTGAGAAAAACATTCTCAATTTAATTTTCATACTTTATAAATTGTAAACTCTAAAGCTTTATTTATTATAATTTGCCGAACATTCATAACACTAAAGACCTCTTCGGTTTAAGATTTATACCGCAAAATTTTTATAAGCAAAGATCTACTTCTTACATCAATGCAAAATGGGCACTTAGTAGTAAGTCTTTTATGAAATAGAACTTTAATTAAAATGCTCTTTAGTGTTTTGACTTTTTAGTGAATTACAATGCATAATGAAGTAAAGTTTTGGATTCACAAAGAATGAACAGTGATTTGTAAAGATTTTACATGAAAACTCCAAATTTCAGCATTAATCCTAAAGCTATTTCAGCTTTAGGTACATCCTTAAAACCAAGGTGGTTGATACTATACTAGTACCGGCCTATATGTACTGTACCGGTACGTACGCTAATGTTTTGTACCATTTTAAATACTGGCCATGTCAGCCATACTAGTCGATTTTTGGGCATTATCGGGCGTATTGATCAATACAATTTTTTTTTTTTTTTTTGGTGTTTTGTAATTTTTGAATTTTAGTAAGGGTAGAATGGTAACTTATTTGCATTAACTTATTAGTATTATGTTTTCTTAGTATGCAATGAACAATTAAGCTTTTTATTTTTTTTTCTTTTAATTGATGCTAAAGTTTAAAATCATGAATAATTTGTTTTGAATTAAGGTAATGTTTTATGGTAAAACTGGTACATGCACACACACACACACACATATATATATATATATATATATATATATATTTATAAATATAAAAAATAAAGGTAAACTCGAAACGGTACACCAGTATTGACCGATACTGAAATATATCGTTCTACTGGTCAAACTGATACAGCCTTCGGTACTAGATTGACTCCTTTGCTTAAAACTCTTTGATGAAATTACCAAAGGCTTGATAATTTTAGCTAAAATAGTTTTAATCCTCTTATTATAGGAGTTTTCCACTCCAAAAGCAAAATCAAACATGCTCTAAATATGTTAGCATATACTTAATTAGTTATATATATATATATATATATATGTTAAAGAGTGATGCTAGAGCTAATTTTCTTGCAAATGAATTACAAATTGATATGTAAATTGGTTTGACAACTAATGTATTTGGTATCATATTAAATAAAAAAAATATCTAAATTACTTTCTTATTTTGAGTTTTAAAGTTGAAAAAATTAGTTTATAAGAGTTATTTAGTAAAATTTGTAGTAATTATAACTTTAACATCACTCTATCAAAATGTCTAAAGATACTGACATACTCCCTAAATATTGAATGAGTCAAAATCTTAAACAAACATATATATCAAACAAAAGAAATTTAAACCTAAAGTTTATGAAAATGCATACACAAGTCTATATTTTATTCTCCAAATTGTGAAGAGTAGCATAATAAATTGACAAATAGAATATTTTTGCCGTAAACCATACTTCTTCACTTCCATTAAAAATTTAAAAAGTCTATATCCTAATTCATTTCTAGTACACCACCACACATTCCTTGATAAGTGTTAACTCATTAACTCGTTACTCGTTAGTACTGTACTTGTGCCCCTGAGAGAGAGAGAGAGAGAGAGAGAGAGAGAGAGAGAGAGGAGTCTCTCAAGACAACCTTAAGAAGATAGAATGGAATAATTTCCAAGAAACATTCCATTTAGCGTTTACTAGTTGACCACAACACAACTATACCGTGTATGAACTGTGAAGCACAAAAAGACACCTTTACTACATACCAACAGTTGGGTGTGGACAACATGCATCAAATCTAGCTATTTACAACAAGGGGAAGAAAAAAAAGGCAAAACCTTCTCTTGGTAGTATATGAAAATAATGGAAGAAGAAAGAGGAGCTCCAAATTACGAGCTGCAAGTATCATTTTCAGCCACTCCACAAGCGATCCACGACATGGGGTTTGTACAATTTGAAGATAACCAGGTCCTAAGCTTCTTAGCTCCCTCACAATCTTCTCAGATGTCTCAGCCACTCAGCGGCAGTGGCGCCACAACAAACACCACCACCACCGCCACCACAGGTGGCACATCAAACACTAACCCCACCACCATGGGGTTTAGTCATAACGACCTTGTCACCAGACCTTCTTGGAATAACGACCAGGTGGTTATTAGAGTGTTGTTTAAGAAAAAGGGTGAAGCAAAATTAAATCTTGACAATTTTATATTTCATATCATGCTTTTTGGCATTGTTTTTTTATGAGGGATTCGATTATTTTATGCTTCTTTTTGTAGTTTTGTCATTTGAGGTTTCTATTTATAAATAATTGGTACTTTGATGTTTTTGTACTCTAATTTTCTTATGGAAAAATTTAGGTGGGAACGATGGATCCCAAGGCTGTCAATGATGAAAGCGGTACCGGTAATGCTAGCGATGGCAACAATTCATGGTATCTTTCTCTCTAACTTCATTTTCTTGTTCTTTATATGGGTATTAGATCTCTCCCTCCCTCTCTCTCTCTCTCTCTCTCTCTCTCTCTCTCATATTTCAATACCCAAATAACAAACATGCACGTATAAGAGAACTGGAGGAAATTATTAATCTTCTCCACAGAATCTAAGGAGATCTAGCCATATATGGAAGAGATTGCTTCTGTTCTTTGCAATATGCTTTCTGAGCAGCATGTCATTATATTCTCTCTTTCTCTCTCCTCTCGTGGATGTAAGGGAGCAAGTACTACAACACATAAAAGTCTTGATACACATTGATATCCAAATCCTCAAGTCCATCAGTGGATTTTACTTTTATATATTCTTCCTCCTCTCTCTCTTTGGTCATATTGTCTCTAATAAAAACTAAAAGAAAGATATAAAAGTATATATATATATATATATGTGGCCAATTTTGAGAACTTGGAATTTGGCAGGTGGAGGAGCTCAACCTCAGATAAAAGCAAGGTGAAGGTGAGAAGGAAGCTTAGAGAGCCAAGGTTCTGTTTCCAAACAAGGAGTGATGTTGATGTCCTTGATGATGGTTACAAATGGAGGAAATATGGCCAGAAAGTTGTTAAGAATAGCCTTCATCCAAGGTAATATATACATCCTTCTTAATTTCCACTGTTTTCATTTTCACATACATTTGTGTATGAGAAATCATTAGGTTATTTTGTGTTAATTAGCAGCATGTTTAATATTTTGGCTTTTTGCACTTAACATGCATTCGAATTATATCAAGATTTTAAGAGCCATATGAGCAAAACAGAGATGTTTTCTTACAAGATAATGTGGATAACGTGTAAACGCCATAACAACAATATAATGAATGTTTGTTTCTAGATAGTGAATGACATGGAAAAGTTAAAACAACTTAGAATATTCAACTAATATTTGGAAAATTAAATACAAATCATTAAAATTATTTCAATTTGTTTAATCTACTTGGTTATATTTGAAGTAGAGAATGGTTTATATTAAATTAATCATCATTTGCTTGTAAGACATGCTTCGGTATTATGGTAATAGCATTAACGCAGGTTCAATATATATCTACTTTTTTCTTTTTTTTTTCCTTTTTCTGAATACAGGAAGTCATTAAGGTATTTGAATTGAGGTTTTATTTTTGGATTACATAAAAAACATATAGGTTGTCTAAAATACAAAAAAAGACAGTGATGAATCAATTCAATATTCAAACCTAAATGGAGATAATATCTCACCTACCCTAATTAAATTCTATAATTTGTATCACACCAACCAAATCTGCTCTAATTGAAATATGATGCATTGACTATACTCTGATGTTTTGAAAGTATTGTATGTACATATTCTATCAATGGCTACCGACAATATATATCCCAATAAAAAAATGACTGGTGGCATTTGCTCTCAGTGTTGAATAAACATTGAGGTTTTTATTCTTTTAAAAAAATGAATAACAAAACAAGAGATAATTAAATAGAAGATAGGCGATATTGATTAGGTATATAATCCTAGCTAAATAAGCAAACTTATAATTTTTCAGAGTATCAACAACTTAGTTCATCTGACTCCTACTCATGTTCAAGCATGAATAGGAATGAGGAGTGTTGTTTTCAATTTGTTGATGCATAACTTTACATCTTAGAATTTGTTTACACAAGCAACACAATATAACAATTTCATATGCATCTGAAATGTTGGCCCTTCTGTAACTTAATGGCATCTTTGGTGTGGCATTGGTTCAACCTATACAAGGTAGGGGAGAGATTTAACTGGGAAAAAGCTACCCTAAAGATCATTTCTTATATATCACCACGAACTTACTTACAAAGATATATCTTATAATATCAATCATTCATCTATTCCTTCTAAGATATGATGACTAGAACTACTGTGTGGTTTTCATGGAACAAGGTAATGTATAGGTCAGTGGATATGTTACATGACGAATGTACCCTCATATATCTATTTTATTTGATATTTTAGATAAATAAATATATATATATATATATATATATATATGGAATTTCATCTCTTATGTGACTCAATGATTGAAAACTGACAAACTTTCATATCATACTGCTTTTGTATTTATCTGTTAGGAACTTTTCAAAATAAATATGCACCTGTTAGGAACTTTGTCACTTGTGTTTTGTCTTAGTTTAATGGTTTAAATAACATATTAAACTTAAGGATGCTCATGTGCATGTTGTAACATATTAAATCGGGATATGGAAAGTATTGAAATTGTTTACGTAGGGTATTGAATTTTACCTCCATTGATTTCAAACCTTAAGACTTCTCGCTTATTTTTTGGTAACGGACTTCAGAATACTTTTGTGTGCCTGCTTTGTCTGATTTTGTTGATTTTTCGTTCTGCTGATCTTTTTGGCCATTTGAACCTTACATCCGGGATCTTAGTGGCAACAGTTTCGATCACGGTCTTGTTTGTGACCATTTAAACCCTAAATCATGGAATTTTTTTTTCCTTATAAATATTATAGAGATTGAATCTATGGAGATGTTAGAGTAATTATTGGTTCAAAACATTCAATAAAGTTCAAAAATAATAATTTTTTTCTACATTGACAAAATGTCAACACTATTAAGTGTGTAAATTAAATTGGTAATTTTGTGCAAAGGAAGAGTTGAGCCATCAGAAAATGCGTAGAAGAATTGTAATGTTGGCCCTGTTTTATAATGAGTTTCTATAACGATTAATGATGATCTGCATTAAAATTACCACTGAGTTACTAGCTAAATTGAAATAAAAAAGTATTTGTGAAAGGATTAGAATTTAGGAGTTTGAAGAACATACATAATAACTTTTCTAATATATATACACATTTTATCATATCATGTCATCAGTTTACTTATTTATTTATTTATTTTATTATTATTATTATTATTTTTGAGAAACAAACTCACACAGGAAAGATGAGATGAGATTTTGATACAAAAACATATTATAAACTCTACTAAAAAGTTATAGTAATTTTTAAGAGATGGTGGTATCATGCCATCAATTTAGAAAGCACATTTTAATAGCTTTCTTTTTAACTTCTCATATCGAAATGATGAACAATAATAGAAATATTATTAAGGAATGCAAGGTTCAAAATGATGAACAATGCGTCTATGCTTTCAATGGGACAAGCTAGGGCTTTGAAAAGGTTATTGTTTGGTTACTCCTTGCTTTCTGAATAAATATGAAGTAATTATCTTGGAGTTTTAGGTATGACTTATCTTCGTGGAACCTAGCAAAATTTGTAATCTTTTTGAAAGCATGAAAGTAAAATTGCTTCTAAATAGTAAAGAAAATTATGCCCTAGCAAATTAGCTAAATACTAACTATCCATGGTTTCAAAAAAGCATATGAAACTCTGTTCCTAATCTTCCCATATAATATGTACCAGGGAATCCTTAGATAGACAGAGTTTCAAACAGGAGAAACAATGAGAATTTCAAACGGGAGAATAGTAATTAGGATGAACATTCATAATAAAGAGATAGCATAATAACAACATTCCCTGGTAAAACTTGTAAAGTTATACAAGAATAAACAGGCAACATAACATAGAATAGCTTGGATATGCAAGAGAAAATAGTTAATATGACAATTAATTCCATGATTAGAAGGTGCATGGTATTGATTTAACTGGAAGGATAACTTATTTCCAATTTAAGAGTTCAAGAATTTAAAATTGTAATGTTGAAAGCGATACTCTGTGAAATGAAATACTTTTTATAATATTTAGCCAATGTAGTCCTCACTAAATTTAATTAAAAAAAGAAAAAGAAAAGGAATGAACTACTGTCTAAAGAAAGTTGGTTGTTATTGACCAAGCTTAATATGCACTAAATACTGAAGGCTGGACCCTTGAACGATGTATGGCAGTAATCTTATAAACAAGGAAATACTATCATAGATTTTTTTTTTTGGATTGGGGGGAGTAAGGTGTAGATTTAGGTAAAGTATGAATTTATTTTTGTAAGTTCAGAACAAAAAGGCCTTGACCTGTTGTTCAATTGAGAGTTAATAGTTTCTAAGTAATGATCCCACTGAATTGCTTAATAAGAACTTCAAAAGTGCCTGTTTTTGTGAAATGAATATTATGAGTGAATTAGTGAAATAATAAACTTTGAAAGTGTAATTATTCCGTGATAACTCCCTATCATATGTAATAAATATCTTAAAATCAACATGGCCAGTTTCAGCTAGCCTCTCAGGTAGGTTCATCATGGAAATTATTTCTTACTTTAAGATTAACGCAATGGTTTAGAGTGTAAAGAAGTGCCCTAAATTTTTCTTTTTGGTTGAGTAAGAAATAGAGTACTAAAGGCTTCTGGGTATCAACTAAATATTCAGCAAAGAAATGTATGATAGATTTGTAAGTATTTAACATGAAAACAGACTATGGTAAAAAAATTGACGTAAACTCTATCTTTTTGCATCGGAATAGACGATGATGCAAGCTTAATTAAATGACCATTCGAGATGTATATTGTCGGGAACTGTGGTGCTTACCCTAAAAAATATTTTGCTAGAATGTCAAGAATAACCAAGACTAAGGTCTAAGAAATTTATAAATTTGACAACATTACAAACAAAAATGAGACTTTGAACATTGGTAGGCTGGAATCTTTTTTTTTTTTTTTACTAGAACATTAATTTGAAATGAAAGGGAGATTATATATAATAGATTTTCTTTCTAGTATTTGAGAAACTAAAATGTGCTGAAAAAGAAAGTTAGAAAGTGACCAGTTTTAAGATAAGCGCTATACAGTACTAAGATAAGAAAAACTATGCATGCATGAGGCTGAGATATCAAATGTATAGGTTGGAGCATTGGAGGACAACCTGAGACAAATCCTACTATAAATTTGGTCACGTATTAGAGACCTCATTGATATATATATATATATATATATATATATATATTTCGATTGAGCTAAATACATAGCCAAATGGCACTCACAGGCACTAGCCATTTTGGCTTTGAGATTTTTTTTTTTTTGTTTTCTTTTACTAAAGACCATTTCAGCTTGGAGATGAAGATGCATATCCCTAGCAGCTTTCTTTGTTTTTTAGATATAGTATATAATAACTTATATTATTATTACAATTAATGATTATATTGTTTGTATAAAGGGGATCCTGGATTTTCTAAAACTTCTCACTATATTTGATCTAGATAATATAAATGTAAAATAACTTCATATTTTTATGACAAACGAGAAGATGATAGAATTACTTATACATTTTCTTTTATTTTTTAGCGTGTCCACGCATACACTCGTTTTCTTTTTCTTGTTCATGATCAGTAAAAATTTGTTTGGTAGTAGATTAAAAAGAAAATTTTACCATCATTGTCATGAATCATTTGAAGTGCTATAGCACCAAGTCGATAATTCTCAAATATTTGCTTTTTTCTTTCAAAAGTGACAATATTGAAGGTAATTTCTTTGGTTAATTTGGTTAATCGCAGAAGTTATTACCGATGTACCCATAATAACTGTCGGGTGAAGAAGAGGGTTGAACGATTATCAGAGGATTGTCGAATGGTGATAACAACATACGAAGGTAGACATAACCACTCTCCATGTGATGACTCGAACTCATCTGAGCATGAATGCTTTACCTCTTTCTAAATGGCTCAATCTCAGAGAACCATAATGTTGATGTAATGAATATAATGTATTAGCTTGTGATGATATTTTTCCAATATGATTTTGGGGATTCACTAATATATTTATGGTTTAAAGCTCTATTATAGATTGGAAAAAAGAAGAAGAAAAAGGATCATGGATAGTATTAGGCCTCTAGAGTCTAGAGTGCTAGATTGATGTTTATATGAAAAAAAGTGCTCTTCTTTGTGATGCTATATACCTATGAAGCTCAAACTCTTCTTTAGAATGAAATGGAAACCAGCATGGACATTGCATAGAACATGCCAAATGAGTTTATGCTAAGCAATCTAACCGCCATAGTAGTCAACTTTTATTTTTTTATTTTTTTTTATACAAGATAAAAATTTTACTCTAACTTAATTTAAGTATATATGTGTGTGGAGCTCCCTCCAAGAGACTTAAACCCTGACTCTTGCCCCTCACACCCCACAAGTACTTATACTTTTAGAATAATCATCGTATTAAGGGTGTGCGGTAGTTGTCATAGTAATAAACTATTCATATAGAGATACATATTGCAAATTAATATCCAAGTTACTATGTGTCCAATTTAAGAAAAAAAAGAGAGAAAGAGTTATTAATTGTCCAACTATCACGCTCTCCATTTAATAACAAACAAGTCGTAAAGCTAGGTGATGTGTGAGAAAATATAATATTATTATTTTATGAGAATATAATATAAAATTTTTATGTTAAATAATGTATATGTTATTTAAAAGTATTTTACATTTTTATAAGTTTTATGTAACTGAATATATAGTATATTTTACATTTAAAAATAAGAGATAGTGATATATATATATATATATATATGAAAAATGCAATTTAATAAAAGTTTTTAAATTATATAATTATAATATTGTTTTATATAAATGGAGAAGATCTTATTGAAAGGATTTTTTTTTTTTTTTAACATTCCATAATTAGTTGATTATTTTGAAAATATCCAAGAGTTAAAAAAAAAAAATATATATATATATATATATATATATATATATGCACCTCCATTCCATAGAGCACATATAACATGTTTACATTAAGTTTAATAATTATATAAGTTTAGAATTGTAGATTTTTTTTTTCAAATATAAGTGTAATGCATATATTATTTAAAATTTAATTTTTAAGGCAATATTTTGAATATTTATCATTTTTATTAATTTTTAGGGTCCATATCTCAAATTTCTAATACCTATTTTATTTATATTTTTTAACCCAAAACTAAAGTATTTGGCCCAAATAGAATAAAATTTATTACTTTTCAACCTCAAATTTAAGAAGAAAACAAAAATCATTTTTTGAGTTCAAAACTGAAAAGGAAACCTATGGAAAGAATCAATTTAAAGCTCAATTAGCTCAAAATGGACCAAACAGACCAAAATAGACCGATTAGTGCGAGTGGACTGAACTGGACCATAATAGACCGGATGGACATAATTGGACCGAAATAGACCTTAGTGGACCGAATGGACTAAGTAGAATGAAGTAGATGAAATGAACTGAATTAGACCGAAAGGCTACACTAATGTGGCTCAAAAAGAGTGGATCAACTATAAATGTTAAGCTTCAACTTTAGATATTACAGAGATGAAGTGAATTTTCGAAAAAGTTTGCCCAAACTGTCCATAAAATTTGTTGAAAAATTGGAAAATTATATGAAAGTCTATCATTTTGCAGACAGCAAATTAAAGGTATCTAAGACCAAGCATCAGTGTGACAAAAATCTTCAAAGTACTTTGCACAATCTCTGTCTTCTTCTTCTTCTTTTTCTTTTTTTTTTTGGTGTGTGTGTGCGCGCGCACACACGTGCGATTGATAAACAGTTAGGGAAAGTGGGAAACATTTGATTTGACTATTTTCATGACAAGGTATTGATATATATTCTCTTAGCATATTCCGAAGTTGGATTATCTAGAGATATTCTGAAACTCTTGAAAGTGTGCTTTTAGAACATTTATGGTATGATCTGCTTTTAGTTTTAAAATGATAATTTATTTTTAATATTCCTCTATAAAACATGTTATGTCGCCAAATGCTACCTTTTCTATTATGAAATCGCAATATTCCTCTATAAAACATGCTACCCTTTATTTGCCCAACAAAGAAAAAAAAAAAAAAAAAACTGAATTTCAATTAAAGTTATTAACATTTAAAGTCGCAAAATATCTCCTGGATACCAAACTTTTCAATAGGGTAAGAGAGATGCTACGTCTACAACATTTTTACAACAAATCACAGGTGGTTAGTTGTTATTAGTTCAAATTTGAAACTAACACTTAAGATTACTTTTTTGCCCCAACAATAACAACTAGTAACAACTTGCCACTTATGATTTGTTGTAAAAATATTGTAAAAATGTTGTAGAAATATCATTTCTCAAAAAATATCAATACCTTGCCATCATTGATTCTAAATCCATTTCATCACCATGATCTGTGCTATAGAAGTATTAACATGGGAAAACACCTCTTCTAATTAGCTTGTACAGAAAAACTTCCAACGATCCATTCGGCCCATCAACTTCAACATTCTTGCTCTCTCCAATGAAAGTATCCGGCCACAACAACAATTGCATGCCCTCTTCGCTCTCCATAAATAGCTCACCGTTCCTTCAAAACCCAACGAACATCCCAAGTCCAATGAAGGTCAAGTGGCTATAAGCATGTTGTTTCCTCTTTAGAAGGATAATATTGTTGGTGAGATAAAACATTAAAGAGATACTTTGAGTATTTAATATAACATATAGAGATATACTTAACTCAATAAGTCTAAGCCCAATGAATATGAGCTTAACTATATTATATGAGCTTAACATATAGAGATACACTTAACTCCGCACGTCCACGTTGTTTGTTCGTTTAGACCCCTTAAACCAGATTGTTTAACCTAATTAATTAACCAAGTTGATTATTAGGTTAATTATTCAAATCTATGTTAAACAAGCATATATCATACCATGCACAAATGCGAAAAAGTAAATAACACAATGATATGATGACCAAGGAAAACCGATGAAATGAACCGATTCAAGATAAAAACTTAGGGAGGATTTGATCTAACTATCCTCAAGGTAAAGTAAATCCACTATAAGAGTATCAAAGTTTTTATAAAAGATTTAACCCTAAATCTATTGCTACCTCATGTAGTAACTCACTGACACGACCACATGCAAGTTCCGAATCTACAAACTCCTTCTCTTCTTAAATTTACAGCAACAAAAGCACCCTTGTGACTTTGAGATCCCACTCAAAGGTTTCAGATCACCATCAGTAATGATCTTTGAATGTTCAAATAGTGTTTAAAACACCTTGAACGTTTAAACCCCCAGATTACAAATTACCAATTCAAGCTTATTATCAAACGATGTATGTGCAGAATATGAAAATAAGCTAAAACAGAATTGATAAAATAATTTAAACCAAATAAGATTACAACCACAGCAGAAATTAAATGACAAAGATTAAGGGAAGAGATATACAAACACAAAGACAACACAACGATGTGTTATTGAAGAGGAAACTGAAGTCCTCAATGTGAAACATCTCCGCCGCCCTCCAAGTGGTCAATAATCCACTAGAGAATGAAGTTGGGATACATGAACAACAGAAGACCCTCCAAGTCTAATCTACCCAGTGTACCTAAGCCCTCCAAACTTCTTGTTCCAACGAGGTTACGCTGAACTTTGTCTTCTTTAGCATACTGTATTCCACTATAGCCCATAGCATCAACCAATATCAATTGGTCCATTCCTAACTGCTTCCCAAGCACCAAATAACATTCTCACAATTTGGGTATGGTGAGAAAATGATTTGGCTAAATGTACCTCTCAAGGATGTAACAATGGAGAAAGTGAAAATAGATGAATTTAGAAAATTAAAGGGATGAAGATTGTGGATGAGTCACTTTTTTTTTTTTTTTTTTTAGGGTTTTTCTCTCAAAATTCTCTCTAGAAGCTCTCTAATATATGTGGGTATAAGGGGTATTTAAACTGGTGTGTGTTTGGAATGCGAAAGGTCAGGTCTGTTACAAACAGAGCTGGCTGGCGACTTGACTGAATGAGTTGCGAGTCTGAGTCGCGAGCTAACAGAATAGTCAGACTAGAAGTTTTGTCCTGTAGTGCTGCAGCTGGCGTGACTCTTCAGCTTCTTTGCATGCTTCACACGTGTGCCTCCTTTGGCGACTTACCAGTTACAAGCCAGTCGCAAGATCCAGTCACGAGGCCCTGCTTGAGTGTACACTCTTGAGCTTTTCTTCTCACTCTCTCACACACTATCTTTACATGATTCCCACCTAAATACAGGATTTCTAAATGCTGAATTACAAGCAAATTGGCATGGAATAAAGCCAACAAAATGTTTGATTAAATTCAACCTTACAATCTTGTAGCAGCAACTAGGTTCTACCACCACTTGATTGTAGATCTTACTCCGGTAGATTCTTGTGTAGTTGAAAGTACAAAACATCTCAGATCTCACAAAGAGTAACACACAAGTCTTTCAAAAGTCCTCAAACGTAGCTAGGGTTTCCCTTTTATATGTGGACAAGTTGGAATGAAACCCTAAACATTTTTGCGGGCTTGGGCCTTGTATAAAACTTCTGCAGAATCTAATTTCTGCAATTTTTGATTAGTCAAACCTAATTTTTGATTTATCGAGCAAGGTAGAAAGTGACTCCCTTTATCTGCAGTCAGCTGAACTTGAAGTTTGAAACCTACACCTTTAAGCATTGCCTAACACTTAGACTAGACATGTTTTGTTTTCAGTTTGCCAACACAAATAATATATGATTCTAAACATTAAAACCTAAATCTTTAGAACCTAACACATGTCTATGGGAATCTCGTTTCACATCGTTATTTAGCACCATTAGCAACACTCATTTTTTTGGGGGTTCCCCCCCCCCCCCCCCCCCCCCTCGAAATTATTTGTGTGAGCTTTATGAGCTCTCTTTGTGCAATATACCATCCTCTCTCCAATTTCAAAAAGGGACCCATCTTTGCTCCATTTATGAAAGGGCTCAAAATACATGCACCCAATTTTTATTAGGTTGGTGTACGACAAAGGTGATGAGGTGTTCAAGGTCTTTTTCCTAGCAGGGACAAAGCAAACCGAAAGGACCAACATAAACAATCTTGAAAATTGGAAAAGGCCTAATAAAGGAGTATTGTCAATGGTGCTAAGATTATAGTGTGGTGCAAGTTTCCCATGAACATGGAAGTGTAGGCCAAGTTCTCATGAATGAGCATGTGAGGTTAGCATGTGATTCTATGGATGATGCACTTGTGAAGGAAAAGCTCATAAGTAAAGGTGAGCTAGTAGGACTTGGTCAAAGCTTATAGAGAGGCAAAGACTTACATGTGAGGGAGGGACAGTTGGGTATACAAGTGTGAGTAAAGTCCCATATTGAATAAAAATGATAAGAATGAGTGGTTAATATAATATAGTTGTGTCCACACTAATAGGCTTAACTGCTTAAGCCTCTTGGATTAAGAGGTGTCCCCAAGTCTTTATATCCTCGACACATGACTCTAGAATATGCACATGATAGCTCTCCTAGGGTGTGGTGTACATGACTTAAATGTGTGGTTCTAGATCGACTCTAATTTTTTAATAATTTAAGTTTTTTTTTCTTGATTTGTAAGCATGGCTATAATTCAAATAAAAATCTTGCAAGAATAAACACCATATTTGTTTCAATGGAAAAATGAGTCAAAAGAAAACTATCTTTAGTCAACATAAGAATTATAGTTTCGTTTTTAGAGATTGTTTTGAACTACTCTGTTTGTTTCAACCTTCTAGTTTTCTAAAAAATGAGTCATTTTTTTAAGAAATACTTTCTAGAAAACTGTCTCATTTTTCTATCTTTGATAGTGACTTTGAAAACTTTTTCTAGTGTTTGCTACCCGCAATTTAAAAAAAAAAAAATATATATATATATATATATATCTTGTAGAATTCAAAACATGTATAACATATATATTGTGTAAACCAATTAATGAAAACAATGTAAATTGAAAACTCAAGTATGAGTTTGGTTTTCCAACTAATATTGACAAAAGGGTTTTCATTCTAATGTTGCAATAATTTATAAAATTTAAGTTCTTGATAAGGTAGATACTATCAAAATTAGTTGTCCAATATCCATGAACTCTAACCTTCATCTTCCTTATAGATAGTGATTTTAATAGAAAATTTTTGCTTTTTTATTTTTATTTTTATTTTTTATTAGAAAATGATAAAGTGACTAAGACCCTAGAGTTTAGGAGTTAATGAACTCCAAAAAATTTAAAAATTTAAAAAAAATTTAACAACCACTCAATCTAAATATACCACGCATATAAAGGAATAACTTTTATTTTTCTCGCCATTACAGTGTCCATTAAACTGTTGTATAATTTAATCACTACAAAAAATGCGAGCTATAGCCTCGTGTTTTTAGCCGCGTTTACAAAAAACACGGTTATAGTTGACCTATAGCCGTGTTTGTAAGTGTTTTTAGCTGCATTTTTTTTTTTTTTTTTTTTTTGGATAGGGCCTTTAGCCGCATTTAAAAAAACACGGTTATAGGTCCAGCCAAATAATAAATATTTTTTTAAAGGCTGAGCTATAGGTTAAGTCTATAGCCGCGTTCAAAAAACGTGGCTATAGGTCTAGCCATATAATTTTTTTTTTTTTTTTAAAGGAGGATCAATAACCGCATTTTAAAAACACGGCTATAGGTAAGCTATAACTGAATTTTTAAAACGTAGCTATAGGTTAAGTCTATAGCCGCGTTCAACAAACGCAACTATAGGTCCAGCCAAATAATATATATATATATATATATTTATTTTTTTTTTTAAAATGATGGCCTATAGCCACATTTAAAAAACACAACTAAAGCTAACCTATAGCCACGTTTTAAAAATGCAGTTATAGGTTAAGTCTATAGCAGCATTCAAAAAATGTGGCTATAGGTAACACAAACCATAAAAATAAAAAAAAAAACTGAATGATAATTATAACCTACATCCCCACTTTCCCACCTACCCCCACTTACATCTTTTCTTTCTTTGCTCTTTCTTTTTTTGATCCTTTCTTTTGCAAGTCACACCAAGTTCTTTCTTTCTTTTTTCCTTTTTCTTTCTTCCTTCTTCACTCTAACACAACTTTTTTTTTCTTTGTTTCTGTGCAGCTACTTTGGTTTTTTTTTTTTTTTTTTTTTCCTTTCTTTTTTTCTTCATCTCAGGCACACTGATTTGTTTATAGATCTTTTTTTTTTTTTAGTCAATAATAAAATGGAGGAAATGCTATAAAAAATAAAAATAAATAAAAAAAACTGAATGATAATTATAACCTGCATCCCCACTTTCCCACCTACCCCATTATTACCTACCCTCACTCTCATCTTTTCTTTCTTTGCTCATTCTTTCTTTGCTCCTTTCTTCTACAAGTCACGCCAAGTTCTTTCTCTCTTTTTTTTTTCTTTTTCTTTTTTTTCCTTTTTCTTTCTTCCTTCTTCACTCCAGCACAACTTTTTTTTTCTTTGTTTCTTTGCAGCTACTTTTTTTTTTCTTCATCTCAAGCACACTGATTTGTCTATATATCTATTTTTTTTTTTGTTATTTTATGTTTAGTCAGTAATAAAATGGAGGAAATGCTGAAAATTTTGAATGGAGTGGATATTCTAGCAATATTTGTGTCTATGTCTTGATTTGGATTTGAGTTTTGATTTTAAATTTTATGGATCTATGCTTGAATTTGTGCTATTGTGTTGCTGATATTGTGATTATGTTTAAATGGGTTTGTGTTCTTGAGCTTGTTCTTTTTTGTTTCTAAGCTTGTGCTTTTGTGTTCCTTTGATGGATTTAGTGTTAGATTTGAGTTGGTTTTGTTGAATGAGAGGAGATTCATGGGTTTGTGTTCTTGTATTTTGGAGCACGTTGTGTTTGTATTGTGAGTGTGTTGTGTTTAATTTTGAATTTTCTGGGTGTGTTTGTATTGTGAGTATGTTGCATCTGATTTTGAATTTTTTGGGTTTGTGTTTAAATTTGAATTTTTTGGGTTTGTGTTTCATTTTGATTTAGCTGGGAAAAAAAACCCAAAAAAATTTATTAAAAAAAAAAAAAAAACCTATAGCCATGTTTCAAAAATGCAGCTATAGGAGGCTTTAGTCGCATTTTTAAAATGCAACCAAAACAGTACCTATAGTTGCAGTTCTAAAATGCAGCCCAAACACAGTCTATAGTTGCATTTTTAAAAACATAGCTATAGGTCTCAATCTATAGCTGTGTTTAAAAAAACACGGCTATAGACCTATTGGACCTATAGTCATGGTGAATAGGCTGCGCATGTAAACACAGCAATAGAAAACACAGTTATAGACCAAAAGGGGCTATAGCCGCATTTTTAGGGTCTATGCCAATCGTAACTAATGTTCCAGGCATAGTCATCTTAATACTGAACAATCCTTGGTAATCTTACACATGCAAACAACAATCATTGTTTCTCTAAGATTCTTCCTCATTATTCATCCCTAATGTGACAGACACCATCTAGAGAGTGAACGATCATATAGAGGGGAAAGATAGAGCAAGTGAGATCAAAGAGAGGAGCAAAGAGTGAGAGAAGACAAAGAGAGACTGACAATGAGAACGAGAGAAAATAGATCAATCAAATGGAATTGAAGAGAAGAGAAAGAGTGTAGGCATGAGAAGAGTGATTAAGAAAAGTAGAAAAAAGAGGCAAAAGAAAGCTTACTGTGATTGCGTGCAAGACAAAGATTGAGCGTGAGATTTGATTAAGTTTCACAAGGAAAAAGGAGATAATTTATAAGAAGTGTTTCACACAGGGTGTGATAAGAGTTTGTTTTCCTAAGTAATTTAGTGGAAAACAATCTTTAAAAAAATAAGTTGTATATTTATAGACTATTTTGTTGATCAAAATTTTCATTTACTACCAAATACCGAAAGCCTGGAAAACTATCTATGTATAAGGCTTTCTAACTAAACAAACAGAGGGATCCTTTTTTTAAAACAACTCTATCTCATGGAAAGATAAATAAGGAAGGTTGGGAGATTTGTAACGCCCCAACCCATCATAAAAATAAAAATAAATAAATAAATAAATAAAGAAGAAAGAAGAAGAGGATTAGACTTTACAGAGTTGCACGTGCCCCACCTACGCAATTGTTCCCCACCGCATATCCTTACAAAATATCTCCCTCACACACTTTGGCTAGCCATCTCTCTACCTCTCACTTTGCTCTCTTTTATTTACTTTTCACACAACACTCCTCTTTCACACTCCCTTACTCTCCCACTAGTACACACACTTCACAACCACCCCCTCCATCATTTGTCCAACATGGTTTATCAGAGAACTCCATAGGAAAAAGCTAAGGTTCACTCATCTCTATTATTTGAGGTAAAAATTCCTAATCTTTTTGTGGGTACTTTTTCTTGAGGTTATTTTAATCTAAGCTTTGATAATAATATTTACATGATTTATGAGCTTTGGAAGTGATATCCATGTGTTTATATAAATGGGTTTGGTCTTTGTGGGATTATTTAATGAGTGCGTTTATAGTTTTTACAATGGTGGCTATCTAAGTGGTGAAGATTTGGGGGTCTTGGCCTTTTAATGTGAAATAGATGGTGAATATAATTTTTATTGAGTTTATTTGGAGCTAGTAAAAGATTTAAATGGTTTGTGTCGGAGGATATTGTGATTTTGGTTTCATGGGTCTCTTGATGATGTTGTGTAAATCTTATGGAAGCTACTCATAAATTCTTAAGATTTTTAGTATTAGGAAGATCATATTGAATGGGTTAATTTTATAAATTGGAGCCTATGCCTTGTGAATTAATTTGTTGAGAAACTTTGGAAGTGTAATAAATTATTTGTGAGGTTAAATACTAGGCTTGCCTAATTAATTGCTTAGTTAGCAATCTCTAATTCATAGCTAGATGCAATGTCAACCTTTTTGCTTATTGTGATAAGTTTGCTTGGTATTGTTTAGGTTTTAGCTAAATTCATTTGGAGCTTGGAAAATTAGGCTCTTGCAGGTTGTGAGGTAAGTAGCTTTTTAATGGGATTTTTGAAAACTAAACATGTTGCATAAATGTTTTTTTAGGTTAAACACACTTTGGAAAATTATTTGTGGAAATATATTTTCTTAAAAAGTATTGTGTTGTGACCCTACTATATATGACTATTTATGAATAGTGCATCATATCTGGTAATGTATATGGGGAAATGCATGATTTGTTAGCACGGAAAAGACTAACATCTTTGATTAAATTATTGAAAATGGATTTTATGCATTTATTGCATTATTTGCAAAATATAAAGATGATTTATCTTAATCTATGTTATTTGGGAAGTTAATACAAAATCTTTTTGACAAGAAATGAGTTGAAGACTTTGAGAACCTTGTGAATATCTTGGGTATTCAAATATTTTATGAAACTACTTGGAAGTGAATTATGTATTTTGAATTAAAGGTAATTTGTGAGCTCTTTATGTTCTACCCATGTACTATAACATGTGATTACCCGGTGAGTATCTAGCTAGATACTATAGTCTTTGTGACATCGGTATCTTAGCACTCGTCTTTGTGATGGTTATTGAGTTCTATCTTTGTGACGGCATATTTAATTCCAGCTATGTTAGTGATGAGTTTCGTCTTTGTGACAGCAGATTAGTTCCATCTTGTGACGGCATTGTCATGTGGCCTTGGATTTGGAATTCTATTGTTACTGCTCATAAAACATAGTATGTAGTGTCATGTGGCCTTGGAGATATTTAGATGTACATCCTAGAGTAGGCTTAATTTATTCTTTTGTATCTAATAGTAGTTATGACTTTATTTCCACTGATGGGATAAGTTAATGATATGTAATTATATTTATTCAAATCTCCATTCTTTTGTGGCCAATAGTCATTGTAATTATTGCATAGAGCTCTGGCTTACTTTGGGAAAATTGTAAATGAAATTATTATGATAATTCTTAATGTTGGTACTTGACATGAATTATTTGGATTGAATTGTCAAAAATGATAAATCTACAAATACCTTTGAGATGTTCTTTTTATGCTTTGGACCCTTTTGGGTTTGGGGCGTGACAAGATTGTTTTCCAACTCAGTTAAAGTTGCTACCAAACATAAAAATATAAGATAGTTTTATAGAAAATATTTTTTGTAAAATAACTCATTTTAAATATTAATGTAGAAACAACCAAAGTATTAAGTATGTGGTTTAAGATACGATAGGTAACAACTCTAGAAAAAGTTAGGATTATTGAGAATTAATAAACTAGACTTTTATTAACCAAAACCTTTGTAATATCAAAATCAACTTAAAAGACCAACAACATTGAAATATAAATGTTTCCATAAGAGAAATTTCAACTAAAGTATGAGCTAGTTAACTCAGTTGATTAAATTTCTTGTCATCGAACCGAACAATGAATCGGCTTCTAATTGGATATACAAAGGATGTAACCTCTCCTTTGATATTCAATTAGGAACTTCCTTCCAAGTTCTCTTCCCTACTTTATGGTTCTCCCTTCTTGCTTTCCTTTCATTAACAATTTTTGTTGAATAAGAAATTTGATTTCAAACATCGCTTATATCAAAAACTGATTGTTGCCTTGACCTAGTGATAAAGAGTAATCATCCTCAAGAAGGCCCCATAGGTACTATTCTGCTATCAAATCTGGAAAAAAAATCAATATAAGTTATTATTAATATTAAGAGCTTCAAATAACTCTAGATAATTAAAACTCTTAAGTACTAAGGTTATAAAATACAATACCTTCTGATTATTTTATATCCGTTTCTTTGCCATAATACATGCATAGATGCACCATTTATGTAATCACCTCTTCTACTTGGCTTGTATTGAAAAACTTCCAAAAATCTATTCGGCTTATCAATTTTAAGATTCTCAAACTTTCCAGTGAAGGGATCCCATAGTACAAGGTGCCCTTCTTTGTTTTCCATGAACAAATTACCATTCCTCCAAAATCCCAAAGGACGCCCCAAATCCATTGTAGGTCCAATGCTAAAGAGTTTGATCCAAGACTCGTTAACACCAAATTCAAGTAGCACCCATATATCAATGAATGTTGTTTGCTCTTTAGAAGGGAAGAATATCATAGCAAAGCAATGTCTTAACTCCGTAACCAGCCTCCACCACCACCACTTATGGCGGCAGTTCCCATTGTTCTTGACACGGTATTCATTTGGCACCAGTGCCGTGCGGAAAGTCTCTTTGCTCATATTGAATGCAACAATCTCGTCATTGAGGACATTGTCGCGACCACCAGAATCTGCATACCAATAAAAAACACCATCTCTATAAAGTGTCGATTTCTTTTGATTTAAAAAGCCATATGGTAGATCGACAAAAAGCTCCTTCAGAGAACCGCGGTTTAAGCTATACACCTGAACTTCCTGCTTTATCTCCTGATTTGGAAGCCATAACTCAGAAGTGAGAATTCTCACCAACTTAAAGTCATTGGATCTAGCGTCAAAACCGAACCCAACACGGTCACTTGTGATAGACCAAATGGGATAATGGGACACAAAGCTTGTAGCCTTGACATCTAATGTGGAAGGATTCCACATAATAATGTCAAAGCCTAAGTCATAGTAAAGACAGAGAAAACCGTTGCAAGAAGCAACGATTTTGACATAAGTATAAGGTAGATATATAGGACTAGGAGTCTGAGTTGGCACGCATTCAAGGTTTTCATGAAAGAGAAATGAACAAACTTCCGTTTGAATACGGGATTTATCTATGCCCTTGAAAAGGAGGAGCTGGTTTTGGGGGGTGCTAAGAATCGAGTGGTTGATAAGATTTTTGGAGTGAAAATCTGGGTTCCCAATGAGAGAAAGCCAAGTTTTGCAAACAGTCTTGAATTGTGTGAGAGATTTTGGGGGCAACCATGACAGTATATGCACCAGCAACTCCTCAGGAAGATAGGTTGACATTGCTTTCATTCATGAATTATGATAAGCAATATTTCTAGTTTCTGTATGTGAGAAAGCTTGGTATTACTACTTCAATTGCAAGTCTTTTTTTTTTTTTTTTTTTATAGGAAAGAGAGATTTCATAAAACTAGTAGCTAATTGATTTTTTACCCTCTTTCTTATTTTAGAGATTGTACCAAATAAAGACTTTCATAAAGATAAACATTAGAATTTTTTTTTTTTTTGAAAAAACACTTTTCCTTAATTCACAAGTCTCCTCTAAATTTTATAATTGAATAATTTCTCTTTCTATATTTGGGAAATGAGTAGATTTGACCGAATCTTTTTGATTCTTGGAATATTACATAGTAAAATTACAAAAATACCCCCCCTAAGTTAACAAACTCACTGAAATGCCTCCATTTTTCAAATAACTACTCAAAAAACAAAAAATTAATTCATCTTCTTAATGAGCATTCCAAAACACATATCTAAATCTCATCCTTCATTCTTTAATTTCATTAAAACTTCTCTCTTTTTCATTTTCAATTTTTTTTTTTTTAAATGTATATCTAGCTTGGTTTTGTTAATTTTCTCTCTTAGAACCCTCAAATAGTTCCTATGATTTTAGGTTTACTATTACCCAACAAATTACCAAAGTTCTAGAGATTTAGTCAAGGTGCATAGCAAGAATCTATATTAATAGAGTCTAGTTAACGGGTTCCCTTATGGTATTTGTTAATTAATCATTTTAATTAGAAAATTTTTTATACTACTTTTACGGAAAATATAAAAAGTTGTCAAAAAAATAATTACTTTTTTCTTTTCCTAGAAAAAGTTTCTAATAATATTTTATAAACCAATCCCCTTAGGGTATTTGTTAACATTTCCCGTATTAATATTCTTAGTAAAGGCAATGTAGACATTGAGACCATGGTATTTGCCGAAACCTATTAATTACTAGAGGGACAAATATCTACTCATTTGCCACTCTATTGTTTCTCTTTTCTCTCTCTATAATATAGTTCATCTTTGTTTCCTAATTTTATGACCTTCAACTTTTCATGTGCTTTGAAAGACACCTCTCTTTTTGGGTAAGTGGTGTGGAGTCGCCACTTTTTTTTTTTTTTTAATACAAAAAAGAAAAAAAAAACTAAATACAAAATACATGTTGAATTGTTCCATTCTCATTGATTGAATAAAAAATAATACATGTTTGATAAATTGAGTATTACATGGCTTTGGGTTCTAGTTACAAACTACCAAATAATTACATAGCTTTTTTTCCTAGTTATAATCTACCCAAAATAAAAAAACAAAGATAAAGTCTAGGTCTACCTATCCAAAGACACTAAATTCGAAGGTTAGGTTACAGAATGGGAATGTATTAGGCACCCATTCCACCCAGACAGAGTCTGGTCTTCTAGACTCTTGTGACCAATGTACCCATTTATTCATGACATGAATGATGTGTTGTGCACATGAACAAAACTAAATCACATAAGTTTGTTGCATCCCCTTCTTTATTAAAAATTTAGATCTGTGTTGTGATAAAAATTGATTTTGGTTTAGAAAAATGAGATCTGTTTTTTATGTGTAGAAAAAATAGTTTTCGGAGAGAAAAATTTAGATCTATGTTTATTAAATAAATCAATTCTTTTGGTTTTAAAAAAAGTATTAGATCTATTTTTTAGAACTAAAAAATTGGTTTTTCAATGAAAGAAAAATCAGATCTATCTTATGATAATAATAAAATAAAAATCAAATTTATATATTGAAAAAAAAAATCAGATCTATTTTTATATGTGTAAAGAAAAATAAGAAAAAGATTTTTTAAGAAGAGGACTGTATTCATGAAATACATATATGCTACATGCACTAAACGAAACAAACACAACTATTCATGATCCCTTTTTTATTTAAAAATCTACTAATTTAAAAAATCAGATCTACATCTAAAGAAAACATAGATCAATTTTTTAAATAAGAAAAATTCAGATTTGTATCTAAAGAAGATACATACCAGTTTTTTATTGAGAAAAATTCAGATTTACATCTTTACATCTAATGAAGATGCAAATCAATTTTTTTTTTTTTTTAATTGAGAAAAATTCAGATCTGAATCTAATGAAGATGCAAATCAGTTTTTTGATTGAGAAAAATCCAGATCTGCATCTAATGAAGATGCAAATCAATTTTTTGATTAAGAAAAGATATGATAAAAATTAAAAAAAAAAAAAAAAAAAAAGATCTTAACAATAAAAGCATCATAAACATATTCTAATAAAGAAAATATTTACAACATATAATATGAGCATTGCAAAATCAAACTAAACACATATTTATTTATGCATCACAAAATTATAAGAAATAAAAGAAGAAGTAAAAAAAAAAAAAAAAAAAGCTACCTCTTGCATGAACGTACTCTTTTTCTCGACAGAATATTTTAGGGTTCAAAGAAATTTATGCATTGTCTTTGAAACCTAAAAATCCTTACTTACAAAAATGAAATTCTTATGACTAAAGCCTCCAGAATCTCTTTAACGTAAGAGAGAGAATATCAAAAAGGGGAGTCAGAAATATAAGAAATTTGGGAGCGTGAAAAAGTGTGCTGAATTTTGAGATGCAGACTCTATTTATAGAGGCTGGAAGACTTGAAAAAATAGCTTAGACAATTAGAATATGAACCGGGACACGTCCTTCCACTAAAAAGTCAAAAAGGATGTGTTTTAATATCACCTAAAGACTGTTAGGCCAAAACCCTAATGTGTACCATTCGACACTTTTGGATGCCAATCGTGCTTACGTGTTCGGGTGTGTTTTAGACTTCTTTTTTAGGTTTTCTTGAGCCGAGACTTGCACTTAGACGTGTTTTTTAATCAGTATTATAAAACTTTAACTCTTTTCTTGATAAAGTCTAGATTATCCACAATTTTATTGTTATCCAACTATCCCCTTTATTCCTGATAGGCCACAATCTGAATGACCCCTAGTGATTAACCCTAATTAACTAATTTAGCCAAGTTATTAATTAATCAATTAATCATGCAATCTCGTGGAAGCACAAACAAATCACCAAAAACTAAATATGCAGCGGAAAATAAATAACACGCTGATTTGTTTACGAATGGGGAAAACCCTAACGGCAAAAACCCCACCGGGTGATTTTCAGGTCACCACTCCCGAAATTCCACTATTATCAAATCAAGCGGTTACAAGTAAAGGAATCCCAAGTACCTTACCAACCTACAGTTGAACCCTTACCCTAATACCCAATTGGACTTGATCTGTAGTGACAGTTCCCACCTTTGATGCACGGCTCCCAAGTACGTGACTAACCAATGTGCGAATCCAAGTACGCGACTTCAGAACACCAACTAAGGAAGAATGGTTGGTTGCAAAATTCTTCAGTTCATCCTTTATGATGAATAGCAGGAAGATGCTTGGTCACAAAACCCTATGGTGCAAAATACACAGCAACTTTTTGATGGAAGATGAACTAGGTCAAGAACTTCGTCTTTTGATCACAATTTGCTTGAACAGAGATTACTCAATCATAATGCAACTTGTGTCACACTTGAAGGCTCTTAAAACAATCCTTTTATATGTTTAGGGTTAGAAGAAAAGAAGGCCCAAAAACATATTCACGGATCCCAAGAAAATCATATTGGAAATCTGAAATTTTAAATCTCGACAGATAACAGGTGTCGAGGTAGCTATCGAGAAGGTGTCGAGCTTTAAAAACTTTGCACTTCAGCTTGCTTTTTCTTGGACAGACTTGATGACTTCAACACTTGACGTTGAAACATTGTTTCTTGAAGTATTAAAAACACCTAGAACTACCCAATTACAAGTAAAGTGGGTTTTGTCAAAGGATTAGCCAATTTACATAAATAAGTGACATATATTCTTAATCAAGTTAAAACATATATGTCCTAACAATCTCCCCCTTTGACAATCCGTGACAAAACCACAACAAACAAATGAGCATATGAGAGAAGTCATAAAACACTCAACTCATATTCACTTGTTGAATACAATAAAATCTATCCTAACACAAACTCTTGAAAAACTTTGCAAGAAGAGAGTTTATGGCAAGTAGACTTTGGCAACCTGTATTTCTGAAACACTTTTAAACAAAACTCATCAAGGCATCTTGTGTGAAACAGAAATAATAGATTGCATACAAGTATAAAGAACATGTGTATAAAGATAGAAAAGAAACAACACATGAAGAAGAGAGGTGAAAGAAACATACATCAACATATAGAGAATATAAGTACAATATATGTAAAATGGTCAAAGGACCTTATATACAAGATCAATGTATCTAAGAGATAAGAAAAGAAAACAAAAACATATATAGCCTCACTACATCCCTCAAAAATGACAACACTCCCCCTATCAAAAATGTCCTATACTAACTCTCCCCTAAAATGACTACTCTCATAGCCCAAAACTACTCCCCCTTTTTGTCACGAGTGACAAAGGGTAGAGGATCATGTAGACATCTCATCGGCAGAGCTAGCATCCTCATCATCATCATCATCATCATCATCATCATTCTCATCATCCTCAGAATCTAAAGCTGCTGGAGTAGGTGGTGAAGGAGTAGCCTCTAGAGCAAATCCACCCATGGTCGCCTGCCGTCGTGCAATACGACCAACACGAACATTCACCTGATACAACTCAGCAGAGAGTGTATCAAGACGAGTGTCCATGCGTTGCAGCTGCGCCATAATATCTCCAAGGGATACATCGCTCGAAGAGGAAGAAGGAGCAGATGTAGATGGAGCTGATCTGGATGGAGCCGAACGGGAGGGAGGAGTGGCATCCGGCTGTCTCGACCTGAACTGTGTCTCACTACGTTTTACGGTAGCGGCATCTATGGTAGATATGTGTGTGAAGTGGTTGGACACAGGAAAGGGAATGGAAAAATGGCGTAGGATCCTCGTGATAATGGAAGGAAAGATGAGCTTATCACGGGACGTCAAATCAAGATAAACATCTATGATAGACAGGATGAAGTGAGAAGGAAAGTCTATGGTAAGATGCTCTAGAAGTGATAGAAAAAATCGAGCACGAGGCTTTGTGATAAAGTTATAGTGAGAAAGAGGATGGAGAACAAAAGTCATCCCTATGTTGATAAATCTAGGACCTTTAGCAAAAGGCCTACATGATGTGTACTGATACTCACCCCAATCAGCAGGGCGCTCACAAAAAGCGAAAATGAGCTCATCTTTGGACACAGTCCTCAGATGCTCACAAGAGGGGTAATCAGGAAACTTTATCTTAGGTACCCGAAGCACATCCGCAACAAGCTGTGGTGTGACAGGGATGCGCATACCTCGAACGCGAGTGAAGAAGAGAGGTACTGAAAGATCAATCCCGTGCATGTTGGAGTAGAACTCCTGTATCAGCACGAGAGGGCAAGTGACTGGGATGTCACACAACGACTCCCATCCCCTACTATGAATGACAGTGGGAAGGTCAGTATCGGCGAAGTCTGCCAGAATGACTTGGCGTTCCGAATGAACACCTCGTTTAGAAAAGTTCTCCGAAAATGCCTTATGGGCATCTCCATCACGGAACCGAAGGTTAAAGGGAGCAAAATCAGAAGAAGTAGAATCTCCAGAACGCAAAGGGTTCCGAGCAAGAGTGGATTTACGTTTGGGTGCCATAGACACTACTAACGTAAAAGAATGAGAGAAAGAGAGAGAGAGACACTCAGAAAATTTCCCAAAACAGTTCAAAAATGACAAATATCTTGAACAACAAGTACGTATGCATGGGAATGCATGATCATGTGATATGCAAAACAAAAATTTCATCATGGGCTCAGCCCAATCCAATCCTAGCAGCACACAGCATATAGCACACATCTAAATGCATGTAAATATCATTATAATGCACATGAAATGCAATGTATGACATTTTAAAAACATTTAAGTGAAAACCCAACCCAAAATTTCAAGAAAAACTCAACAATTTTGAAAAACCCCAAACTTTTACAAAAAATCCCAAAAACTAGGTTTTAAAACATGCAATGCATGAAAAAGGAAGAGAAAAGTGATCTTACCAAGTGATTTGAGCAAGAAATGATCAAGATCCAAGAGGGTTGGAAGATTTGAGTGAGAGGAGAGTGAAAAGGAGATGAACAGTCACAGAGAGATCGAGTGAGAAATGAGTGAAAATCGCGATCAGAATATATATAGACACCTCAGTAATTCTCGACAACTAAGGTGTCGAGAGGTATCGAGGATGCTGTCGAGAAAGGTATCAAGAATTTGGTCGTCGACAGATGGAGGTATCGAGAGGTATCGAGATGCAAGAAGAATTTCAGATATGTGATGCTCGATCGATCGCAAAGGTGTCGAGAAGGTATCGAGGAGACAGAAGGTTTCTCGATCGATCCACCAGGTGTCGAGACAGGTGTCGAGAAGAAGACATCAAACACAACAAGTGAATCTCGATCGATCCATCAGGTGTCGAAAATCTATCAAGGGGACAGAAACTTTCTTGATCGATCCATCAGGTGTCGAGAATCTATCGAGGGGACAGAAACTTTCTCGATCGATCCATCAGGTGTCGAAGAGGTGTCAAGATTGCGATAAGAAACGACTTGAGAATCTTGACAAATGACCAGGTATCGAGGAGGTGTCGAGCCAGCAGTAAAAAGCAGTTTTTTCGAGAAGGGAAAAACACAGACATGAATACAATCCAACACACATCTCAACCAAAGATCCACTCAACATATAAATCTCTCAAAAACATTTCTCAACAAAAATTTAAGCACACGGATCCTCCAAAACACACACACACACTAAACAAGTCTAACCAATTTTATTTTTCAAAAACAAGTTATGACAGTTTAGTGAGCATACATTAGCACATGTAAAACCTTTGTGATGGCCAAATCACATTGTACCTGCACATGTATCAAAAGTAGCAAAGAATATTGCATATTGTGTGTGAAAAATATCGCAAGGTTGCATATGTGTATACATGTTATGACGATCTGAGATATGAGAAAATAACTTTTAACTCACACACAATCATAACTGTTTGATGGAGACTATCACCTTCGAGGTACATCCTATAACTCCCACATCTCCTAAAATACACGCTTGCAACCATATTTAAAGCATTTTTGATATTTTTTCTTTTTATTTTCTTTGCATATTTTCTTTTTATTTTTAGCATATCATACATGGGCATAAAAAAGAGAGAAAAGAAATACCCAAGATGTTAAGCATTTGACATCGCACTTTTGCTATGCCGAAGCATACGAATGTCTTTGACACTGCACTTTTGCTATGCCTAAGCATACAGGTGTCATATTATGATTGGCAGGCAACAGTGGTGAACAGCAATAGACCCTCTAAGCCTAATCTACCTAGGTACCTAAGCCCTCCAAGCTTCCTGCTCCAACGAGGTTGCGCCAAACCTTTTTCTTTTCTAGCTTACCGGATTCCACTACTTGACCATAGCATCAACCAATGTATATTGGTTCCTTCCCAAACTGCTTCCCTAAACACCAAATGAACCTTCTCACAGACGTGGGTGTGGTGAGATAAGGGTTTGGTAAATGACCTTTCAAGGGTATAACAATGGAGAGGAAGAGAGTAGAGGAATTTGTAGAGTCTCTTTAGATGAAGATTGGGGATGAGGCAATCTTGTTTTTCTCTAGGGTTTTCTCTCACAAAATTCTCTCTGGAAGCTCTCTCAATATGATGGGTATAAGGGTGTATATATAGTAGGGTGAGAAGGGAATGCAAAACGTCAGTTTTTGCCAAACAGGCCAAGTTGGCGACTTGGTCTCGTGGCTTGTCCAAGTCGCGAGTTCAAGTCGCGACGTAACGGCCTAGCCAGACTAGAACTTTTGTCCTGTAGCGTGACAGCTGGCATGACCCTTCAGCTTCCCAGTGTGCCTCTCACGTGCCAGCCTTTGGCGACTTGCCAGTCGCGATCCACCCGCGAGCCCTAGCCACGAGCCTCTGTTTTTCTTGCACACTCTTGAACTTTTCTTCACATCTTCTCACATACTACCCTTACAATTTTCCCACCTAAATACAGGGTTGTTAAGTGCTAAATTACAAGCAAATTGGTCACGGAATAAAGCCAATTAAATGGTTAATTAAATTCAACCTTACAATCTCCCCCTTTGGCTATTCCGTGACAAAACCCTACAACAAACTCTAGACTTAAACGTGAGTTGGGAACAGTTGGAAAACTCACTCACACCTAACTCTAGATTCTATAAAGCTCTTGAACATATGAATAAGTAACTCCTGAAACACAATAACATAGCAATATCATTGTATGTAGAAAACTTAATATGCATATGGAGCAAAATAAGCATGATCAAGCAAAAATGAACATAGGCATAAAAGCAATAATTCATGGCAAGATCAACACCAGTAGTCACTTAAGCAAAAGTGATTACTATGTTCATTCACACAAGGAATGAACATCCGGACATGCAAAAATGATAAACTCAATTGAAGAGAATCATTTGCAAGTCCAACACTCAACCAATGCATACAAACATATATGCATCTAGGAACAATACTACATGGGCACAAGAGTGTTGTACTTAAGATAATGCAAGGAATTAACAAGTACCAAAGCATAAAGCACAAAGGCTGCATATGCAAAGTTTTGCAAATACATGGCATAAACCATAAAAGCCTACAAACAGTGCATAAGAATAAGAAACAACCCTCAAAGCTTACAAAAGCATCAATGGGTACAAACAACAACATAAAGTGCTAAAAGATATAAGATGGATACAGAACAATGATAAAAACTAAAGATAGACAAAAACAGTAAACAAAAATCTGTTAGCTGAAATCTCCCCCTTTCGTTGAGCTCTCCCCCTGCCAACAGCATCTCCCCTTTTTTGTCAAGGAATAGCTAGTCGTCATTATCTTCTAGCTTTCTTTGAATTTCATCCAATTGAGTTTGAATCGAAGTAAAATTCGTATCCCATCGAGAGTTGAGATGATGCAAGATAGAAGTAAGATCGGACATCTTTGAACTCAGCTCATGAACAGAAGTTACAATAAAGTCTAGCTTCTCGTCAGTGGGGAGTGAACTGGAGCGCGAGCCACTGTGGGTCGCGGAAGCTTCTGTTTTGATTTCCTTCTTGCTATGACTAATGCTAGCGTTGAATGTGCGCATGTTGATTGGACATAGTTTTGCGCAGGGAACTTCATTCTCAGTCGGATAGATCCCTTTACGCTTCAGAATTCGTGAGATGAGACAGCAAAATGGGATGCATATCCTTGATTCTGTTCTTAGAACAGTTTTGCGAAGGATATGAAAGATATGAGCACAGATGTCAATCTCGACATCAGAAATTAGATCATGAAGAAACAGTGCACGCCCGAGATTCATATACCCTGTGCTGGATAAGGGATACAGGTTGTGAAACATGACAATCGTGAGCACCCTCAATTTTGGAGGAAGAGATGAAACACTGACTGAATTCCCATTTGAGGAAAATTCCAGATTGTCCCCAAGAGCTGCTTTAAGTAATTCCTCATCCGGATGAAAATCATCATAGACTGGTGATATCCTAAGTATGTGCAGAATCTCTGCTAGATACGCGGGAGAGACCGAGAAACTTTTTCCTCTAACCCAGCACTTAAGTTCATCTCCTTCAATAATTGCATTGGCATAAAACTCTTTTACCAGATCTTCATATGCATCATCAAGGTCAAAAAGGAGATAATTCCAATCCTTGCGAGCAAGCCATTGAGGAATGTTGGTGTCAAACAGAGAATGTTAGTCAAAGACTCTTTCAATCAGAGGTGTCGCCTTTTTGAAGTAATTTTCATGAGTCTGAAAGGCAGCATACGATCGAAACTTGTTGGGATCGAACACACCAGATGGGGAACGAGCCCACTTTGGTCTAGGAGAGAAATCATCAATTTCAATGACATATTCCTTCCCTTTGCTGCTTCCTCCTTTCACAGCTGATCTCTTGAATGGAGACATTTTCACTCTGCACTATGATGTAATTCACACACAAACACCAAACAAGACAGCACCCATTATTAGCAATATGTCAGTGCCATACCATGAATAATGAAGGAAACCCTAAACATTTGAAATTTAGGGTCAAAACATGACAATGAGTTTGTTTAAACAACCAACACCACACAAAGAACACAAGATAAAGATGATCAGTGTATGAACCAGCACAAACATACAGTATAATCCGAAAATCAAAAACCCATGATCAAACAAGATAAATCACAATACACAACAACATCTTCACAAAACGGAAAAAAATTGCCCAAATCAGGAAGTATGAAGGGTAAGGAAGAAAACCCATACCCTTTTGATGAAGATTTTAGAGAAAATGATGCAGAAATGGAAGTTTTTCAATGAGAAACACGGAGTGTTTGTGAGAGTATAATGAGGAAGACAATGAACAGTCATACAAGTACGAGGGAAAAAACTGAAAACAATTTTGAAATTGTCTTTAAAATGCAAAACACGCGTTTTTTGCGACTGGATCAAGTCGCTAGTAAGTCGCCAGGTTAAGCCGCGAAACACTGTGAAGAAAAGAAAATTGAAAATTGAAAATTTCTCTAAATGTTTTTCACGATTGGAAGGTCTACCCTCGAGATGGTCGCGATATGAGCCACGAAATTCCCTGAGTACCTCTCGCGACTGGACCTTCCACCCGCAAACCAAACGCCACACTAACCTGCGAAATCTGGAAAACTCAAAAATTGGAATATTTCTCTAAGTCTTTTTCGCGATTAGAATACTGACTCGCCAGAAAGCAGCGAAAATCTCTGATTGAGCTCACGACTGGGGCTTGCGACTGTGCTAACCCATGACTTAGTCGCCAAAACAGGGCAACACTGTTTTTGTAAAAATTTCACATTTTTGTAAAAGCAAAGTACTTTCCAAAAACAAAACAAAAAATTCAAAAATCTTTTTGTGTTTGACCAACAAAGATTGAGCATGTGAAAACACATTTAATCAAGTACAATCACACAAATGAATATGGCATTCATTGAACATAGACTTGTGTGTTGTGTGTGGATATCAAAAATGAGATAGTTCTTAGTCCAATGTGAAGCTTCAATGATCAATTCAATCAAGGCATACACTACTAGCACTAGATAATGTGACCTATCTCAATTATAGAAGCATGCATATATGATCTCCCACAAGAACTTGATAACAACTCTTTGAAGCTTTTCATTTGGCTCCATATTCAACATATCATTTGTCATTTTTGAGCAAAGAAACTCTCATTGTGAGATAGATGCCTGAAATTTTTGGAATTTAAATTAATGAGTTAGCCTTTGGCTTTTTGGGCATCTTTCATACATTTTATTTTGGTCGCTTTCCCTTTTTCCTAGTCAAATACTAGTATGTGCGACAGGCTTTTGTAGCTCTATATCTCTTTTCATTTGAAGATTTACATTTAGAGAGCTCTTTTAAAGTATAAAAATAAAGAGTGGGAAGATATATAAGCATGAGTCTATGCATGTCTCAAGATCAATAAAACCATTCACTAATCATTCATGACAAGGTTGAAGATCTATTTACAACAATCACATAAATTTCAGAATTTCTTCCACAATGATATGAGTGCATGAGAGACAAGCTAAACTCGTTAAATGCACAAAGCCATTAGTACAAAAGTACAAGGCAAAACATGCTTTGAGACAAAACTCAACAAAATGATCAAACTTTTTGGATTTTCATTTTTTTTTTTTTTTATGTGTTTTTGGATTTTTGACACAAAAACAAATTTGACAAACAAATCAACAAAAAGAAGACAAACAAAAGACACACAAAGCAACTAAAAACACAATTAGATATTACGGAGGATTGAGTTTAAGGAATGATACCGACACCAATTGTCTTACGCAAGGATTCAAACCTTGGGCCATCAAGAGGTTTGGTAAATATGTCTGCCTTTTGATTGTCAGTATTGATGAATTCTAGACACACTGTCTTGTCTTCTAGCAAGTCCCGAATGAAGTGATAGCGGATCTTGATATGCTTTGATTTGGAGTGCTGAACCGGATTCTTTGACAAGTTTATGGCACTCGTATTATCATAGAACACACACATAGTGTCTTGAGAAATGCCATAGTCATGCAGTAGCTTTCGCATCCATAACAATTGTGCACAACAACTTCCTGCTGCAATGTATTCAGCTTCAGCCGTTGACAGCGATACTGCATTTTGCTTTTTGCTCATCCATGAAACCAAGTTGTTTCCATGATAGAAGCACCCACCAGAAGTACTTTTTCTATCATCTATGCACCCTGCCCAGTCAGCATCTGAATATCCTGCCAAACACTCATTCGAATCTTTTGTATACCAAATCCCATAGTCAGATGTACCATTTACATAGCGAATGATTCGCTTAACTGCTATTAAATGGGATTCTTTAAGAGCGGCTTGAAATCTTGCATAGACTCCGACACTGAATGCAATATCCGGCCTACTTGTTGTGAGATAGAGAAGACTGACAATCATACTCCGATAAAGAGTTGGATCAACGTCAACACCGGCTGCATATATGCTCAACTTTGCCGAGGAACTCATGGGAGTAGAGGTATGTTTCTTGGAGTCCAGACCAAATCTTTTGATAAGATTTTTGGCATACTTTTCTTGAGAAATAAATATTCCATCTCTCTGTTGTTTCACTTGAAGTCCAAGAAAGTAGTTCAGCTCCCCCACCATACTCATTTCAAATTCCCTTTTCATTTCTTCTGAGAACTCATGAGCAAGTTTATCAATTGTGGATCCAAATACGATATCATCCACATACACGTGAGCGACAAGAAGGGATTTTTCATCTCTTTTAACAAATAATGTGCGATCTGCTTGACCTCTCTTGAACCCACGATCCAATAGGTAGGTAGTGAGACGGTCATACCATGCTCTTGGTGCCTGCTTCAACCCATACAAAGCTTTCTTTAATCTTAGTACATGACCCGGGAATTGAGGATCTTCAAACCCCTTTGGTTGTTCAACGAAAACTTCTTCATTGAGAAAACCGTTTAAAAAGGCACTCTTTACATCCATTTGTTACAACTTGAAATCCATGATGCATGTTATGGATAAGAGAATCCGAATGGATTCTAATCTTGCTACCGGAGCAAAAGATTCGTCAAAATCTATGCCTTGCACCTGAGTATACCCTTGAGCCACCAATCTAGACTTATTTCTGATGACTTCACCATCTTCATCTATTTTTTTCTTAAAAATCCACTTGGTGCCGATCACATGTGTATCTTTAGGCCTTGGAACCAATTCCCACACATCATTTCTAACAAATTGGTGTAGCTCCTGGTGCATAGACTCTACCCAATTTTTATCTTTCAGTGCTTCTTCTACCTTTTTGGGTTCAAATTGAGCAAGATAACAGTTGTATGTTACATGGTTAGCAGTATACTTCAGCCCTTTTCTCAAACGAAGTCCTTCGTTCACATCCCCAATAATATTACTTAATGGGTGATTAAGTGTCACTCTTGATGAAGGTTTCTTGGAAGTTGAGAGTTCCTCATCACGAGAAATTGGGGTTTGAATTTCTGGAGGAGTGAGTGGACTTGAGACTTCTTGTGTTGATCTAGTCTCTCTTCTTGATACAGGAGGTGTGGTCTCCTTTTCAGGTGTTACTTTCTCAACATCATCACTTAAAGGCATATCATCATCATCCTCATTCTCCTTGAGTTTGAGCCCCTTTCCATCATCCTCAATTTCCTTTTCAGATATGGTGTCGTCTATGACCACATTGATTGACTCCATCACCGTCTTAGTGCGCTTGTTATACACTCTATAAGCTCGGCTATTTGTGGAGTATTCTAGGAGTATTCCTTTATCACTCTTAGCATCAAATTTTCCCGGATTTTCCCTGTCATTTAGAATATAGCATGTGCTCCCAAACACTCTGAAATACTTCACCTTGGGTTTCTTTTCTCTCAATATTTCATATGACGTCTTCTTTGTCCCCGCTCGGAAATAAATTCTGTTACAAATGTGACAGGATGTGTTCACAGCTTCAACCCAGAACCTTTGAGGTATGTTTTTGTTGAGTAGCATGACTCTAGCCATCTCTTGGATCACCCGGTTCTTTCTTTCAACCACCCCATTTTGTTGTGGAGTCTTTGGAGCTGAATATTCCTTCTTGATACCATGCTCTTCACAAAATGATTCAAACTTCGCATTCTCAAATTCCTTCCCATGATCACTTCTGATTTTGACTATGGGAACTCCTTTTTCATTTTGCAATCTCTTGCATAATCTTTGCATTTTATCACATGCTTCAAACTTCTCTCTGAGGAATTCCACCCAAGAGTACCTTGAGAAGTCATCAACTATCACCATAATGTATCTCTTTCCTCCCAAGCTTTCAGTCCTTGTAGGCCCCATTAGATCTACGTGAAGAAGTTCCAAATACCGTGAGGTAGCAATCACATTCACCTTGGGATGATTTGCTTTTGTTTGTTTCCCCATTTGACATGCTCCACATATAGTCTTCTCCACCTTTCCAAACTTTGGAAGTCCCTCAACGGCCTCAAGTTTAGAGACTTTACATACTTGTTTGAAGTTTGCATGTCCAAACCTGTGATGCCATAGTTTCAGCATATCAACACGAGCACTTCTAGCAATTATTAGTAGTCCTATTTCCTTCCAAGACTTGAATCCCTTTCTCATCAATGATTATGCACCCCTTCTTTGAGAATTGAACGAGAAAATCTTCATCACATATTTGAGTAATACTAAGGAGATTTGCCTTCAATCCTTTGATGTATAATACTTCTTTCAACAAAGGTAGTCCCGGTATTTCAACCGTCCCTTTCCCGAGAACTTGAGCATGACTCCCATCACCAAAAGTCACATAATCACATGCTTTCTCTTTAAGAGTCATAAACAATGATTTATCTCCTGTCATATGACGAGAACATCCACTGTCAAGGTACCATAAACATGAATTAAATACCTTCAATGAGGTGTGCACAAACATACACGCATGAGACAAGCATTCTTGACCATCAAACAAAAATTCATTGTTATTCTCCATGCTCATTCCAGATTGAATTTTCTTTTTCAGATTATCAACATTTTCACACAATGATCTATTTCTTCTTTTGTATTTCTCAATCAAAGAGTTAGACTCACATAGACTATTGTGAAGAGTGTGGTTCTTGCTTTCAAAATATTTCAGCATGTGAATGAACATCCTAGCATGTTTCCTGGATGTAATTAGCTCTAAGAGTTCATTTTTAAAGTTTCCCTCAAATCTACTCATAGAGTTATTATCACAAACACTTAAACCACAATTCAGCATGCCCTTTTTTACAGCATCATCCATAGTCGAGGGGTCTAGGATCGCACTCAGGTAATCAAACCACAAAGAGTGCACCTGCTCTGATACCAATTGAAATTTCAATATGGGTATGAAACACCCTTGAACGTTTAGGACCCCAATTACAAAAATACCAACACAAGCTATATAACAAACAACTTATGTGCGGAAAATGATAAATAGCTTATATCAGAATAGTGACACAATCTAAACCATAAATAATCACCCACACAACTGTAATTAAATGGTAAAGATAAAGGGAAGAGAAATGCAAACACAAGGAAAACACTCGATGTGTTTTCGAAGACCTCTCCGCCGCCCTCCAAGCAGTCAATAATCCACTAGAAAATGTAGTTGAGATACATGAACAGCAATAGACCCTTTAAGCCTAATCTACCTAGGTACCTAAGCCCTCCAAGCTTCTTGCTCCAACGAGGTTGCGCCGAACCTTTTTCTTTTCTAGCTTACCGGATTCCGCTACTTAACCATAGCATCAACCAATGTATATTGGTTCCTTCCCAAACTGCTTCCCTAAGCACCAAATGAACCTTCTCACAGACGTGGGTGTGGTGAGATAAGGGTTTGGTAAATGACCTCTCAAGGGTATGACAATGGAGAGGAAGAGCGTAGAGGAATTTGTAGAGTCTTTTTAGATGAAGATGGGGGATGAGGCAATCTTGTTTTTCTCTAGGGTTTTCTCTCACAAAATTCTCTTTAGAAGCTCTCTCAATATGATGGGTATAAGGGTGTATATATAGTAGGGTGAAAAGGAAATGCAAAACGTCAGTTTTTGCCAAACAGGCCAAGTTGGCGACTTGGTCTCGCGGCTTGTCCAAGTCGCGAGTTCAAGTCGCGACGTAACGGCCTGGCCAGACTGGAAATTTTGTCCTGTAGCGTGACAACTGGCGCGACCCTTCAGCTTCCCAATGTGCCTCTCACGTGCCAGCCTTTGGCGACTTGCTAGCCGCGATCCACCCGCGAGCCCTAGCCGCGAGCCTCTGTTTTTCTTGCACACTCTTGAACTTTTCTTCACATCTTCTCACATACTACCCTTACAATTTTCCCACCTAAATACAGGGTTGCTAAGTGCTAAATTACAAGCAAATGGGTCACGGAATAAAGCCAATTAAATGGTTGATTAAATTCAACCTTACAAGTCTGAATCTTTAGTAGTTGAGTTGTAGTGATTCTTTTATTTTGGGTTGATCAGTTATCCATATTGTATTTACGTTGCTGAAGTATTTTCAAATAAAGGCATCTGAATTCTCTATCAAAGTGAATACTAAGGAGGCCGGATATCTCGAAACAATCCAGTTATTATTTTCATTGTGTTCTCTCAAAATTTGACAGCCATTATAGGTAACAATATGGAATCATACGTTCCACCAACTAAATTTTTTTTTTACGAAAAGTTTTGAATTATTTTGAAAAGTCACGTTTGTTTAGTGTCATGATTAGGGGTGTCCATGTAAACTGCTCACCCGACCAAACCGAGAAACCTGCCCGGACCGACCCGCTCGCCGCCCAATCCGACGACTCTGGCGGTCGGCAGCAGGTCTCAGCCCTTCAAACTCGATTCTGGCGGGTCGAGTGGCAGGTTTTCTTCGCTAAAACCGCAGCCACCTGACCCGCCCGACCACTACTTCAGATGAAAGCCTCCCCTGTTCAGATCCAGCGACAATTACCCATCTTTCGCTTAGATCTAGCGACGATTTTTCTCAGATCTACTTAGATCTGATGATTTTAGCTCAGTTTCGGCAATATTTTTCAAAAAATCGCTTAGATCAGTGACTTTTAAGCTCAGATCAGTGACGTGTAAGCTCAGATCAGTAACTTTGGCTTAGATCCGGCGATGTTTAAGCTTAGATCCGATGACGTTTCGTTCTTCTCCTGCCAGATTCGACGACGTTTTGCTCTTCTCCAGCTAGATCCGACGACATTTCGCTCTTCTCTAGCCAAATCCAACGACGCTTTGCTCTCCTCCGCTCGTGGACGCCGTTCGTCGGTTTCAACCGAACCGACCGATCGTTTTTTAGAATCCGATCTGACTCGACCCATGGTGATCGGCGGTCGGTTACGGGTCTGATTCTCTCCCACCCGACCTGAGCGGGTCGAGTCCGGGTTGGGCACAAACCCGACCCGGCCCAACCCGTGGACAGCCCTCAACAATGTTTTGTCTATAAAGTAAGGGCTTGAATCATATTCAAATACACGACTTCTCAAGAAACTTACCCAATTCCTCAACAATGTTTTGCTTAAGTTCCTTCCAAATTTAAGATAAGACAGCTTTAGAAAAATTTAAGGGACTTCGAATTAGTATATAAGATAGGCTTCTATCAACCACAAATTTCTTAATCAGTGTCAAAACCTTAAAAGATCTACAAAAAGAAGAACACATAACAGTGAAATCTATCGTTTCATGAACTGAAATTTCAATTACAGTCATTGAACAAATTAACTCCAAGTACTTATGCTACAAAATTATAATATCAATATCTTGTGATCATTCTAAGATCTGTTTCTTCCCCATAATCTTTGCTGCAGGAGTTTTTACGTAACATGGGGCATCACCTCTTCCACATAGAGTGTATGGAAAGACTTGAAATGGTCTGCTCAGCCACATTAAGTTTCTTGATATCTCCGGTAAAGGGATCCCACAACACCAGGTGCCTCATAGTGTCAGAAAGAACTTACCGTTCTTCCATAGCCCCAACGGTCGTCCCAAAAGCGATGCAGGTATAATGGTAAAGAGTTTGGTCCACGACTCCTTAACACCAAATTCAAGCAGCACCCATAAATTACAGGTTATATTACTCGATTCAGAAGTGTAGTGTATCATAGCAACGCGTTTTTTTAACTCTGTAACAATCCTCCGCCTATAATTGTTATTCTCAACACAGCATTTATCTGGCACCTTCATCATGCTGAAAGTCTCTTGGCTCATATCAAAAGCAACAATCTCGTTTTTGAGAACAAGAGTATCTGCATACCAGTAAAAACCCCCATCTATATAAAATGTCAATTTCTTTCCATCTAGAAATCCATATGGGAGATCGACACAAAGCTCAGTCCAAGAACCACGGTTTACACTATACAATTGAACATACTGAACAGGTCTACATTTACCTGGCATGGGAGGTAAGTACGAATTCTCGCCACCTTTAAGTCATTAGATTTCAAGTCCAAACCGAACCCAAAATTGTCTCCTTTTATGATAGATCCAGTGGGACGTTTACAATGAGAGAAGTTCCATGGACCCTTGAATACCTTTTTGTGTAAGGATTCCATATAACAGTATCGGAGCAGGGGCGGAGCCACATAGTGGCTTGGGGGGGGGGCCATGGCCCCTGCACACACACACACAAATTCCATTAGACTATGAAGAAAAAATAAATGGGCCCCCCCAACATTGGACATGCCGGCCCCCCTACCCATTTCTCAACTATTCTCCTAGCCCAACCCAGCCCTAGCTTTAGTTTTAGGTAATTCCAAATATAACAAAAATCTACTGGCCCATGGAAATACTCTGAGTCCAACATTTAAATACTCTTAAGTTCAAATAACAACAAAATTACACTTTCCCTTCATCTTAAAAAACCCACCCTGACACACGGAATCCCTTGTCCCTTTTTACTTTTTATTCTTTTGTTTTGGCTTCTTTGATACAGTTTCACTCTTTTAGCATTGGTACAGCTGCCTACCAGCCCCCAAAACTCCAGTCTTCTGTTCTGTCCTCACAGTCCGAAAAAATAAATAAATAAATTCTGACCAAATTTTTCTTTCTTCATCGGCTGATTCAGCTTTAGTTTTGGAACTTGGTTATTTTGTCTTCTTTGATACACTTTCAGCACTAGTACCACTGCCTACCAGCCCTCAAAACTCTAGTCTTCTGTTCTCACAGTCTAAAAAAAAAAAATGTCCAATTTTTTCTTTCTTCATCAATTAATTTAGCTTTAGTTTTGGAACTTGATGACCACCTGGTGAGTTTTCTTCTCTTTCTTAAGCATTAGACATTCATGATTCTTCTCTTTTTAGTGTCTTTTTTTTTTTTTTTCCTCAACTATCTACACCTAAATATTCACATGCTCTTTATATTTTCATAGATTTTTAGAGAAATACGTGATTGAAGACATGGGGAGATTGTTTGTGATGAGTCTTGAAGGAAAGATCTTTTGGAGGCAAAGGCAGTAGGCATTGCCACACAGGTGACCCATCTTTGCACTTTGTGAAGACAAAGTTTCTAAGGTAAAATTGTTTTGATTTATTACCTATTTTTGATTAATTAGATATCATGTTGTTGTGGATGTGGCTGTGGATGTTGTTAAATTGTTTGGTTTATGTTGTGTATCAATACTTGTGTATTTAATTTTTCTTTTTGTTTGAGGGGTTATTATTAATTAAAGTTGTATTAAAAATGGGTTGACTATTTAAATTATAGTGGAAATTTTGTTTTTTCTTGAGTATGAATAACATTCATATAACTAAGTAAAAATTTTTAATTAAAATTTTATTTTTTAAAATTCTTTTCAGGTTAATTTTTGAGTTATATTCTTATAGCTAAAAGAATTATGAGCAAACGAAAAACAATTGATGCATTCTTAAAGAAAAAAGATGTTAGCAATTCAAAAATTAGGACACCTGTGGCTATAGAAACAAATGTTAATACTTCAATGCTTGATGAACTCCCCTCCAAATGTTCAAAAATTCAATCTGAAGAGATAGATCATGATCCAGGATCACGTAAACAAATATGTGAATTCCCTATCAACAAACAAGATGAAATCCGACGAGCTTATCTCAAAGAAGGTTCATATCAACCTTAAAATATAGACTATCCATACAATGATGATACTCATCGTCATCGATTTCAACCTTCATGGTTTGAATCACATAAGGATTGGTTGGAATACTCACCTTTAATGGATACGATATATTGTCTACCTTGCTACCTTTTTAGTAAGAAACCAATAGGTCGTCCTGAATTAGATGCATTCATTTCAATAGGTTTTAATAATTGGAAAAATGTGAAAGATGGAATGAATTGTCCTCTAATTCGTCATGTAGGGAAAGAACCAAACTCCCCACATAAAATTGCTATGAAATGTTGCGAGGATTTAAAGAATTATTCACGACATATTGATAAGCTAATTGAGAAACAAACGTCAAAAGAATTAGAGAATAATCGGTTGCAGTTCAAAACCTCAATAGAGTGTGCTCGATGGCTAGCATTCCAAGCTTGTGCTTTTAAAGGTCATGATGAAAGCCTTGATTCAAAAGATAGAGGTAATTTTATTGAATTGATAAAATTCACATCAACTTTCAATGACAAAGTAGCTAGTGTTGTCTTGGAAAATGCTCCGGGAAATGCCAAATATACATCACCCACAATGCAAAAGGAGATTTTGCATATTTTTGCTAGTAATGTGCGAAATGCTATTCGTGAAGAAATTGGGGATGCAAAATTTTGCATTCTTGTTGATGAAGCCCGGGATGAGTCGAAGAGAGAGCAAATGGCCATCATTTTGAGGTTTGTTGATAAAGAAGGTTTCATTAAATAGCGTTTTTTTCATGTTGTGCATGTTAGAGACACTGCTGCATGACTTTAAAGAATGAGATATGTGCTGTCCTTTCTCATTACAAACACCACATTGAAAATATTCGAGGTCAAGGATATGATGGGGCTAGTAACATGCGTGGTGAATGGAATGGATTACAAGCTCTTTTTCTTAAAGATTGCTCATGTGCTTATTATGTACATTGTATGGCTCATAGGTTGCAATTAGCTCTAGTTACAGCATCTAGAGAAGTAAAAGATGTTCATCAGTTCTTTGATCATTTGGTTAATATTATCAATATTGTTGTTGGTTCTAGTAAGTGTAATGATGAATTGCAACATGCTCAAGCAGAACAAGTTGAGAATATGATTGCTTCTAATGAAATTAAGACTGGCAGAGGTGCAAACCAGATTGGTACTTTGCAACGAGCTGGAGATACTAGGTGGGGATCTCATTTTCAATCTATTTGTAGTTTGATTAAAATGTTTGATGCTACTTGCAAAGTTATCAACACTATCTCTAAGGAAGAGGCTAACTATAAACAACGCAGTGATGCCGAGAAAGCTTATCAGGTATTAACATCATTTGAATTTATTTTAATTTTGCATTTGATGAAAGAGATAATGGGAATTACTAATGTTCTTTGTCAAGCTTTGCAACAACATTCTCAAGACCTTTTAAATGTCATGCATTTAGTTTCAACTACAAACTCACTTATTCAAAAGTTGAGAGATGATGGATGGGAGCCTTTACTTGCTAGTGTAGTGTTATATCATTTTATGAGTAACATGAAATTGATATTCCTGATACGAATGCATGTTACACTAAAGGTTGAGGTAGATATCGTCATCAAGATGAAGATTTAACAATGGAACATCATTTTAGAATTGGCATATTTACAGTTGCAATAGACTTTCAATTGCAAAAAAAAGTAGATTTTATGAGCTAACAACGGAACTTGTCATTCTTAGTTCAGCTTTAAATCCCAAAGATGCTTTTAGATTATTCAAAATTGTTGATATATGCAATTTGGTTAAGAAATATTATCCTCAAGATTTCACTGAACATGAACAAGAACTTTTGGAGTCTTAATTGCAACATTATGAGCTTGATGTGATAAAACATCTAGATTTTCAGAATATGAGTACAATTTCTGAGCTATGTAGGGGATTAAAAATTTCAGGAAAGTCTAAAATCTATTTTTTGATTGATAGACTTATTCGTCTTGTGTTGACCCTTCAGTTTCTACAGCAACTACAGAACGAGCTTTCTCAACTATGAAGTTGTTAAAAACAAGACTTCGCAATAGAATGGAGAATGAGCTTTTGGCAGATAATATGAAAGTTTATAGAGAAGGAAATTGCAGGGAATTTCACTGTAGAGATGATAATGGATGAATTTTATTCCATGAAAATTCATCATCAAGCATGATTTGATGTGCATGTTCTTTTTTGTATGTCTACATTGAACTAGACAGTTTTTCATGTTTATTAATATTCAAGTATATGATGATATATAAAAGTTGATAATTTTGTATCCAATAAACTTAAGAATTATATTTAGTATATCTTTATTACAACCCAGCCCCCCCAAGTAATTATTCCTGGTTATGTCCCTGTCGAAGCGTGCATGACAGTTTAGATAGAGAAAGCCATCACAGGAAGCCACAATTTTGTCACAATGAATGCAACATAAGTTATAATCAGGTAAATGTAGAGGAGTCTGAGGTGACACGCCTTTGCCTTCGAGAGTGTCATAATAGAGGATCGAGCAAACTTGTTTTGCACTAGTGTATTAATCCCTACCTTCGACAAGGAGGAAACGGTGATCATCGGGGTTTTTGAGGCTGATGATAATGGAGTGGTTCAGGAGGTTTTTGGAGAAGAAATCTGGGTTTCCAATGAGAGAATTCTAGGTTTTGCAGCAAGGGCGGCGTTATGTAGAGTTCAGGGGGTTCAAATGAACCACCTAAGCTGACTTTTTTGTATAATGTATAATATTTTTTGTTTCTAATTTTTAATTGGTTCCTCCTAAAATGAAAAATTGAACATCTTGACCCTAAAAATTTTTAAAGTCTAGTTGAAATAAGCTTAAATATGATATTCTTAACAATATCATAGTCTTTTTAAACACACACACACACAAAAGTAAAAAAGTAAAAATTTGTTCATCTTAAACCTAAAAAATTTAAAATAAAATAAAAAACCCCTATTTAGATCCTAACAAATTTGAAATAAACTAATAGAAAATTCTTAGTTTACATTGTACTATCAATTAAAGATTTATATTGTCTCTAAACAAATGCATGTTGTACATTTTTGCAAATTTGTACAATATTGTACACATTTGTTTAGTCTACAATGTAAATCTTACATTGATAGTACAATATAAACATATAATTTTCCTAAACTAATAAATAAAAGTATTTTAAGTAGTAATAATTAAAGTTCACTTAATGAAAATAATTAATATGTTCATTGTATTAATGAAAAAATATGTCAAAAAAACTTATAGTTTATCATTTATTATTTTGCTAGTACATACTATAGCTAAATTTGTAATAAAAAATCTTTGTAGAGTGCAACATTCATTTCTTACCCAAGATACATCTTCATGTTGATCCCCCTAGAAAAAAAATCTTGGAGCCGCCACTATTTTGCGGATAGATTTGAATCGAATAAGAGATTTTGGGGGCAGCAATGACAGTATCTTCACCAACAGCTCTTCAGGAACATAGGTTGCCATTGCTCTCTTTCGTGAAACGTACGCACGCATAGCTTCAATGGAGGATTGCTCTCCAAGTCTCTGTATCTAATAATAAATAAAGGAGCCTAAGGGTATATATAAATCCTAGTCCATCTTAATCCTAGTTCAAGCCGACTTAGAATACAAGTAAAGAAATCCTATTTCTACTGGAGGTACAACTTTTGTAGTTCTATCAACCTAGGGATTAACTTCTTATACAGGAATGGCTCATGGTAACAGGCTTAAAGCCCAATAAAATAGGCTTTATCCAATAGTATTCTTTTTATTAAGAAAAAAAAAAAAAAAAAAAAAAAAAAAAAAAAAAAACCCAATCTTAATCAATAAATAAATATAGCCATATTCTATGAGGAAATAATTTTTTTATTAAAAAATTAATGTCATTTAAAAAAGAAAAAAAAAAAAGCCTCATCACAATAATTATTTTGGCAAAAATATTTTTTCTAAAATTAAAATTGATATAATGTTATAAAATTTAAATACATAAAAATTAATAAATAATTTTTTATGTCAAGAAGTGAGAATAAAAATTACTAATTAAATAATAGTAATAATAATAATAAAACTTCATTAAAATTATCGTCTAAGAACTCAAATTATATTGAGTCAATTATGCATCTATAAATACCCTGCTACGGGTCCATTGCAATACATGGTTTATATAGGAAAATATATATCTATAAGGACTTTTTCTCCATAAATATAGGTTGTCAAGACCGAACCATGTAAAGTAATTAACACCCTTTCACTTTCTTTCTAATTAATGAGTCATTTACATTTTAATAGATTTTGACCTAGAGTAAAACAAAAACACTTTAATTTTAGAAAATATAATACATACATATATTGAGCCACTTGTGGGGAATAACGTGTTTTTTTAAAATAATTTTTGGTATATTAAAACTGAAATTTAAGATATATATATATATATATATAATCAAATATAGAAAATCTAGTAATAATTTTTTTTTTTAATAATTAACACATTGTGATTGTTATAAAATAAAATTGATGTAAAATGATGTAAGTCACTAAGTTGTCATTGCATATAAATTGGTGCTTTGCACCAAGTAAAATCGACCACCTTAACCAATTATGAAATTTTGGTGCTATATTCACAAGAATAAGAAGAATTTTTATGAATCCAATTTGTTTAAGTTATTACAAAAAAATTATTTAAAAAATAATGCAATGCACGGGGCCAGTAACTGTAGGTGTAAAAGAACTTACGCGTGGGTTAACAAGTTTAAATTTGGGCCTAATGATTTTAGTACCGATAATGGGTTATACTTCAAATGGGTCCAATTTTAATCTTCAAGCCCACACTATGAGTCATTTTGAATGTGTGGAATTTTCAGGGGAAGAGATTAAAAAAATGGGCTTAGTCTTATTAAGCAGGCCCAGTTCAGTTTGTAAATCAAATCCAGTAGCCCCAATAACAACTACAATCTTCAAGAAATCGTAATATTATTATTATTATTTTTAATATATTATAGAAATACTACTATAGTATAATTTAAGTGTATATATGTATGAAATTTCATCTTGGAGACTTGAACATTGATCCTTACCCTCCAATTTCACAAGTACTTATACTTGTAGAGTAACTTCGCACTAACGGTGTGCGGTAGTCGAATCATAGTATTATTAGCTATTCTTTGATGCAATATATAAAATTTTGATTATTAATTTTCCTTTTATGGGAATTATAAAAATTTGATTGGTTAATATATGATATCAATTTGAATGACGAAAATGAAATTTAAGCGTTTGATATTTGCAGTGAAGAGTGCAACAAGAATGACTCAATAGCACTATTCAACATATGATGAATAGTCAATATGTGTTTCACACCTAATCCTATTTTTATTTTTTTATTTTTTTTAATGACAAATAACCTTCCAAGGAAACTCCATGCAGCTAGCACCACTCAAAACCTCATAGAAAGAATTTTGCTCGAAAACAGTTTATCCTCCACGCATGTTTGGACCAAGACCTTGAATAAAGAGTTTGGAAGGATTGAGCAAACGTTTTTGGCTCCTAGTCATGAGTAGATCGCACAAAGTGTCTCATATCAATTGTGAATGTGAAATTGACGCTGTTTGAAGTAAAAATTACTATCAAACAATTGTTTGATATCTTTCAAGGTTTAGGGTCTGCTCTAAAACAATTGTTGTGCTATACGGATCTCCTATGTTAATGTGCAATATGTTAATGTTTTTTTTTGTTTTTTTTTTTTTAATTATTATTATTATTATAATAAGAAAGATGTGCATATGCTAATGTGACATGCTTATTAATTAATAGTAAATTTAGATAAAAACCAGTAAAGGTTAGCATAATTGTAGCATTACTCATAATTATGTTCAATGTGGCCACAAAAAGATGTTTTACTGTCCTTTGACAACACATCTTTAAACAAACAAAGGAGAAAGATGCTCTACTGTCCTTTGAAACAGGAAAATTTTCAAAAACTAGCATTTTTCTTGTTCTCTATATATTTTACCAATGTTATTGTTTCAGGCATATCAACCTGGCCACAAAAAAGAGAACCACGAATTCTTTACTTGTCATCACATATAACATCAATCAACCCTTCTCTACGTTTGATCAAAATTACGGAGAGAAGACACAGATTCAGCTCACAATATCAGGGAAAAAAAAAAAAAAAAAAGACTTAATGTCATTCAACCATTTAATATCAAAACTTCTATAAAAGATGGCAGACACATTAAACAATACCTCAAGCATTGACTAAACTGTGTAGGGAACAACTCGTAACGGTCCCTCATGCCCGTCAAGTTGAACATTTTTGTTAGTTTGTGTAAATGGGTCGTACAACACCAACTGCCCTTCCGTATTTTCCATGAAAATCTGCCCACTCTTCCAAAACAGCAATGGCCTTTTCAAATCTAACGAGGGATCAATTGTAAGAAGCTTAGTCCACGACTCCTCAACGCCAAATTCAAGCAAAACCCATATATCAAAACCCAAACTATCCGACATACTAGAATAAATCACCATAGCAATAAACCCGTTCAACACCACGAGACTCCTCCACGAGCCAATAACGCTTTTATCAGGAAGCGGCGTCATGTTGAAGACCTCAGTGCTAAAGTCAAAGGCAACAATTCTATTATCGTCGTCATCGTCTTCATCTGCAGCCAACCAGAAAAAGAGCCCATTCATGTATAAAGTCATATGCCGATAGGGAAGAATACCAGAGATCATTTTTGGATCATGTTCGACCTGTCTCCATGAACCAGTGCTTAAGCTATACACTCCCACTAATTTACGTACGTGTGAGTCCGGCCATGCACTCCGCAACACAATCACTATAAATCCTGATGATCTTGAAGTCACCGGATCTTGAGTCAAACCCGAATCCCACGAATTTGTCATTGAGCATGTAATGACCACGGGTCATGGGAGGGAAAACCTCGAGTTCTGTGGGGGTGGCGGCATTAAAGGGGTTCCAAAGGTAGATGTTGCTGCGTCTGTTATAGTCATAGAGACAGAGGAGACCATCACAGGAAGCAACTATGTTCAAATCGAGATATGGAGTTGGATATGGAGGAAGCCAGTGGTGTCGAAGGACAGGACGAAGTGGGAGATTAAGCGGGATTCGAAACCCACAGTCGAGTAGTGTGTCGTAGGAGAGGAAAGAGTATGTTTGCTTATCACGACGTGGTTGGATCGTGGATTTGACAAGGAGGAGTTGAGGATTAGGGTTTTGGGATTTGGTGGAGAGAATGGAGTGGTTGAGGATGTTTTCGGAGACGAAATCTAGGGTTCCTATGAGAGCAAGCCAAGTTTTGGAGACACACCTGAATCGAATTAGGGTTTTGGGGAGCAAGCGTGAGAGTATATTTACCACCAATTCCATGGGCAGATAAAAGGTTGACATTGTTGCTTTGAGGCTAGATAAGCTGGTAGATGAGATACAGCGTATTTTTTTTTTTTTTTCTCCTTTGTTTGGTCGAAGGTAAGAAGATCTTGGAATGGTGAAACGGAATTAATAATGGAAAATAAAATTGAGAGAATCAGAAACCTAATTTGTATAGGTTTCTAAACTAGATAAACTTCATTTTTTTTTTTTTTGAGAAAGAAATAAACTTCAATTAATAAATAAGAATAGATAAGATGGAAAGCTTTTTTTTATTTCTTTTATTTTTATTTGTATTAGAAGACCGAAGATGGAGTGGAGTTATTATAGTTAATAAAAATTATTTGTTTTCCTTATCCCTCCATCTAAAGGCTTGGCAATTGTAAATAAATACTGTCGTTTTTTTTTTTTTTAATACTATTATTTGTGGATCTTAAGTGTGGGTTTGGATCCAAGTCTACATTTTAAGTCTGCATTTCTTTTTTTTTTTTTTTTTTTTTTCACGCGTTTTAGGGAATAATGAGGCTACTGTTTATGAACAGTAGCCACATTATTTGACTTTCTGGCAGTAAATAGTGCACCTGTGCACTGTTCACGAGTCCCACAAATCTTATTTTTCAGCAATTTTTTCACTAAAAATGCGTCCTACGGCACTATTCACACATTTAAAAATTATTTTGCTACCGTATTTTCAATTTTCAGTTTTCAATTTCAGCAAAATAAGTTCTATCTAAACGAACCTTAAGTAGTACCTTTACATGATAGAAACAAAGAGATAAAATAATCACCTATCCTAAACTAATGCTCTATTTTGAAATACAAAACTGAAGATAATTATTCAAAAACAAAACCTATCAACTAATAATCCTAATTTGTACCAATTGTCCCCAATACCCACGTAACATTCTAGTTCTAGAAGAACGGAGTCGATGAGCTGAAACTCGAAAGTTTCCTTCCTGGTTCGTGGTAAATATCCTTGCTTTGGTTCTAGTTCTAGAAGGAGTAGTTCCACGCGCTAAGATTAGGGAATTTCCTTCCTGGTTCGTGATATGATGAGCAATTGAGGAAAAATCTTCCCAAGATTTAGAATTGTTCTTCACTGTGGCTTGGGCAATCTGGTATAATAGAAATAGATCCTCCCATGAAGGCATTTGTTCAACCCCCTTGCAGGTTTGGCAGATGGCAAGAAGTTCTATTGAGGATTTTTCTGATGCAGCAACTAATGTCCTTTCCACTCCTAGGCCGACCCTCTCTAGCTGTTGGTCTCCCCCTCCTCCTGGTGTCTTCAAGATTAATGTGGATGGGGCCTCATCAAACCTTGAAGGAACCTCTAGCATTGGAGTCATCATCAGAGACTGCAAGGGTGAAACAATCGCTGCCCTCTGTAAACCTCTACAATCTCATTTTCCTGCAGAATTGGTGGAAGTCATAGCATTGGAACAAGGTGTTTTGCTGGCCCAAGATCTGCAGCTCACCCGTGTGATGTTTGAAAGTGATGCTCTCAATGTGATAAATGCTGTAAATGACTCGGCCTTTGGGACTCCATTTGGGCACATTATCCAGGATATTGTTCAGGCCCAATCATCCTTTTCTTTCTGCTCTTTTAGACACCTGAACCGGGCCTTTAATTATGCAGCTCACGAGCTGGCACAATTTGCCAGCAGGAACGGTTCTCATCAGCTGTGGAAGGGGGTCACTCCTCCTTTTCTAATTTCATTTGTAAATGCAGACATGCTGCTCTAATTCCCTGCTTGGCAGGTTACACTCTTTGTAATCCCTTTCTCTTTGCAATGCAATTATATTTCCCTTTCAAAAAAAAAAAAGCAATTGAGGAAAAATTGTACAGTAATTGCTTTATTTATAATTGTCTTTTACCTCTCTTTCTTTTCCACCAAAGAAGCATACACCATTCAATACACTTCCTCTTATCTTCTTACGCCGCTTTACTTTCTATTTTCTCTTCAGTTTCCTAATCTAATTTCTAGGCTTCACTGCTATTTTAGGATACTTGTACTTTGTTTCTCAATTGGGTTTACAAATACTATATTGGATATAGAATATTTGAAGCAAAGTAATGGCAGGAGGAGCAGCTCTTGGGGCAGTATTTGGAGAGGGCTTTGCGGTGTTTCATTACAGTTAAGGATGTGGGAAGCTAAGCCCTTATGTTTAAACAACCCTTTCTCAAAGGCCTCGAATCCCAGCTAGGTGGTTTGGCACCAACCGTCAATGATATAAATCGATTAAGCGAACAACTTGATCTCCCACAAGTGGAAACAAAGAGCTTAATCGAACAGATGAAAAGGGGCAAGAAGCAGGTTCACGAGTGGATTCGGTCAGGAAGACAACCCTTGAAAACCAGCTTGCAATGGGAGAATGCTCAAGAGCTTAGCCTCTAGGTCGCCCTCCTTGAGATCCGACCACAAAGTCACAACTCATTTAATTTTATGCAAGGGAAGGATGCCCAAGAGCTTAGCCTCTAGGTCATCCCCTCCAAGATCCAACCACAAAATCACAACTCATTTGATCCCATACTCAATGAGTTACCTTTAACTACTCGATGTAATGGTTGGTTCTAATACCAAATATTACACACTCATACATAGAACTCACCATTAAAATTCAACCCGAAAGAGAACGATGCTCGAATCTTGGAATATGGGACACGAGGTATACGTAAAGTTCAATCTTGGAAATGCAGTTCTTGATTTCCAAGATTTTGGTCACTTCAAGAACTCTATTTCCAAGATTTGACTTTGCTGGAAGTACTTCAATCTTGATTTCCAAGCAAGATCTGGCTTTGCTAGATTTCCATGTTTAAATGCTGTGTGCCATTTTGTGTGCCACATGGCAGGGGAATATTTATTTTGTGCGGTGAAAGATTTGAACTCTATTCAGTAATTAATTATTGTTGGGCACATCTAGTATCTTTCGATTTGTATATATGTACCCTTAAGATAAGAGGATCAAAAATCCTATTAATGGAAAAAGATTTTCCACCAATTTCTTTACCTTTTAAACTGATCCTAATCTTATTTACCCAAAACCTACTATTAACTATGCCAAGAGCTAAAGAGGTATATTGTTTAAAATAAGTTTGGCTTACCTCCTGTTCTTTTATAACAGTAATTTCATTTTGTTTTAATGAGAAACAAATATATTACTCACTAACTAAATAAAATATAAAGATTAAAACTCACTACAACTTGTAATTTTATATTTAAAATAAAATGAGACAACCAACTAAAAAAAGTACGAAAACCAAACCCCTTTAAAATAATATCATATCTTTCACTTTATTAGTACTAATCAATGCATGCTTGACTTCTGGGGTAACTGATGGCCAACTGATGAGCTAATAAGTTACTGTTGGTACCAATCAAGCGAATGTTCCTTCCGCCAACCCAAGCCTCCCCCAAAGTAAAAAACAAAAAAGGTCAGTTCCATGACTTCTATCTTTCATTTACGTGGCATAAAATGGAGGTGGTGCAGGGTTGATCACTTAATCTTAATTCTCGTGGAACACAAAAATGACCCATATGATTAACCAACACTACTGTGAACATGATAATTCTCATACTTAATTTCACAATTTATTAATTTGTGTGATTGTGAATAATCAAAAAAAAAAAAAAATTTGTAAATTGCACAAGTTGATAGTAGACAAAAATAAAAAATAAATAAGTGCACGAATCAACAAAGTGTGAATTTAAATATTCAATTGAAACGTCTCTTAGTGTGTGTTGGGCTTCAAATTAAAAAACCAACTTATTTTACTATTTGGCTTATTTTTGCTTCTATTCATGGGTTTTACTACACTTTTTGATACTATTCATAATTCCACTGTACTATTGCAGCAAACTTTTACTTTTATCGTAACAGTAAAAGCTTTTTAATTTCAACAAAATAAGCGGATTCTAAACAAACCCTTAAGATTATTTGTAATCAAGTGACATAATTTGACCAGCCTGCCACTGTCAATGTAACTCGGTCCCAGTGGGGAGCCCCAAGCCAAGAAAAGACTTTGGACAGTTAAAGTAAGTCAATTGTGCGTGTAAAATGTTCTTTCATGCTGATATATTAATAAGCAACAATAAACCAATAATAACTAAGCATATAAACCGATATTCGAAACTCCCAGCAATAAAAATAAAAATAATTACTATATAAAAAAAAAAAAAAAAATTACCCCTATTATTGAATCCAGTGGGGTTGGCCGAGTAGTTGAGCACTCAGTCTCAAAGTGACTATCTAGGGTTTGACTAGGAGCTCCCTAGTTCAAGTCCGGGCACTAGCATTTTGAAAAAACTCCTTAAGTCAGCGATTTATCCCGCTATGGGCCTACCTGTCGTGAACGGTGATTAGTCTATGGTTGAAAGTTTTGAGGAAATACTGTGGAAAACCGAAAAAAAGATACCCATTACTAGAAATCTAAAAAGTAAAGTTCAAAAATGAAGTATCTGTCTACAAAATTCTTCCCAAAATTTGGTAAAGCAATCCCTACAAAACAAAAACAAAAATCTTAAAGCTCTTCTCTTTATCTATATTTCTTACTGTATGTGTTTATCTTGCTTAGTGTCTTGCACCCTTGAAATTATAATGGCACCCTTTTTGGAGCCACATATTTGTGATTCAACCCCACCTCTTCACTACACTACTATCTACCCGTTAAAAAAAATAACTAAATAATAGTACGTTTACAACATTTTTACAACAAATCCTAGTTGGCAGATTGTTACAGATTTTTAATTTGAATCTACTACTGAAATTACTTTCTTACTCACCGGTAACAATAAGTAACAACCTCTCATATAAAATTTGTTGTGAAAATGTTATGAATATAACATTTTTCATAAATTATTAAAAAAATAAAAATAAAATATAAAAAAAACCACAATTATCCAAACACACTTATCACCACATCTGGTTATTGCCACCTCACTTAAAGCAAAAGAGCACTTGATATCAAAAACTATAAAAACCTTTTTTTTTTTTTAACTCTAAAAAAATCATTGATACCTAGTGTGTCTAGAACTGAAAACCCAATTACAATTATTAATATTTGAATTCTCAGACCATCTCCTAGATAACCAAAATTCTACAATCTAGACGATTAACTATTGGGCCATTTGAGTTTTTTTATGTTAGAGATATTGATACCCAATCGTTAATGAAAACCATATCATATACTATATAATAAAAGTTTTTTTTTTTAGAAAGCTATATAATAAAAGTTGGACTTGGAAGTTGTGGTTATGCAAAGTGACTGGATTCACAAAAAAAATTAAATTAAATTTTAAGAAAAAATAGATAAAATTTTTCCTCCCCTATTATTTCTAAGTTGATAAAAATCTTAATTTGATTATAATCCAAATTCTTCATCTAATCCTTTATTAAAAAATATTAATTAAAAACCAAAAAAGAAGTAAATAAGATAGAATTAGTCTATTGCATATCAAACTATCAACCTACATTTGAGTTTTCTTTTTCTTTTTATTATTTTTAGATAAGAATAAATATATATTGTGTATCACAAAACATAAAAGCAATAAGATATAAAAATAAATTTAAAAAAAAAAAAGTAAAAACAAAACAAAACAAAACAAAAAACAAAAAACAAAAACAAAAAAAAAAAAAATGAAACAGAAGACAAAAAAGAAGTAAATAAGAAAGAATTAGTCTATTGCGTATCAAACTATCAACCTACATTCAAGTTTTCTTTTTCTTTTTTCTTTTTTTAGATAAAAACAACAATATATTTGTTTTTATCAATTTCTTTGAATAGAATAACTATAAGTGTTTTGTCAAGAGCGAAAAGGTTTTTCCTTCCAACAAATAAGATTTGTGTTGGGTTGAAGGCCTAAACTGAAACTCAACGGTGAGCTCGAGGCACGGCCCAAAGGCTATCGGCGAAGATCCGAAGAACTCACTTTATTTTATGCCTTGGGCCTCGGTTGAGACTGACAAGAATGACCCATAAACAATTCCTACAACAGGCACTTATTTTATGCCTTGGGCCTCGGTTGAGACTGACAAGAATGACCCATAAACAATTCCTACAACAGGCACGTCAGCATGATTAAAAGCATACTGTAAGAAATAGCCCAGCAGTAAAATGTTTCTGTAGAAAATAGTCCAACAGTAAAATGTCTCAGCTGTAAAGTAAGATAAAACATAATAAACCTCTAGTTGTTAGCTATTTTACAGATTAAGGAAAATATCCACATTTTCAAACTCATCATCCATTGGCTCTGTAAAAGAGTCTTCTAACACAACAATATGAGGAAAAAATTCTATGGTAATAGTTACATCACCTTCAATAGTAAATGAGTAAATGAATATTATGGGCTCCATTATAACAAGTAATGAGAAAAACTTAGTGTGAGATGAAGGGAGAGAGAGAGAGATCCCAACTAGCGCAGCAAGATTATTATGGTGCCAGGACATGCTCGTGAATATAGTATAAGTAGTGAGTAATGAGGGACATTTCAGGTAGTATGAATAATGAGAAAGAGCGTTTATAGTAAAGCTACAGGAGCTTTCTACTGGAGATAGATGAGTGTTTATGAGTAGAGGTATGAATAGTATTTGTGAGCTAGGTGCTGGGGAACTTAGTATATGTTTGGATTCGGATGAAAAGCCAGTGCGTTTGCGTTTGGTGTTTTCCTTTTCTTTCTTTCTTTTTTTTTTAATTTTTTCATGCATGCATTTCTGTGGGTAGGAGACAAAGTGCAATGTTCATGCACTATTCATGCATTGTTCACTCACTATTCATGCACTGTTCACGAGACCCACAACCACTTTATTTAGAAAAAAAAATTAAAAATGGGTCCCACAGTACTATTCACACATTTAAAAATTATTTTGTGATAATGTTTTCAGTTTTCAGTTTTTAGCAAAATAAGTTGTATTCAAATGGACCCTTAGTTTCTAAGCTTGAAACTAAGAACTCAGTAACTTTTTTCAAAGCTTAGAAAAGGCTAAACAGAGATTTTAAGGAAGAACTCCTTTCTATTAGTGTCACTTAATGTATATGGGTCCCCCCCCCCCCCCTGAAGGATTAGCGGAGAGTTCCATTTATAGTTGAGTTTGAGGGGCTAATTAGCAAATAATCTCTACTAAATCTTACTCAATTTTCAGAAAATTCTTAGAGAATCGTTCCTAGGATCTTTGGCCAAGAGTAGTAAGCTCAACTTTAGGCTATTCTTGCTGATTTGGGTAATATAGCTCGGATTTTGACCTAGCATTAAATGTTGATTTGGCCTTAGTTGATGGGATTAAAGTATGTATTAGGCTAATGATCTTGATTTTGTTGCTACTAGAATCAGAGTTCCCTAGAGATTATTGTATCACACCAAGCCAGGTGTTAATCTTGGAGTCCTACGCTGGAAACTCTGCTGGGATCCCTTTGGTGCTCTCCAAACCACATTTTCTTAAGTTTTCCCCATTTGGGTTCATGTGCTTGGTCCATGAACCAAAAAATACACGTTTTTGGCATGATAATGAACTAATTTCAAATTGTTCCAAAAGCTTTCATGGCCTAGTTATGGCTACCTTTGGTGCTGGACCGAATGAGTTAGAGAAGGAAGGAGATACAATTGACTAATGCTTCCCAGATTTTTGTCATGTCACCTTAGCTTTATGTCACATGAGAAATGATGGAATTCAGCTTGGCAAGGAAGGGTTTAACCCTTGTTGGACATGTGTCCCTCTTCTGATCTAATTGGACATACTAGAATTGATGGTGATGGGCTTCAACTGTCAGGTTGTGCTAAAGTTTAACTAGACAGCTCACGTGAACTTTAGGTGCTGGGATTTGTATATGAGCTGGGCTGGCTTAGCCGAGCTTTGAGTTTTCTTGGGCTGGGTTATCCTTACAAAAATGAATAGTTTTGCCATGAGTAATGTACATGGGCTTTTGTAGTTAGTTGATTATAGAAAAATAAACATATTTCCCATAAATTTTGTGAAAGAAATATTTTTGAGAGATGAGTTAGGGACTTTAGTTTTGGGCTTTAAGCATAATGTAATAGTTTTTGCCAAAATAATATTTGGGCTTTGTAAAATAAGTGCCAAAATATCATTTGAGCTTTGTAAAATAAGTGCCAAATTAGTGTACATCTTTAGACTCCTAAAACACAACCAGATTAACCTAGTTAATTAGCCAAGTGATTACTTAGTCAAATTATCAGATCTAGGTTAACACAAATATATCATATCAATGTAAAGTGCAGAAAGTAAAGAGTACAAAGATATGATGACCCAGAAAAACCAAACCAGTAAAAGACCTGGAAGGATTTAACATAACTATCCTCAAGGTAAACTGAATCCACTATGAAAGAATTGAAGTTTACACAATAGCAACTTAAACCACTAACATCCTATTGCTACCTCAAGTAAAAAACTTACTGTCACGACCACGTCACAGCTCCGAGTCCACAGACTACTTCTTTCTTGGATTCCTAACAAGCATAAGCTCTCCTGCTTATATCTTTAAGCTCTTGAATCAGCAATTGAAACGATCACAAACTCTTAACATCAATTTTGAGATTGGAAACCCTAAATATGTGTGAAGGTAAACACCTCTAGATCTCACAAAAGATTCACACACATAGCATAAAGAGTATCCTCAAAACGTGACTAAAGTTTTTCCTTTTATACTTAAGACAAAATATAAAACTCTACACGTCAAACGGGCTTAGGCTAAGTTGGAAAATTCTACAAAAAAACAATTTGCACGACTTTCAATCGATCGAGCCTAATTTTCAATCAATCGAGCTAAGCAAATTTACACAATAAATCCTATAGAACACTCGATTTCAAGTTTACATATGAATACACTTTGAGTAAATCTAAACAAGACTAAAATGTTTTGATCATAATTTTCCAACGTTACAAATTAAAATTCTAATACATTAGTTTCTAATTCCTTAGAACCTAACAATTAGTATTTGGGCTTTATAGGATTTCGTAAAAATATTGCTGTATAGCAACTAACTTTAGAGGTGCCATATCATAACGGGCTTTAGAGGGGCCGTATCGTAACGGGCTTTTAGAGTGTCATGTCGTAATAGGCTCTAGAGGTGTCATATCATAATGGGTTTTAAAGGTGTCGTATCATAACAAGCTTTAGAGGTACCGTATCGTAACGGACTTTTAGAGTGCCATGTCGTAACAGGCTTTTAGAATGCCATATCGTAATGGGCTTTTAGAGTGAAATGTCGTAACATATTTTAGAGGTGCCGTATCGTAACATGCTTTAGAGTTGTCGTATCGTAATGGGCTTTTAGAATGTTGTGTCGTAACGGGTTTTAGAGGTGTAATATCTTAACGAGCTTTAGAGTTGCCATATCGTAACAGGATTTTAGAGTACCGTGTCGTAACGGGCTTTAAAGGTGTTGTGTTATAACGGGTTTTAGAGTTGTCATATCATAACAAGCTTTTAAAGGGGGTTTTGTTGGGCTTTTTGAATTTTCCCACAAGGTAAATGTTTTTTAGGCTTTTCTGTGGAGATAGTATAATTTTGTGGCCCAATCTTGGTAGTAATATGATGAATATATATATATATATATATATATATATATTTTTTTTTTTTTGTGGAAACCCAAGTTGGATAATATGTGGGTAATATATGTGAGAGGGCCCAAGATAATTTATAGGGCTTATATAGGGAATATTTGTGAGAGCCCAATAACATGGAGGATATTTGAGTAATATGTGAAAAATATTTGTGTGGGCTCAAAATAGCTTATGGGCTTGTGTGGGTATTTTTTAGTAAGTGGGCTAATGAAATTAGGACCTGAAAATTTGTATCTCATAATGTTTTAACAAAATATGCCACCTACATTTTGTTCATATCCACTTCTTCTTTGTTTATTTGGATAAAATAACAAAACATGCATAACTTCCTCACAATTGAAAAATCTCTATATATACTGTTTTCTATATATTCCTATGCACAACTCTTTTTTCTTTTTATGGCTTTTTTTTTTTTTTTTTAAGAAACACTACTTTTTGTTCTAACCAATTTTTTTTCTCTCCTCCATTACCAATAATTCTCCTTCTTTTATAATTTCTATATGTTGATTAGAAATCTAACTCTCTTTTTGTTTGTTTTTTTTTTTTTTTTTTTTTTCCTTATAACTTAGGCAATTCAACATTTGAGAAATCCATAGTAGAATGCTCTTCAAACCTACCATCCACACTATTACAAGTAGGTATTACTCTATTAAGGCAATTTTAAATCCATTATATAGGGTTTCATACTTATTTATGGGTTGTATTTGTGTTATGTTTATATATGCGTTATTAGATTAAATAAATTTTTTGAATAGTAAAATTTTTATGTTACTATTTCCCTTTTTTTTTTTTTTTTTTTTTTTGTTATTAGTAATATTATATGTGTGTAGTGTGTAGAAGTGATTGTCTAACATTATGAACATGTAAAATTTCACTCTAATTATTATTATTATTATAATTATTATTATTTTGGCTTTTACATATGTCAATATACATACCTATATTTAGCACCCACAAGACATTTGAAAAAAAAAAATCTAATACACAGCATGTTATGAATACCAACAACACATTCCTTCACAAGATTGCTATAACCAAGTAATATTAAATCCACACCTCAATATGATCTTGCATTTTTCCTTGAACTAATAATTTTTTTTAACAATTGTCTATGTCCTTTTTCTTCCTTAGGAGTAATCCTTTAATATTAAATTTTCACAACTCTCCACTCATCTTTAAGGAGACCCCGTTTAGATAAAAGAGGTCATTAGTGTATCAAAACGTAAGTATAAATAAATGTTTGAAAAAATACCATGTAGGCTATGCACACAATTCAGATGTAATTAATTACAAATGTCATATAAGACAATCAATAAGTTAGAAGAGAATATGTGTTTTCCCCCTTATATAAATATGTTGTGGGATTGCTTGAGACCTTTAATAACAGTACATTATATACAATTTATATGATCTAAACTCAAGTGATTATTAATTTATTATTTCTCAATAAAATTATTATAAAATTTTATAGCCAAAACTCTGCAACGCACGGGAATAATACTAGTGTAAGTGTACTATATAACTCTAGTCTATTTAGATTCATTATATCAAAACTTATTTGGAGTACAAGTAAAGTATTTATATTCTTATTTGGAGTGCAAGCAAAATAATCATAATCCTACTTCTAATTCAAGTACTATAATCATGGTTTATTTAGGATTTAACTTACTATAAACACCCTTCAATGGAAATGGCCACCCAACCCCTAGTGGCAGCAGGTTGACAATTTAAAAAAAAAAAAAAAATGGTTCTCTCTGCAGTCTCTAAGCAAAAGTAACAACAAAGAAACTAGGCTAAAAAGAATAGTGAAAGGAATTCCAACAAATTAAACATCAAAAAACAACTGGGATGGACCAGTTTTTTGAAGCGTCTGGATAGACCAGACGCTTCAAAAATACAACCAGGAACACAGCACCAAACTAGTTCTAACTTTTTCTTTTTCTTTTTCTCTTTTTTTATTTTTTATTTTTTTATTTTTATAGGTATTCTAACAAGAACTTTAGTATTTTACAAAAGTATAATGCTTGAATCAAAATATAATATCACCATGTTGACGACCATAACACTCCTCACACACCTGTTGAACCAAAGATGCAGGGTAAGAAGTGATCATCTTGAAAAAAAAAAATAATGCCCTGTCCACTGATAGCAAGTGTTGGGAAAAAAAAAACATTTTGATGCTTGTTTCAGGTAAATGGAAATGAAAATTCTCAAAAGAGAATGTTGTCCACTCCAAAGATGTAACAGTATATAAACAGTGTTTTTCAGGTTTTGTAGGCAGCATTGAGAGTATATTTACCACCATTTCCTCTAGCAATAGCTTGACACTATTGCTCCTTGTAGTTCTGCCATGCTCTACTGACTCTCTGCTTTGCTTAATTTGTTTATGAAAGGAAAGATATTATTGACAAAGCCAAGCCAAGCCTGAAGGAAGCTTTCCAAATCAAAAGAACCTACAAAATTACAAAAAGGACCAACTGGCCAGCATATGAGCAGCATTGTTATTGTTTTGCCCCTCTGACAACCCAGCTGAATGAACAATTACCAACCTGCTCAGTTAGAATAGGAAGGAAAACTCCAAATCCGTGTATTCTTGATCCTCCACGGCACTCCAGAGCTTAATTTAGCACTGCTTTATGTTAAATTTTTACACTTGCAACCGGAGCAAGTGACTAAACCCTCAAATACTGCTAATGTGGAACCTGAAATTGGTCTCTATGAAAATCGTACCCAGAAAGATTGGGATAGCATCATAGCACTGAAAGTAGTTGTTGTTGAACCACATAACCCTTCATTCATTTGTCTCTTTTTTTTCTTGATTTCCTTATAAAAGCCATAAATGTCTTCCCTTAGCTCCACTATACTAATCAGAAAGTGGTACAAGATCATAGCAATCTACAGCCACTTCCAGCACATACTTCTTGACAACATCCAATGGCTCATGGAAAAATGGAGATGGGTCTGGTCCTAGTCTTGGTGACTATGCTCTGGGCAGGAGCTATGGCTCAGTCAAGTTGTACATATGTGATCATCAGTATGTCACCGTGCCTTAACTACATTACCGGCAACCCCTCAACCCCATCTTCAGGATGCTGCTCACAGCTTGCCAGTGTAGACCGCTCGCAACCACAGTGCTTGTGTCAGGTCCTTATTGGAGGTGACTAGTCACTGGGGATCAACATCAACCAAACTCAAGCTTTAGCCCAGCCTGGTACTTGTAATGTTCAGACCCCACCTCTCAGCCGCTGTAACGGTAAGAACACCTATTAAAATTCTCATTTTAACTTTTTATTCAAGTAATTTGCCCGTCAAAAACTGCTTTTATAGTCTTGTGGATGGATGCAAGATTCTCCTTTTGGAGAAACAGTATGTTACAGAATCTAAGGTGATCGTCGTACTCAACATCATTTTCATCTCTACTAACTTACTTCCTGTATTCAGCAGCTGCTTCACCTGCCGACTCTCCCTCGGGATCACCTGAATCTTCAAATACAGTTCCTTCAGGTACAAACTGCTTCATCCTTTGTTCAATTGCATGCAAAATTATCATGATCAATCAAATCTTGACTTATGCAGCCCACATTCTGGGTTTAAGAAGTTCAGTCCTTTCAATGAACCTTAAGAAATAATTGGCACAAAACAAGTTTTATTTATCATTTACTCATCAATGTAACATCAAAGAATTTATTTGTCTATTTTTTTCGTGCTGTTGATGTTTACTTGTAGGAAGTAGATCTAAAACTGTGCCATCAGCGAAAGGGAGTACATCAACGGAAAGCTCCATCAAGTTTTCAATTTCTCATCTCTTCTTCCTTATATGTGCTGCAACAGTTGCTTCAACCTTCACAACATATTGATCTTCTCATTTGTTAGCCTGCTTTTCACAGCACTGCATTCCTACCTATTCTTGATGATTATTACTGTATTCTCCATTTATTATACAAGTTCTCTTAGGTTGTGGGGTTCCATGTATATTTATTTATTTCTTGCTATCTTCCTTTCTTAATAAAGACGATTTCTGGCTTATAAGTAATACAATGGACAATCCAACATATTACCATGAACTCATACAGTATCACCTTGAGATTAAACAATTATCAATTCAACGATGAGATGGTAAAACTTACCAAAATGAAAGGCAAAGATTCTAGAAGTTCTTCACTGAGAAGATTAACTTTAGCAATCTTTTGGTACTAAAGCGTGCGTTACCACAAGAAAAACCAAATTTATATACTTATCAAAGTTCATTATTTCCCACTCTAGTCGGTATTCTGAACATTTTCTATATATCAAAATGATTAACAGCTGAGACAAACCTCTAAAACACTGAAGTATAACAAACTAAAATCAAAACCGATAATGAATGACCCTGTATATGCTGCAAATGTATCCCTATTATTGTTCAATGTTGCCTACCAAAATAAGTTGTTTTCGTCATCACACATATTCCATCATCACGTATATGCAAAAGGTAAAAATAATTGATTAGCTAGTACGAACAAGAAGCTGCTTTCTCTAAACACAGTGCAAAACAGACGAAAGAGTGGGACCAGCACCCTGGCCAAGGAGCTCACCCCCTTGATTAGTTAGGAAATGAAACATCCACAGCTTCTTTGCCAACCAGAAATAAATGTACTTCCCAATTTCGTCACAGAAGACTACTCATCATTGGTGAAAGACTTCCATAAACACAAAGGCTCCTTAGGAAGGTATACTGGCAAGAGAACAAATGTCTTTTCCTTGATAAGTACAGTCAAGGTTTTTCTTTTTTTCCTCTGATAAGTACCAGAGATTAAAAAAAGATTCAAAGTGACTATTCATATATGCATAACAAGTAGAAAGTCAAAGAGCTGCTGCAATTAAAGTAAACCTTGATATGGATAATTGGAGATAAATAGAACTACAATCCTACACATGGGATAATAATACAAGTAGGCCATCTGAGAACGAAAGTCATGTGACATATCAGCAGCAAGAAGAGTTTTGACCCCCCACAGATGGGTCATTAAAGATTACAGTTGATTCCTTTCAAGTTTCACCTATGTTCAAGCAAGTACACACATATTTGCACTCATCTGATCTAAGATAATTTTTGGTCCAAGTTCGAACCACTATGAAAGTCATGTCAGGAATCATTGATCAGAATTCTAATGTGATGGTTCAAGGAAAGTTGATTGGAGATCTTTTACCAGTTGTTTCCAAGTCAGTTTGAACTAAAATTTAACAACCAGTTATTAAGTGAAAAGAGAAGGCCAGTTATACTTGATATCGTGACAAAATATCTTTTAAAACCAAAAATACATCTTGCCGGACCAGCAGGCAAAATTTCATACAACATGAGAAGGCTTTTTTATAGCAGGTGTTAGGTGTAAAAAGGTAATATTAGGAAGGTTCAAAAGATCATCTCATATCAATCACCCTTGCCTGCCTACCCCATTAACATCAAACATCTGTCTAGAACCATTTGGCAGCTATGGCTATGCTTTTTCTACTCAATGATCAAAGATGAATGCAGTCTTCCCTGTCAATCAGCTTCTTAGTGTAAGGAACGGAGTTCTATTTCGGGCTGCTCAATTATATATTTTTTCCTTACAGTTCAAATTAATTTGAAACACAGCTAATAACGTTGCAGATCATTTAGAGTTGAATTATCTTTTACTTTGAGCCACACCAGATAACAAAAAAAAGAGCAGGGGATATTTAAATATGCTTATCTTTTTTCTTTTTCTTTTTTGATGATTCAATTGTTACAACCAGTGAAGGGAGGATTCAAACTCTTGCCTCAGATAAGATGACAACACCTTAAAATGAAGGGTCTATTCTAATAATACCTATTTTCCCATCCCCTTATAAGCTACGCATCAATATTCTCATAACCTCAACTAATGACTTATTAGCTGATTTTCACTATTTGGTAGTGTTTTATCGAAGGTCCTGAAAATATCAGCTGACATAGTTTGGTGAAGTTCCCAGCTACTCAATTACAGATCTAAGTTGAGCTTGGCTTTGCTTCAAATTGGTTTGTTAAGAGCATATTGAAATATACTACTACCAAGCTGTACACAAGTTGTACGTGAAAAGTTTGCGATTTAACTTATCATCCCTAGTCTCTATTATGTGTATGAAATGAATTCCACAACATTGACAACCATAACCAAAGTAAACTCAGGGTGATTTAGGCTTAGCTAATGAGAACATAAACTAATCTGTTGAGACTTGCTAATGAGAAAATAACCTAATATGTTGCGGATCTATACCCAATCCCAAAATTTTGGGACTAAGCCTTCGTTTTTCTTCTTCTTCTTCTTGTTAGCACAGGAACTAGGATTGTGCTCAACCTTTTTCAATTGGCAAATAAGCTTGAATAAACTCTCATGAAGCCAAGCAGGAAAATCTTAAGAGATTCTTTTTGCAAAAGTAATCAATCTATTCCAATACCAGAACTACTAAAAAAAAAAAAAAAACAGAGTTGCATTGTGTACGAGGGTCAAAAAAGCACAGAAACTTTACAAATATTCACGCAACTTATCTAAAAAAATCGGTGCACATCAAGAATATGGTGACGGAACAAATTCTTCAAGTATACCCCACACCTCCCTCGCTGCAGTTTTACCTTGGCGTCACTTATTGTTTGCTAATTTGTTCATTCAAAATGTACATTCGCATCAGCGGCAAACACAGATTTTAAAAACCCACTCAAGCAAAACAATACTCACCGAAAGGATCATTAGATTCCACTGCTTCAAAATTTTTGCTGACTTGGAATTGTCATCCTCAAAATGCATAAAATGGTTTTACAATGCTTTTTTTTTCTTTGGACTCGCCCTTTGGAGTAAACCATAAAGACATGACCTCACCCGCATCCATTGACTAATGGATAAGACAAACATCTTCTAAACTTTTAGTATAAGTTCAAATCTTATTGGACGCGACAGATTTTTATATATTTCTTTTCTACTAACTAGGAATTTTGAATGATTTGAACAGGAGACCCTTATACTTATTTATATATTTATTTTAATTATTTATTCTTAATAATAATTTTTTATTACTATAAAATTATTAATATAAAAAATATATAATAAAATAAAAGATTAGATTATAGAAATAATTATTTCTAAAAAATTAGAAAGTTATTTAAAGGGTTTTCTTTATACCTGTTCCCAAAGTAAAGAGTGTTCTGTTTGTTCTAGAATAGCATCAAATCAAGGGGAATTCTTGATGGAAATCAAACCTAGGATGTTTGGTCTATAGCTCATTCTAAGCCTCCAACCACTAAGCGGCACCTTGACTAGTCCCTTTATAATTCTTGTGTTTCTAATTTATATGTCAAGAAAAGAATAAATAATGGACAAAAGGGATCAAAATCTATTTAATGAACCTTTTGTTATAGATTCATGTAAAATATTTTTACTAATTCTTACCTCTTATTTCGCAAGGCACGTCCAAGAGTATCAAATCCAAAGAATATGATGAGTGGCAAAGGAAAAAAAACAAAAAGAATATGATAAAAGTCTCAAAGGAGCATAAACATCTTGTGGTGATGATAGCGCACAACTTAATTAATTGACAAATCAATTTTAAATGGCATGATCTTGTGGATGGGGGAGGGTTCTCACTAGAAAACCCAGCTCATAAGAATTAAGAGAAAGGCGTGAAGAAGGTTACTTATTATTTACCACATGGTCCACATCATAATAAAACAATTAAATTGCCTCTACATAGAGTTTTTTTTTTAGGATTCCCACAACTTGTCAAAACAATCACAATAATTAGTCTCATAGATAAAATGGGAAATGGAAACACAAACAGGGAAGAGCAACAAATTTTTTTAATAATGCCACTTAGAAAAGCTCCAAAAAACCCAAACATAAGAGCAACCACATCAATTCGTTCAAATTTTGTCTATTTTGCAAGAAAAAACCTACTTTTTCTATTTTACACATCCACTTCTTAAAATACTCCACATCAATCCATCTATTTCACCATTAATTTTATTTAAATAATCAATTTTCTCAATTTTTTTATTATTTCTCTCAACTACCCCCTTTACATATGCGCGCACTCTCTCTCTCTCTCTACCCATTTTTTCTGATTTGTTGCTCTCTCTCTATACCCATCTCTCTACCCATCTCTATACCCATTTCTGAACACAGATCAACTCTCCCTCTCGGTCAGATCTCCCTAGCTCCGATCAAGCAAGACCCATCTTGGTTAAATCTCCTTAGCTTCGATCAAGCAAGACCCACGAGCTTCGATCAAGCAAGACCCACGAGCTCCGATCAAACTCGGTCAAGCAAGATCCACGAGCTTTGATCAAACTTGGTCAAGCACCGATCAAGCAAGACGCACGAGCTCTAATCAAGCAAGACCCACAAGCACTGATCAAACAAGACCCACAAGCACCGATCGTTCCAATCAAGCACCAATTGTTCCAATCAAGCACCGATCTGTCTCTTTGTTGGTTTGTCCATGTGGGTTTGTTTGTGTGTGGGTGTGTTTGTGTGCATCTGAGGAAAAATAAGATGAGGAGAGCAGAAGTTACTAAGTTCGTTGTGCATGGAGGAGAGAGAAAAAAAGGTGTGAACGTGAAATTAATAAAATAATAAATGAACGAGCTACAGTAACCATGTAAATATACATAGTTACTGTAACAAGTGTATAAATATACACATCTTTACATATTTTTTAGAAGCACTGATGTGGAGTATTTTTTAGGCAAAATGTGTAAAAGTTGTGTCTTTTTCTATTATACAAGATTTTGCATCCACTGATGTGGATGCTTTAAGAGACTACTTCTAAAACTAAAGGTCCATTTGAGAATAGCTTATTTAGCTAAAACTGAAAACTTTTGCTAAAATATACTAAAGTATGCTTGAACCTTGAAAAAAAATTGAAAATGTGAGAAAATGTTGAAAAAAATGAGGTTTTAAAAAACTGTAGATAAAAGCTAAAAACTAAAAGCTAAGCTTATAAGCTCGTGCAAAACAAACTCTAATGTCTCCTCAACCAGACACTTTGAATCTTTTACGTTGTTGCATACCACAAAGTCATTCCCTATTTCCAATACACCTATCTAGAATATAATCTTCCTAAGGCCAGAGCCTATAGATCCAACACCTCCTTACAGTGGTAAGCTGCTAATTGACATGGCATTATTTAGCCTAATATATAGCCTATGGTTCATATTGCTGGAATATTTTGTTACTTATAAAAAAAAAAATAAAAAAAAAATTATGTTTAACCACAAATGTATAAAGAAACTAGGGCAAAGATGCTTTAATGTCCCTTGAATTAGGAAAATTCCAAAAACTAGCATTTCTATTTACACTTTTACTAATGCTACAGCCATATCAACCAGATCAGAAAAAGTGAGCCATAAATTCTTTACTTGTCTTCTCATATATCAATCAGAATTTTTTTATTAAAAAAAAAAAAAAGGAAAAGTAGAGAACTTCATTGAAAAACGAAGAAATAATAGAGTGAACCAAAATCCAAAGCACACAGGTAGTGTAATATGGAACCAGCAAAATGCCTAAACTAAACTGCAATGAGAGTACAACAATCAAGAGAATCAGGGAACTAATTAAAAGAAAAAACACCTGCACCATTCGTCCATTCAAACAAAGCCTAGAAGAAAGAAAGCTTCAATTCACAAATTGATCTCTCATTCCCTTCAAATGTGCACACACTCCTTTTCTGCCAAATACCCCACATAAGGCAATGAAGGATCATGCTCCAAATCACCGTAGTGCTGTGTTTGTTGAACTTGCCCAACCAGCTAGTTACAAGCTCCACAACACCATATGGCTATGAACCCCAAATGGTGAAACACCATGTTCTGTAGTTGTGTTTGGTAGAATAACATGTCTCCTTGTGAGTCCATCCCTAAAATAGATAACATAGTGAATGACAAGGCAGAAATTTTAGAAACTATTTGGCTTCTCTTAGGTAAAACTATGTGGTTCTATTACTAGGATGTACTTATTACTGTGTACATGTTAATCAAAATGAATTATGCAAATAAGAAAAATGCAATCATCTAGTAAATATATAAATAATACCAACAAGCAGAGTTACAAACTAAGCAATTAATGTCAAAGCTATAACAGGATTAAAACAAGTCAGATCTATGACAGAATTTCGAGTCCAAACACCTATGCAATTTTTTTCCCTAATAGGAAACCTATGCAATGTTATAGCTTTGACAAACAGTATTGCCAAGCTATAATAGAATTACGCTGTGTCAAAGCTATTGAGTAATAGCTTCAGAGCTATATAGCTTCGTGGTTTCATAGTTTCATAGCTTTATGGCTTCAGATTAATAATTTTTATAGCATAGCTTTGATATTACTCAGTGTCCCTCAATTTCAAAGCTATAACAGAATCTCAAGTCCAAAAAGGCTATTCTTTGATTGCATATACAACTTCCCCTTCTACAAGAAAACAACTCTTCAATAAAAAAGCACCAAAGCTGGAGTAATTCCAATTTTCAAACCCAAAAATGCAGAGGCAACTGTTTCTCAAACGTGCCTCAAACTTCCCTAAGAAACTCTCAAAGACCTCCACTTCCTCTTCACTTCTCCACTCTTTGTCTCACCCTTCCAAACTCTCTTGAGGATCTCAAGCTAGAGTCTTGCAGATAGCAGAGTTCCATTATAAGACTAAATTTAAGAGCCCTATAATTTCTTGCGCTAGCTCAGTGTCCACAAATACCACCAAAATAGCATTCCAAAGGAAATCCATGCAACTAGAACCTCTCAAAACCTCACAGATAAAAATGACACTAGAATTTTAGTGTGCTGTTTCCTCAAATTGTCTATAGATAGAATTTAACCCTTTGTAGCTGTCCTACTGCTAGTAAAGAAAGCTACCCATCTTGGAGCTCTAACACACCAAATAGATCTCCGTGGGAAATCGTTGTCACCCCCTTTTCTCAAAGCCTAATAATAATTATTAACACAAAAACCATGGCTATTGAAAGAGACCAGACCAGATTATCATCTTCTCCCAGATTAACTTTAGTAGAATCTACATCATTCCAAAATTACTCCATGGACTCTAGCTTCTTCTTGAAAATATTGCAGTAAACCAAGCTCAATTTCAAGCTTCAGTTTCATGTCTCTTGCTCTTTTAAGACCCCACTCTCCCTTATTCTGAACGACATTTCACTTCATAGTTCATTCTCATCTTGTAGATATGGGAAGCAATAAATATACGTATATTCTGGTACTTTTTTTTAGGCAAGTGTGCTCTAGAAGTTGAGAAATATATTAGAACATACAGCAAAACAAAAGGAAAAATCAGATAGAGAACTAAAAGAAGTTGGAGGCACACACTATAAAAAACCATCAAATGAATCATAAGCTCATTGAAAGTGATATATGATCAACATAAAATCTGAACCACAGTAATCCTTTCCCTCAACTTTTCTCATATTCAATTACAAAAAACAGTCAAAGTTCTTAATGGAAATTACAGTCCAAATTATCCTACTCTGAATTGTTTTTAAAGCCAGTCACTATTGTTAAGTGCAAAAGAACATAATTGACTTGTTATCATAATTGATATGGAGAAATCAATTTTACATTTCATGGTCTTGTGGATGAGGGAAGGTTCCTCACTAGAAAACCCAGCTCCCAAGAATCAAAGAAAGGAAACAAATGTTGGGTGCATCATAGCACCGTGGGTCCAGCCCACACTTGATAAAACACCTCATTAAAGAGGTCGTTGGACAAGTGCTGAGAAGTCAGCAAAGTGAAATGGGTTTGTTGGAGTAGCTTGACCGAAAGAGAAGAATTGGGTTCATCTTTTTCTCTATAATTATGTACAAAAGTCTAGTAACATTTATGAAGGGATGTACAAGAGTCAAGCCACATAAATGAAGATGTGATGTTAAACTTGTGAGACGCATTGAAGGAAGAAAAGAAGAAAAGGATGAAGAAATATAAAGTAAGGCCATTCGGCCATTTGGAGATGTGTGTGAAGAGAGAAGTCCTAGCAAGTGAGACTGAGGACTGCAGTCTTGAAGAAATGCGTGAGTGAGAGCAAGCAAAAGAGAAGAGAAAAATAGAGAAGGTAAGAGAAAATTGTGAAAAATACAGTGAGGAAAAGAGCAGTGAGTGAAAAGAAAAAGATAGTTTTTCTTTACTCAAGTTGTATCTCTAAGTGTTGTAATCTCTATTTAATATAATGAAATTATTCAGAGTTTGTCCCATGGTTTTTCCCTTCAAGGAGAAAGGGTTTCTACGTAAATCTTTGTGTTCTTGTGTGATTATGCTTCCACTGTATTTGCTGAAATTTATTCACAATTATACAGAATCTTTTTCCAACAAGTGGTATCAAAGCGTAGGTTCGACTGGGAGCAATGGCTAGAGAAAAAGAAAAGACGACAGGAATTAAGAAGTTTGACAGCACAGACTTTGGCTATTGGAAGATGTAGATCGAAGATTATTTGTATGGGAAGAAATTACATCTTCCTCTTTTGGGGAAAAAACCAGATAGTATGGAAGAAGAAGAATGGAGTCTTCTTGATACACAGGTGCTAGGAGTTATACGATTAACTCTAACAAGATCAGTTGTACACAACGTTGTGAAGGAAAAGATCACAGTAGATCTAATGAAGGCTTTGTCTAGTAGGTATGAAAAGCCTTCAGCTAACAATAAGGTGCATCTGATGAAGAAGTTGTTTAATCTAAAGATGGTGGAAGGTACTCCTGTGGCTCAGCACTTGAATGAGTTTAACACCATCACAAATCAATTGTCTTCTGTGGAGATTGATTTTGATGATGAGATCCGTGCATTAATTGGCTTGACTTCTTTGCCAAACAGTTAGGAGGCCATGAGAATGGCAGTGAGCAATTCTACAAGGAAAAGCAAACTCAAATATGATGATATTCGAGATTTGATTCTAAGCGAGGAGGTTCGCAAAAGAGATACTAGTACAAACAACGCACAAGATCAAGCTCTTATTATGGAGAACAGGGGTAGAAATAGAAGCAGAGGGCTTGATGATTGGGCCAAATCCAATAACAGGTCACAGTTAAAAGGTAGATCTCAGTTTAAAGAGATGAGAGAATGTTTCCATTGTGAGAAAAAGGGTCACATAAAAAGAAACTATTGGCATTGGAATAAAGAACAAACTGAAGAGAAAGATGAAAAGAATGAGAATGAGAAGAATACTGCAGCAGTTGTGTTTCATGAGGATGTTCTAATGCTCTCTCTTGAAGAGCAAAAGTGCGAGCATGTTGCTCAAAATGATGTTGAATGGGTTGTTGATTCAATAGCTTCCCACCATGTTATCCCCATAAAAGGGTTGTTCATCACATACAAAGCAGGCGACTTTGGTGTTGTGAAGATGGGTAACTCAAGTTATTCAAAAATTGTGGGAATTGGTGATGTGTGTATCAAGACCAATGTTGGTTGCACGTTGATGTTAAAGGATATACGACATGTTCCAGATTTAAGGATGAATGTGTTTTTTACACTGGCTATGAATCGAGCGGGTTATAGTAACCATCTTGGAAATGGAAGATGGAAACTTTCTAAAAGTTCATTAGTTATTGCAAGAGGACATGCTTGTTGTGGCATGTACAGGACTTATGTGAGGGCTTGTAAGAAAAAGTCCAATGTAGTCAAAGTATTTTGAGAAAACTCCACAGTTGAGAGTTGATAGTAATGGTGTTGCAGCCAAGAGAGTAAAATTCTCTCTACCTTATAGTTATTTAAATAAGGAAGTGATATTTGATGAAAAATATCATGATGTTAGGATGAATGATGAAGTGAAAGATCATGAAGGTCTTAAGCAGGGGGAACAATACCCTCCACTAGAGATTGTTGAACCTCTTGAAAAGAAGTGTACTGAAGAACATCAAGCAGTTAGCTTTGAGAATATTTGTACTTCTGATGAGGGGGAGCCAAGAAATTGGATTAAGGATATCCAAGGTGAAGTAAACTATTTAAGAATGAAAGGTATTGATTTTGATGAAATTTTCTCAGTGTTAGTGAAGATAATGAAGAAGGTTGAGTCTAGTATTAACTTGGCCAGCATGGATTCTAACTAAAGAGTTGAGTTGAAGATCTCCTCCGTAGTGGGCTGGAGGGGGAGATTGTTGGGTGCATCATAACACCGTGGGTCCAGCCCACACTTGATAAAACACCTCATTAAAGAGGTGGTTGGACAAGTGTTGAGAAGTCAGCAAAGTGAAATGGGTTTGCTAGAGTAGCTTGACCGAAAGAGAGGAATTGGGTTCATCTTTTTCTCTATAATTATGTACAAAAATCCAGCAACATTTATGAAGGAATGTACAAGAGTCAAGCCACATAAATGAAGATGTGATGTTAAACTTGTGAGACACGTTGAAGGAAGAAAAGAAGAAAAGGATGAAGAAATATAAAGGCCATTCGGCCATTTGGAGAAGTGTGTGAAGAGAGAAGTCCCAGCAAGTGAGACTGAGCACTGCAATCTTGAAGAACTACGTGAGTGAGAGCAAGCAAAAGAGAGGAAAAAAATAGAGAGGGTAAGAGAAAATTGTGAGAGACACAGTGAGGAAGAGAGCAGTAAGTGAAAAGAAAAAAAGAGTTTTTTTTTTTGCTCAAGTTGTATCTCTAAGTGTTGTAATCTCTATTTAATATAGTGAAATTATTCGAAGTTTGTCCCGTCGTTTTTCTCTTCAAGGAGAAAGAGTTTTCACGTAAATCTTTGTGTTCTTCTGTGGTTGTACTTCTGTTGTGCTTGCTGAAATTTATTTACAGTTATATAGAATTTTTCCCAACAACAAAGAAGGTAACTTATTACCTAGGATACACATACACGGACATGGGTATGGGTACGAGTACAATACAGTGACACAAGAAATTTTTGAAAAATTATAATATGATATGACAGATAGGACACAGCTACGACACGAATACAACACAAGTATGACACCCCAAATGAAGTGTCTGTGCATCCTAGCTTATTACTTACCACTTCATGAAAAACAATTAAATTGCTTCAAATTCAGCAAAGAGTTCCTTTTTTAGGATTCCAACATCTTGTCTCAGTGACAATGATTAATCTCAAAGAAAAAATAGATGGAAACACAATGACAGGGAAAGAACAATGAAATGTTTTAATAATGCCCCCAGGAAAAGCTCCAGAAAATCCAAACATAAGAGATAGTTTCTTGCACTCCAAAGTCATTCCTTATTTCCTATACAGTTATCTAATATAATCTTCCCCTGGCCAAAGCCTACAAATTCAACACCTTCTTACAGTGCTAAACCACTAACTGACATAGCATTGTAAAACCTACTTAACTAATATTTCAGCCATATCACAAAAACAAACAGACTCAAATTCTTCATTTGCCTTCTCATATATCAATCAGTCTTTCTCATTATGGGGATAAGATTCAAATTCAGCTCACAATATCAAATCCTTATGTCATTCCACCAAACTGATTTCAGCCTAGGAACATCCAATATGAAAATAAATGCTGACAAATACCAAAACATGTTTTGTTTTGTTTTGTTTTTTTTTTTTTTTTTTTTTGATAAGTAAGAAGAAAGTATTATTAAAAAAGGAGTTGCAAGAAAAATACAAAGAGGTCACGATAGTGAACAAAGAAATAAGAAACAGGAAGACACAAACAACCACTAAGCTATTCTAATAAACAAAAGAAAATCCATAAGAGTAGAACAATCCGAGAGACCCCAGTATCGAGACCAATCAAAGAGAGTCCATTGGCATAAATTTACTAACTGAACCACAATTTTTCCATTATCCTCAAAAGAATGCTGATTCCATTTAGTCCAAATAGTTCACATTAAACAACTTGAAACCAAATTCCAAATTTCATAACTATGATTCCCAAGCCAATGATGCCAACAAAAGAACAAGTCCACAATTGAACCTGGCATGACCCAATTGACCCCGAACGCATATGTGTCCAGCTACCGGAAAAAAAAAAGTAAAACAAATACCAAAACATGTATGAAAGAATAAGACACATTATACCATACCTCAAGGATTGACGTCAGTATCTTCTTTCTGCGTATATGGAAAAACCTGGAAGTAATTTGGAAACGAACCAAAATACTGTTCAATCCCATTAAGTTGAAGATTCTTCTCTATCTTTGTAAAAGGGTCATACAAAACCAGCTGATTGTAGCAATTCTCTATGAATAACTCCCCATTCTTCCAAAACCCCAATGACCTTCTCCAAGTTGATGGGGCTGTTATTGTAAAAAGCTTATTCCATGACTCCTTAACACCGAATTCAAGCAAAACCCATATATCAACAGAATGAGGCCATCTTTCATAACAACTCCTCGTCACCTTATGATCGAAAGTCATAACCAAAATAGCAACAAAGCTGTTCAACACCGTAAGTTTACTGGAATTAGTGTCAGCATTACCGATCTCTGGTAATGGCGTAGTCTTGAAAATCTCGTCACTAAAGTCGAATGCAATAATTTTGTCACCAACCTCCTGCTTTGTCCACCAGAAAAAGACTCCATTCATGTAAGTTGTGGAGACCCATGGAAAACTATTCGTGTAAGTTGTGGAGACCCATTGAAAACCAAAAATGACAGGTCCGAGGTCGATCTGTCTCCACGAACCACTGCCTACCCTATAAACTTCCGCTTCGATTTCTTTCATAAATATATCTTCTGATAATCCTTTCTCAAAAATGTTAAAGACAGCATGTCTTTCCACAACCCTGACAACCTTGAAGTCGTTGGATATAGGGTCGAATCCAAACCCAACACTTATTTTGACGTACCAGTTGGGAGGAACGCAATGAGGAGGAAAACGGCTGAGTCCCGATGATGATGACGATGACGACGTGGTGGGGTTCCATAGATAGAGACCTTGGCACCGTCCGTCGTAGAGACAGACAAGACCATGACAGGAAGCGACTATTTGAATGTCAAGCTGGACCTGGATATGGAATAAACAGTCGAGGGTGTCATAAGAAAGGAAATTGCAGATAAGTTTTTGGTTGTTAAAGGCTTTCACGAGGAGGAAGGGAGGATTAGGGTTTTGCGCGGTGTTGTTGGGGACGAGAATGGAGTGATTGAGGATGTTTTTGGAGAGGAAGTCGGGGTTTCCAATGAGAGCAAGCCAGGTTTTAGAGACGCATCTGAAACGAATAAGGGTTTTAGGTGGGAGGCGTGAGAGTATATTTTCCAAAATTGCCTCAGGCAAATAGCTTGTTGACATTGTTCGCAACATTGTTCGTACTTTGTAATGATCGATGTAGTTCTTCTGCGATAATACTAATATATAGTACTTAGGTGCAGGTTTTAGATTTTTATTTAGGTTTAAATACTATTTGCGTCTCTATTTTTTCGGTCCATTTATATTTTGGTCTTTACTTTTTATTTTTATCATTTTTAGTCTTTATTCTGGAAAATGCGTTTCAATATGGTCCCTACGGTTACTACAGTGACAGAATTTTCCTAGGTGGTAGACGGCAAAATAAAATATTATTTTCTTTATTGCAACGTGTTAGTGCACTCTCTCCACCTCAGCGTCCCACCATAAACAGGCCCACGCGAGCCTCACGTGACTTCCTCTCACGTGTGTAAAGCTACTCTCTCACATAAAAGCTCCCAAATTAGTTGAAATCCCTAACCCCTAAATTCACGATCCCAACTCCTCTCTCACAGCATTGCCCAAACATCATCCTCACGATTTGAGCTCATGAAATCAAGCTCTGTATCAACTAGTAGAAGCTTAAAGAAAAGAGGCCCAACCACATGCTTTTGCTCTAAAAGACCTGTGCTAGTGGTATCGTGGACACCTGACAACCCTGACAGAAGGTTCTACAGGTGTCCAAATTTCTGGATAAGTGCATTTAATTGATGAGTTTTTGAGTAATCTGTATTTAATTTATGGCTTTCAATGTAATGTGCTGAAGATGTAATGGGTTGAAAGTGATGCTCTATTTTGGGTTAAAACTAACTTCCAATTAAGTTTTCTGATTTGACCTGTTATAGTGACTCTATTGTACTTTTGGATGTAGGCTGGATTTTTCCAATGGCATGATAATGAAATCTGTGAGTGTGGCAAGGTGCTGATCCTAAAGCAGAGGCAATGGATACTAACACTTAAAGTTGAGGTTGCAGGCTACAAGAAGAGAGAGAAGAGGTTGCTCATTTGTTTGGTGTTGTCTCTGGTGATAAGTGGGATACTGCTCTATGTGATCCTATCTTTGGTTGGTTAGATAGGCGAGGTGAACATGGTTAGATAGGTGGGTAGGAATTAGTGTTGGGATTTAGTAGAAAAGGCCAAAATTTTGAGGGTCCTTTTGTAGGTTTTGGCAATTTGGTAGGAAGTGGTATGTGTTGGGAAGTGATCTACTCTGTTTTGGCAGTATGTTTCCAATTAGCATTGGAATACCTTATTCTCTCTATAATTTGAACTACTTATCAATAGAACATCTATATAATATTTATGGCAGTGTGTCCAATTTCTATTGATAATTGATGTGTTTTTAGGGTAATATTTATTAAGATAATATTGTGATGTTTATGTCTGCTGAGTATGCATTTTTTTACATGTAATGGTTGAAATTTTGGACCTAACATCACCAACATCACTTTCAAATTTTGGTTGGACCAACATCACTTTCAACATTAATTCACCACTTTGAAGTGTTGTTGTACCTGTTATGCATGCATTTATGACCTGTTATGGTTGAAAATGTGGACCTAACATCACAATAAAGTTCTATTGTACCAAATCATGAATTCATATAGAAAACAACCAATTAGTTCAAGCTTTACATATATGTACCAAAAAGTCATATTTCAGTCAATAACATAAACAACAAAATATTGGCCTCAACACAAAGCACACAAAAAAGAGGTCATCCTCAGTTTGATTATCTCCTAAAACCATGGACAGAGAATTGGCTCCCAGCAAACCTCACTGCCTCCATATATCTTGCTGCATTCCTAATTGCATTGAGTGTCTCAGACGTGACTGCCCTCCTCCTCTTCTACCTTTTCTACCTTGGATTGGGTTGGATATCAGTTGAGAGTGGAGGTGCACTTGTGAACACATTAACATCGGAGGTTGTTGGTGCACTATGTGTACCAAATAACCATCATTGAGCAAGCCACATAGTAAGTAATCAACACACAGACCAAATTTACCTTCCTAGTAATCCTTCTGACTTGGTTTGCATTCCCAGGTAGGGAAGAGTTCCCTCATACTTCTCCCTTGCAACTTCTCCTATTGTGCTCTAACTTCCCGCATGCCTTGCACTGCTTGGAAATGCCTATTCCTATGTTCTTTTTGTGATTTCTAGGTTCATCGGGCTCCTGAGCCCTCTTCTTCTTAGTCCTGCCAAGGGGTCTTCTTTTTATAGGAGGTTGCACAGGTGGCAGACCATTGGATATCCACATATTCTGGCCATTGATGGGATCTTAGTAAGCAATGTTTGTAGTCCTCTTATAACAAGGATGGACATACTTTTCAGCATCTTCCCTGTTGAAAAAGATGCAAGAAACGACATGGACACATGGTATGCCAATTATGTCCCACTTCCTACAGTTGCACTTGGATTCAGCCAAATCTATAGTGAAACTTTCCAAGCCATTCTTCACTTCAAAGTGGGTACGACCACCCAACATGCTAGCCACTTGCTGCAGGCCATCTTCTCCTTATACAATCTCTTCCTTATCTTAGGACACAGCTCCGATTCTACCTTCATAATCATATCCCTATTTGCTTGAAATCTAGTCATTAGATGCATCCTAATGCACTTAAGTTGCAACCATATAAAGAGAAATGGGGAATTTGTCACAAAGCACATTTATATAAAGCACATTGAGTAATCACGAAGCACATTTCAGCGCATTAGAAATCACAAAGCACATTTCTACACATTTATATAAAGTACATTTATAAATCACAAATTATGATCAAACTATATAGATGGCCTACCATGGTTATTATAGGTTTGCTCCTAAATTTAACTATCCAGTTGCTGAAGCTTTCACACATGTTGTTCAGGACTGTGTCACTCTGACTATCACTTTTGAACTTATGCCTAGCCCAAATAGTTGTTGAGTGACTACAACCACTTATATGCATCTTCATTAACTTCCTTCCATTCATTCATTGCCCTCTCATGTTCTTGTTGATAAGTAGCTTTAGCTACATTCCAAAAGAGGTCTCTAATAAGTAAACTAGGGTGATTCTTCCTCAAGTTATTGTATAGATGTCTACAGCAAATTCTGTACTCGTATTATAGCCAATTGTCAACAAAGGTCTGCACCAGTCCCTGCAAAGAACATCTATTACATATCTGCTAAAGCTTCTAACCACCAACATTAAATATCAAATGCATGTAAAAGGGCAGTATACACCTTCTATTGATCAGATATGAATACCCATCTCTAGCCATCCCTTATTGTAGCAAGCAATAAATTCAAAAACCGAGTCCATGAGTCCTTGGTTTTAGCCTCAACAATTGCATAGGTAGAGGGGAAGTATTCATCATTGGGATCTCTGCCAACAGCACACATCAGCGAGCCACTTGTCTTGGTCTTCAAATGGCATGCATTTAGTCCAATGATTAGCCTGCATTCAGACAAGAAGCCCTTCTTGCAACTATCCAAACAGATGTACAATTTTTCAAAAATGGTAGCCCAACTGCCAAGCCCTGTTCAGCTGCCATATCACCATCATTAAAGGTATGCACCTTCATCAACACTATGCTCCCAAGGCTGCACCTCCTCAACTCTTCATAGTACTCCCAAAGCTGGTTGAATTATGCTATGTGAGCCTCATCAACAACATCTTGAGCCTTCTCTCTATCCCTATTTGCTTTGCTTGCACTTATATCCACCACAAACTTCTCATGAACAACATCGTGAATATCTTTGAGCTTTATGTTTGGCTATCTCCTAACCTTCTTCACTAACTTCTTCCCAATGTACGATGTTGTGCATCTTGGATTTTTACAACTCCTGGTGCATGTGTTTTCCATGTTGAGTGTTTTCAAACTGTAGCTCTTCTCCCTTGACACCTTTGCAAGGTAGGCAACAAACTTGCACCCTGGCTAGCATCTGGCTCTTACCCTTACTATCATTTTTCACAAACCTTATACCCCAACCTCCATGGACTGCATAATCAATTATAGCCTCTTTAAATTGCTTAGGTGAGATAAACAACATATCCTTCTCAAACCTAATATGCTCAACATTGGCTACTAGCTTAAATATTGGAAATCTGCTACTCCTAATAGAGTTGTCTACCTCAGCAGCAGGGTTGTCATCATCACTTGAAGCATTACTATGATCACTGTCAGATGATGATTCATCAAGACTCAGTAGCTCCTCAATCTCATAATCAAAATTCATTACACCATCATCCATTTGGCCTGGTTCAACCTCAGCCTCATCAACTTCATTGTCCCAACTATCAGTACTTTCTTCACGAATATTCATTGGTTGCATTTCTGGTTCATCCTCTAGGTCACTTCCCTCAGTCTTATTACTCTCCTTTGTTTGTTCATCAACTGGGTCTTGTTGTTGGTCTTTAGCCACTGGTTCTTTGCCAGGCCTCCAAGCATAAACATGTTCAGCATCTACCTCATTATCATGGCCTCTAAACTGTAAAAAAAATCAGGTCTCTAATCATCACTAGTATGTCCACCAAAATTTGAAAAATCATCTCTATTCTCACCATCAACATGTCCTTCAAACTGTGAAAAATCATCTTTGCAATTATCATTACCATGTCCATACTCATCATCATTAGCATTATCATTATCATCTTCATACTCTACATGACCATAATAATGATCACTCTCACTCTCACTCTCACTACTAACACAATAAACCACATCTTCATTTTGTTGATCATCACCAACAACCTCTAAGGCTTGAGCATCTACACCTTCTGGTTCCTTTCCATGTTGTCTAACATCTAAGGGCTTAAAATCCTCTACTAGTAACTCAAGTGGCTCATCCACTAGATGTTTAGAAAACACATGAATCTCTTCAAAACCCTTTACCAAGTCTGTCATGAACACAACAGCATCATCATTAACTACCTGGTGAAAATTTGCATGCTCTGGATTCACACCAAGCATCTTAAACCAGAGCCTATCAACTGCAATGTATTCAAAGTCCCTACAAGTACTCTTAATTTTTACTTTTGACCACCTACTGGGGTCATAATTTTCTATTTGATCTACTGTCCCTACCGCATACTTTTGAGAGTCCCAAGTGAAATGCCCACCATGGTGGACTTGCAAAGTAAAAAACTCATCCATCCTGCATGCAATTTACAACGAAAACAAATATCCACTTCTCAAATTAAAAATATTTTTTTAGTCTAATAAAGTAATAAACAAATAAAAATTAACCACAAAAAACAGCATCATAGGAACACATTGACCTGAGCATTTTTCAAAAAGGAACACACAATACAAACAAACAATACAAATGCCAACAAAAATATTTCATTTTTTATCACAATCAACATCACAAAGCTATAAAGATAAAGAGGCAAAGAGAGAGAAAAAGAACATACCTTTACAATCTAGCTTTCACAATCATAGAGTGTCTTCTTTAGGTTTCTGATGATCAATATGGGTATGGTGTGTGTTGAATGGTTTTTCAGATGATCAATTTCAGCTTTTAGTGGGTATGATGTGTGATTGTTGAGCGAGTGAGAGCAAGTGAGAAAGGATTTTCATAAATTAGGGTTTCTAAAGGGTAGATTTAGGGTTTTCTGAAGCTTTCACACGCGTGGGTGGTTAAAAACGAAGCCTCGTGAGACTCACGTGACTTCTTAATGGCAAGAAGCTACCACATGGAGCAACAATTGACAAGTTGCAATAAAAAAACCAATATTTTATTTCACTGTCTACCACCTAAGAAAATTCTGTCATTGAGGTAACGGTAGGGACCACAACGAAATGCGTTTTCTAGAATAGAGACTAAAAGTGGTAAAAGTAAAAAGTATGGACCAAAATGGGAATGGGCTAAAAAAGTAGGGACGACAATAGTATTTCCACCTTTTATTTATAAACAATATAGTAGGTAAACTACATATTTGATTTCTAACCTTTACACCATATGTTAATTTGGTCCCTAATATTTCACTTGTGTCAGTTTAGTCCCTAACCTTTTGATATTGTGTCAAAATAGTCTCTGCCATTAAGTGATGGATGAAAAATAATGATGTTGTTAACAGCTAAAATAAAAAATAAATTTTTTTATGCCATATGGATGCGAAGTGTACTGACATGATTAAAAATCCAATTAGTCAACACCACCTCACCCAATGGCTAATAGAAACCTAAGAATTCGTCTCTTTCTCCATTAACACTCTTCTTTGTGTAAGCTTAAATCTCTAGCGACAACAAGGCAACAACGAATGCCTACCCAAACACGACTATCTTAGTTCCTCTTCTTCCCAAAACTCGTCACTTTGCCTTTCTTTATATCCATCCATATCTTTCCCTGCTTCTACTATGGTGTTTCATTTTTCTTTGAGGCATTTGGTTGAGCATATAGCAAACATAGACAACATTAATAATTAATTAACCATGGCCACGAGCATATATCACACACAAATAGCAGCAACACCACTCTCTCTGCCTTTGGGTTTTCACCCACAATCTCCAATTATTATTATCAATTCTTCTTAGTTAGTAGTTGTTGGTTAAAATTGTAATTGAAGTTGTTGATATGATCACGTGGTTGCTAGCGTCGCTACCCTTAAGTTGAAATTGTAGCATTCTTTCTTTATTAATAATTTAGATTTTTTTTTTTTTTGGGGTAAGCTAAGAGGAAGGAGATAGTATTATTATTTGCTTTTATAAATTGAAATTGGTCTTTTGAATTTTGATTTCTCATTTTGAATTGAACTTTAGTCACAAAATACATGACTTGATGAAGTTTATGGTCAGGTGGAGATGGACATTGTTCTCTCTCTCTCTCTCTCTCTCTCTCTCTCTCTCTAAAGTTGAAATTGGAAAATAGTTTTTTTTTTCTTATGTGTCAATACGCTTGGCATCCCATGTGGCATAAAAATATTTTTTTTTCTTTTTTTTTTTAGTTAGCTACATCAACATAGGGACTAAATTTACATATGATGCAAAGGTTAGGACTAAATATATAATTTACCCCAATATATTTCTATTCGAAGGAAAATTAAATTCAATATAAATATGTGTTTTTGAATATAAATATGAGTTGCATGCATCTAAAGAACTTAACAAAGCTCCGTTTGTTTTGAGATAAAATATTTTCTGAAAAATATTTTTTTTAGTGGACATTCATCCATGGCTACAACACAAAATTAACAAGAAGATTAATAGAAAGAGTTGGGGAAAAAAAAAAAAACAATATAGAGAATAGGGGGAAAAAAACAAGAATACAGTAAAAGGACAATTCCTCTCTTCTTGAATGAGTTCTCCAAAAAGATGCAACATATATTTTATCGTGTAGCCTAGAACCTATACAAATAACCATACAGATTATCAATGAATTCAAACATATTGGTGGGTGCAATTTTTGGCTGGATATTATTTATATACATTATTGTGATGATTTGAACAAATTTCATACCAGCAGCATCGTTTTTATGTAAAGGATGTTGACACAACATATAGTCTATTGTGTTGCTTTTTTAAGGAGATGAAAGTCCCATTCGGGAATTTGCTATTTGTCCTCTACTGTTTAACTTGTTATCAACTTTTAACACCTCACTTTCCCTCTATCACCATACCCAACAAGCAAATAAATTAGCACTCGTCTATATAAACAACTTTACAGTTTATCAAAAAAATCAAACAGAGTCAAAAACACAAAATGCAATTAAGCTAGACAAAGCTAATATTCAATTCAATCATAATTATAACACAATATCCCAAACTTCCATAACAAGTAAAATAAAATTTAAAAACCCACACATATGTTTCATACCCAACATGGAGTTTTTGGTGTAAGCAACCATTTCACAAAGAATTATCTATTAAGTTCTCAGCGGTTTAGAAAAAAAAAAAAAAACTTCAAGAATCATAAAAATGACAAGATAAGTAAATGTTGGTGAGGACTTTGCAAATAACTTTGTAGAAACACCAACCCCAAAGATTAAACCAAGCAACCAAACCCATTAGAGCATTAGCTATATCCCTTTCAAACATTTAATCAAACAATTGTATATCTCTATCTCTCGGGCATTTAATCAAACAACTGAATAACATATGCAAAAGCAATAATGAAATACACATTGACTGGAGCATTGGTCACATAAACATCAATCTAAAAACAACATAAAGAATATAATTCGTTCGCCTAATATGTATATTATAATTTCAAGCCCCAAAGTCAATGTTTGTTTCATTTGTAAATTCCATTAAACCCCAACCCCCAAAAATTAAACCAAACCAAGAAATTCCTATAAAAATTCATACACGGAGACAAAAAGGGGGAAATAAAAGAGTGGATTTAAATAACAATACTTGCATAAGAAAGAAAGAGAGAGAAAAAAAATACCATGTGGTGACTGTTGAACGGCACGAAAGAACCACTGAGGTGCCGTCGAGACAAGGGTGGTGAGACGAAGTGGAGATGCTTCATGGCAGTTTTGGTGGTTCTACCACTTCTCTCTTCTCTTCTCTCTCTTTCTTTTCTTTCACCTCCCCTTTGCATATGTATTTAGCCTAATATTTGAATCAATACATATCAACCCATTAATTATCACAATTAAAAACAATAAAAGAGTCTCTTTCCTTTTCAATGTGGGATTAAACGTTCCACTAACTACTTATCTTTTATATTAACTCTCATATATTCACATTTATATTATCATATTTATTCATTTTAATTAAATAATATTAAAATGCTCCAACATAATTTTAATAAGTTTTTTCCACGACTTTATGACACCAAATTCAAGCGTAATTTTGTTTAGCCAACTTGCTTAGGTAGCTTTTGATTAGTATGCAAAATTCTTGGCTATCCAACTGACTAAAATTCCCTGCATCCCTCGTTATCATTTGGCTTGGAAACCTCCCCCTCAGGGCATGTGTAAAATTAAATTTGTTGGGGCCGCTTTTAAAGTCAAAAACAGAGTTGGGGTAGGAGTGGTTATTAGAGATCATTGTGGCTTAGTGCCCGTTTGGTTGGGCTTTTAGAGCCAACTTTTACCATTTATGCGCATTTTACAAATGCTAAGAAACTTTTTGCGTTTGGCTCAGCCCAAAACGCAACTTTTTGAAAAAAGTTGCGTTTTGGGCCAAGGCAAAAAACTAATCCATGAACGCGCAACAATATGGAGCATCAGAGGTCCATAAGCAAAGGCAAACGCGCATATGTATCCGTTAGGTTTGCCTGTTTACCAAATTACCCTTGCAATATATATACCTCAGTTCTCTCACACTTCACGCTTTCTCTTGTCTCTTCTCTGCTCTGCCGTGCCCTCAGCTCTCTCACTCTCACGCTCATCTCTTCTCTGCTCTGCCCTCTCCGTGGTAAGTGAGCCGTGAACCTTCTTCCTCTTTCCTCTTCTTCTGGCATTAGCTCATCTCATCTGTCTTTCTTGCACTGAAGTGTTTTTTTTTAACACCGATCTGCTACCAAAATACCAGGTACCGATCTGCTACCAAGAACACCGATCTGCTACCAAAATACCAGGTACCAACACTGATCTGAATTTTTTTTTTTTTTTTTAACCGAGTGTGGGAAAAAAAATTTTAGCTAAAAAATTTTCAGTGCTACATGCTTTGTAATTTCTTGCCGGGTACTAAAAAATTTTCAGTGCTACATGCTTTGAAATTTTTTTTCTTTCTTTTGTGGATGCTCTATAACATTGATGATGATAGTGCTACATGCTTAGGGAAAAATGCTTTGTAACAGTGCTTTGGGTAATTTTTCTTTTGTGGATGCTTTGTAATTTTAGGGAAAAATTCTTTGTAATCTGTAAAATGCTTTTTATTGAAATTATTAGCAATTTGTGGAGTCGAACATAAATGTTACATTAATGGAAAATTGTTTTGATGTATCATATAACTTCAATTTGTTTCGCTCAAGGACAATTAGTGGCGCCCCTATTTAACTTCAACTAAGTTTTGTTTTATCCGTGTATGTATAAATTAATGAATTTTATGGGGGATGGATGAGCAATTATGATTTATGCACCTCTGCTTATGGCTACAAAATTATTATTCCTATTGCATTCTATGAGATCAATAAAATCAATTATTTTATAGAGAATCCCTATAGGCTTTAAACACTTATATTTGGGTTGAGTTATATAATACCTTATATGGATGCAAATAGAGTCTTAATTTGATCATATTGTACATCATTCTTCAATATTAAAGAGAGAAAAAAAGAAGAAGAAGCTCTTTATAGTTTCTTTTAAGTGGTTTCTATCCGGTATTGTATAAATTTGTTTTAGAAGTTGATGGATACAATCTTAATTTTTGTCAAGTTTCTTAGAAGTGCATCACGCTTTTTAGATGAATTTTTCCCACTTCAATAAACTTCATTTGATGGATGGTATTGTATTACTTCACAAGCTTTGGAATTGTTAAGTTAGATAGGATTCAGTTTGTTGGTAAGGTTGTATCAATCTTTTGGCGTGGACATATCTATTCACTATAACAGATATATCTATTTCCAATAGGTGTAAGTTTGCCTCAAAAAAAAAAAAAAACAAAACAAAAAGACAATATGTAGTTGTTGTCAGGGTAATCATTTTGGGTTTGGGGTAATACTTGTTTAGTTTGATTCTGCTAATACTTGTTTAGTTATTTGTTTTTGTTGATTGGAATTTAACAGTTTGGGTTTGGGGTCTGAAAATCAGAGGAGAGAAAAGACAATATGTAGTTGTTGTCAGGGTAATCATGGGGTTTTTATTAATAGTGATCTGATTAAATTAAAAACATTGCTAGTTTTTATGGTTTGTTTTTATGGTTTTAAACACTGCTAGTTTAACGTATATCCAAACATTGTTTGCTTATTTTCCATTTACTATTTTTTAGTTCAACCTTGGCTGCTGTGAGATTTTTTATATTTTAAGTCAGCGTTAAATATTTGTAATTGCTAAATTATGAATTCTATTTTTTGCATTTCTTATGGTTGGTTAACTTTATAGATGGGTAAAAACACCACTTCCAACCCTGAGGAAAAAAAGGCTAGAGCATTATGGGATATTAATCCAAGCTGGACAACTACTTTTTGTAAGCTTTGTGTGGAACAGATTCAACTTGGGAATAGATCAAAAGGTGCTGCCTTTAGTACCGAAGGTTGGACTACTCTAGTGACCAAATTTTGTGATGAGACCGGTCAAAACTATGGTAGGGGTCAATTAAAAAGTAGATGGGATGTATTAAAAGGTGAATGGAGAGCGTGGGAACAATTGAGGAATCTTGACACAGGTTTAGGTTGGGATGTAGAGAAGGGAACGATTCTTGCTCCTGATGATTGGTGGACGCGGAAGTTGGAGGTGAGTTGAGTAATTTATTAATATGTAGTTAGTTGGAGATAGTTTTTTTATATTATTGTTATATGAGTGAAATTACAATTACATTTTGTAGGAATTACCCAAAGCTAGAAAATTCCGAGAGAAAGGTCCACAGAATCTAGATGAACTTGATATAATGTTTAGGGATGTTGCAGCAACTGGAGTAGCTGCATGGACCCTTTCTTCAAATACACTCCCTCCAACAATGCCACAAGAGGGTGCTGGTGATTCAGATGGTAGCTCCGAATTTAAGGATGATCGATGTGACATGAGTTTAGACATTGATAGTTTGCAGCAAGGACATACTAGTCAATCACGTAGTTCAGGACAAAAGCGAACTAGTGAATCAATACCCTCACAGAAGAAAAAGAAGAAGATAGGAGGAGCTGCAATGTTGGACAATCGTATTAGTCAATTAATAACTGTATGTCAGAATAGGCAGGAAGGTACTTCTCAAGAGTCACCAAGTTCAATTGATAATGTCATGGCGATTGTGAGAACACTTCCTGGAGTGGATAGTAAGTTTGCGATTCAAGCTTCCATTGTCTTACTAAAAAGGTCACGTAGGGAGATGTTCCTAGCTTTCAAGGAGCCAGAGTCACAGCTGGAGTGGCTACAAGAAATGATTTGTAGGGAAAACAAGAAGTGACCAACCTTATGTGTCACAGCTTACGACTAATATTAGCTTTATTAAGTATGCTATGTTGTATTAACTTTAAACTATGTTATGTGATATTTAGTATTAGTTTTGGACTTCTATATGTGTAATATAATATTTCAGCATGATATTTTGAATTGGGACCTATTGTTGCCTTTTGTTACTTTGTTGATTATTATGTTAATTTATATTAAGTATTACCAATGGTTGATTATTTGTTACTTTGTTGTGTAGCGTAAACCAATATGGATGATTATAATGGTACTCATGAGAGTGGCCATTTTATGGAACTATTAATGGATGGGGATTACAGAAATTACTGTGATGATAATGATGGTGGTGATTATAACATTGTTGACAATAATAATGATGCTGATAACAATGATGATGATGATGATGAGAGTAGTAACAATGATGATGATAGTGATAGTGATTCTGATGATGATGATGATAGTAACGACGATTCTGATGAGGAGTTTTACCAGCTTGTGGCAGTTACTTGTGAAGCAGTTGTGACATATTTCAATAAATACATTAATAAGACTCCTTGTTATGATTTTGAACAAACAGGGTGGGCTTGGGTGAGACGTTGTATGGAAGGTAATGAGACATTGTGTTACAACATGTTTAGAATGAAAAAGGAGGTGTTTCAAAATTTGTGTCAAGTTTTACAACATGACTATGGACTTCAACATTCAAGGAATATAAGATTAGAAGAGTCAGTGGTAATCTGTTTACTGATACTTGGTCATGGAACATGTAACCGAATGGTTCAAGAAATATTTCAGCATTCGGGTGAAACCATAAGTAGACATTTTGAGAAGATGGTCACTTTGTTGGGTGCTCGGTTTGCAGCTGCATATGTAAAGCCTTCGGATCCAACTTTTAGTGAAGTTCCCACCAAAATACAAGACCATCCAATTTATTGGCCACATTTCAAAGTATGTGTACTATTGTATATTTAAATAAATGTTATTGTCTATAAGATAATTGTCATGTGGAACTAAAAACTATTAATATTTTTATTAGGATTGCATTGGTGCAATTGATGGCACACATGTGGTAGCGATTGTACCTACTGAGAAGTCCATTCCATATTTTGGAAGAAAGGGATATCCAACTCAAAATGTAATGGCTGCATGTGACTTTGATATGTTATTCACATTTGTTTTGCCTGGATGGGAAGGTGCAGCACACGACACCCACATTTTTCTTGATGCTATTCGTAAACAAAGTAACAACTTTCCACACCCACCACCAGGTTTGTAATTGGTTAATCAATTGTTCATTATAATGACACCTTGTGTGTGTGTTTAATACAATTGAATTTTTTTTTCTAGGGAAATATTATGTAGTTGATTCTGGATATCCAATGATGAAAGGCTATTTGGCACCATACAAAAGGATATCATACCATCTTCAAGACTTTCGAAGGAGAGGTGGAAACCCTAGAACTAGACATGAAAATTTTAATTATGCTCACTCATCTCTTCAATGTGTAATTGAGCGCACTTTTGGTGTGTGGAAGAATAAATGGAGAATTATCAGAAACATGCCATCTTTTCCATTCCATATCCAAATACTTATTGTATCTGCTACTATGACTCTTCATAATTTTGTTAGACTAAATGATAGGGATGATAGGAGCTTCATAAACGCCAATCGAGTTTCAATTTCTAGAAGAGAACATAATAGTGAAGCAGGTAGCAAGTGTGAGCAGAACACAGGATCTTTAACAGACCCTGCGATGGTGGTTCTTCGTGATTCAATTGCTAATTCCATTTGGGGAGATAATAATTAGTAGTTGTCTTTTTATTTTATTTTATAATATCATGTAGTACAATTTAAACTTGGGTTATTAGTATGTATTTTATTATCTTTTTTATATTTTTGTGTTGTACAATTTAAACTTGGGTTAATGATATGTATTTTATATCTTTTTACATTTTTATGTAGTACAATTTAAACCTAGATTATTGGTGTATATTTTATCATCTTTTTACATTTTCATTTTGAGTTTCATGATGATGAAAATTATTTAGTTTTAATTAATATTAATAAGAAGTCATTAATGTTAATAACAAATAATTATGAAACTAAAAAATAAAAATAGCCCAAACATTATTAAAATAATACCAATAATATATTTATTATTATTATTATATGAAGTAGTTTATTAATAAGTATGAAATAAACTCACATAAAAATAAAAAATAAAAAATAAAGTATGAAATAAACTCCTTTATATATACATTGTCCTTTTTTGTAATTTACCCCTCAAAATGCCACTTTTATAAATGTTAGCCAAACACTCAGCTTTTTCAAAAAGCACTTTTTAACAGCTTTTACCAAACACTCAGATTTTTGAAAATGCACTTTTTCATTATGCACTTTTTAAAAACTCCACTTTTTCATTATGCACTTTTGCCAAAAGCTGAACCAAACTCAATCTTAGTTATTGCTTTATTATCCCAACAACTTCCTTATGCCTATCACCCCAGTGACATTGAAGCTTTTGTTGAAGCACAGGCTGTCCAGTTTGCTGCAGGAATTGGTATCTCTTGCACCATTTTGGAGGGTGACTCGCCGTTGGTAATGAAGGCTCTAGCAGAGGGGGACCCCTCCTTGGCTTCATATGGATCCTTAATAGTTGATGCTAAGTTTTACTTTAGTTCTTTTTCCCAGTTACATTACTCTCATACTAGGAGAAACAAATTTGCTCATTGTCGTGCTCGACATGTGATTAATGTCCTAGATTTTTAGTTTGGATGTAAGATATTCCTCCATAGTTTCTTCTTGATTTTCAGGCTAATTTAGTCCATTTTTCTTAATAATAGCTTACCTCTTTCCCTTTAAAAAAAAAAAAAAAGCATTTTACCATTTTCTTTTTATTTCATAACAATATCAATCCTTTGAAAAAAAAAACAACAACAACAACAACAACATCAATGGGCTGTGGCGAAGTGGGCTTCTCTAAAAATGTCGAAGCTACTCCCTAAACTACATTACTAATCTAGTCCTCGTCTCTCTCTCTCTCTCTTTCTCTGTGTCTGTGTGATCATGGTTCCGTACACCAAGGTTGAAGAAAGCTTTAACGTTCAGGTAGTCCTCTCCTCTTCTTCTTCACTCGAATTTTCCATTTCATTCAACTCAAAAAACATTCTATTTATCAATTCCTGTTAAATTTCCTAGAAAAAAAACGTAGGAATCAAATGTAAAGAAACCAAAAATAAAAAATAAAAAAATCTTAGCTTTCTGAGCTAGCAAGTTTGGCTTAGAACATTGACAAATTTTAGAAATTCCACTTCAGAGAAAAACTGATATTTTTGTTCAATCTAATTTCAGTTCTAAATTCTTACTCAAAATTTCATATATATATATATATAGTGGCTTCTGTAGCATTTGGGGCTAAATCATTGAATTTATGAGTCCATAATTCAAAAATCAACTTGTTATAGCATATATAGCAAGCTTTTATAGCTCTTTTGCTTGTTAGGCATCTCGGTTTTTGTTTGTTTGTTTACTTAGGCAATGCACAATATTCTCTATCATCGGCATCATTTGGACAATGTAAGTTTACTTGTCTGTTTCTTCTATTTAGGTTCGAACTTATATGTATGGCTTCCAATGTAATTGTTTGGTGTGGTTTTTTTCGTTTTTCATTGGAAAGCCTTTTGATTCTTCTAAGGTTTGATTAGAGATTTTTCGTGTTTGGTATTAATTTTTAAATATGTTCAAAATATCGCTGAACTCATGATACAGGCCTGTAATTTGTTTAAATGTAAGGTGGTTTCGTCATGGTTTATTATATGATTTATATTTCATATAATTATTCAGCATTATACATTTTATGCTTTGATCACTGTCTAGCGATTTCTTGTAATATATTATTGGTTTAACTATTGAGCTTAGATTTTTAAATGTATACTCTTGTTTTTGCTATCTTTCTTTTTTTAAGATAAATGAAACCCACTAGTCAGAGTACTAGATTTTTAATGAATTTTCTAAATGTATGAACTAGTCCATGAAAATTAAATCTTTCTTCTGGTAGATTAAGTTTACTTCTTACAAAGTACTGTTGTTCCTGCAGGTGCCTTGCTTGTATCAATTTTGGCGTCTCCATTTATATTAGCGATGAATTTGCTACACTTGCCAAAGCTTTATGGTCTTATTGCAGTTTAGTTCTTTGGATACTTTGGCACCCATTGAATGTGCATGTGTGTGTGTGTGTGTGTAACTATAAGATTCAAGTCAAATTTGGTCCTATTGAGATGCTGGTCCATATGTCATTTGAAACATGAAATTCAACAAAACATATTTGCTTCTTTTTTCTTTGACTTTTCTTGGTGATGTATTACTCAGTCTCTGTTCACATGTTTAAAGCATCTTAAGTGACTCTCCCTCATCATTTTCTTAATAAGGCTACCCTACCCTGAATGTATGGTTTCATTCCTTATCCTATCCTTCCTAGCACTCCCACATCCATCTTAACATTCTCATTTTAGTTAAGCTCATTGTATGAACTTGTTGTTTAATAACAGCCCAACTTCCTCTTGGATGGAGCGTAGTTGGTCTTGTAGTACTCTTTTACAAATTTTCTTCAACTTAATAGGTGCAATATAGCTTTGCTGGTTGCCACAAATTTAAAACTACAAAGAAAATCAAAATCAAGCAAAGAAGAAGAAGGAAAAAGAAAAGAAAAGAAAGAGAATACATCACAAAGTGTTTAAAGCATGTATTCGAAAAGTTTAAGCTAGAAGGTGGAGATACTCAATTAGTACATAAACATGAATCTATTTGAAGTTGGACTAACACTTCTTTGTCACATGGCTTAATTGAAATTGAAGAAATCCACCATAACTAGCTCAATAGAGCTAGCAAAAAATGCAAATAGGCCAAGCATGTGAAGTCCAAGAGCAAAAAAATCGACTATGATATCATGTTGAAATGCTTGGTGTGGTGTATTTGGGGTGAAAGAAATGCTAGATGCTTTGAGGGGTGCGAACGGCCCTTACTAGAGACTAATTTATTTTTCTTACATACTTTCCTTGTATGTTGCTCTGTTGCATTTTTCTTGTTTTTCCTTTCCTACTTTACTTAATCGTTGTAATTTTGGTAATTGATTTTTGCACCCATAGTACATCCCCAATATAATTGGGTTGGCTATTTTATATTAATAAAAAAATTTGTTACCTATCAAAAAATTTTATTAATTTAAAAGATAGTAGAGGCTTTAGGATTTTAGCATTGTACAAAGAAATTAAGTATTTTCTTAAAAACAATTATTTTGTTTAAAAAAATAAAGCCATCAATTGGAAAGACTTGGAAACACACAAAAAAGAAGTGAAAAAGGATAACACTAAAAGTTTAAAAGTGCCATGAGACTATTTTTAAACTAAATAAGTGTCGTGACTCTGAATATTTGAAAGCTGAAAGCCTTGGACCAAGACAAAACACAAGTGTTGGGTGTGTTTCTGTGCATCAGAGAAGCTTTGTCCCCCCTTTTTTTGGTGCCTGAGCAGTTTTCTTCTCATTGGCACTGACTTTTGTGTTTTTTTTTTTTTTTTTTTTTGGTTTTTTCCTATGTCAAGGGGGCATAGCTTTAAGAGGGGCTCCTAAATACTAGAACAAACAGTACCTATAAGAAATTTTGGGAGGAGTCACGCCGGGGGGGAGGGGGGGCAATAGCTTCCCCTCAGATCCACCTCTGATATATATCTATATATATATATATATAGACACACACATACTGATATTTCTTTTCTGACATGTAATTCAATATGTTATCTTTTATTCCTTACATGTAGAATCTTTTTATAATCTAAATTGCTTAACTAGGACACTATGTTGCCTTTGCTGAAATCTTATAATGGTTCTCTATTTTTAATGATCAGATTTTTGCTACTGTCATCTTTAGATATTATATGCTGCTACTTCTTGGCCCTCTCGGCCTGATGCTTCTGTTGGTAGGTTGCTTGTACCACCATTTATTATTTTTGTTTTTGTTTTCCCTCTCTTTTATCTTGTTAAGCCGGATAATCTTTTTAGGATGTGGTCAGATTGTTGACTTTGAATTCTTATGATTATGCCTGTTTTGTTTCTTGGTTAAACATTTCTCTCCCTACAATTTGTATGTAATTGGAAGAACTAGGCTGAGTTATTACATTAAATTCAGTTACTAGTAAAATCTTTTCATTTGAATCTTTACAATTGATACACTATATATATGTATATATAAGGAATGCACGAGAAAATGTGAAAAATATGCAAATGAAAATGCTCAAGGAGTATATAAGTGACTATGTAGGATCATTTTAAATTACTTTGATCTTTTGCATCAGGAGGCTACCTAATTTATAATGTTGGAATTCGTTAAGACTCAACTAAGAAAATCTTGAATTGATACAGAGAAAGGAATATTTCTGGTTGATTTCAAGGACAACTGGGCCTCCTGAAGAAAGATGGAGAGAACAGAAATGGAAATAGAGACTGGTGTAGTGTTTCAGTCTTCATTCATCAATTCTCTGTCTCCTCTCATTACAATCAGACTTATACTCTCATGCTCACCACTGCAACTAACTCGTATCCTTCCTTGCCAACTGGCCTAGGTAACTAACTAACTACCATAGCTTCCATGCCATGTGTGTAATACAATTCAGTACATGCCTAATACAATGCCAATCAATGTCTCTAACATTACCCTCCCCTTGAAGCACCTTGCCCTCAAGGTGTGGGAAGTGTTGTTGAAGAGCATGCAGCTGTTTTACTTATCAAAAAAAAGAAGGGTATGCAGCTGTTCCCAAGTTGCATCTTCTGCAGAACCACCCTGCCACTGAACTAAGACCTCAGTAATGGTCCTTGATCGAGGATTGTGCTCCTTCTCTACAACACAGCTACTAGTTCAGGATTTAAAACACCTACATCAGTCACAGCTGGTAAAGTGGGAATAGGAAGCACATGATGTCCCAATTGCTTCTTCAGACAAGAAAAATGGAATACTGAATGAATCTTGGACTCAGGAGGCTGCTCAAGCTTGTATGCAGTAGCTCCAATCTTCTGGATGACTTGGAAAGGACCAAAATATCTAGGAGACAGCTTATGAGAGGCTCTGTGGACGATAGACTACTGTTTATATGGCTGCAACCTTAAGTAGACACAGTCACCAACTTCAAAAACCCTTTCTGATCTATGTTGGTCAGATTGAAACTTCATAGAATTCTGAGCTTACACCAAATTATGCTTCAGTATAGCAAGTAATTGTTGTCTAGATTGCAACTGCATATCCAAAGCCTCAACCTTAGTAGTACCAAGAATGTAATCTAAAGGTTTAGGAGGAGGAACTCCATATGGTGCTTCAAAGGGAGTGAGCTTGGTTGGAGTGTGATAGTTGGTATTAAAGCAAAATTCACACAAGGGTAACCATTCAACCCATTCAATAGGTCTGTCACTAGTAAGGATTTAAGGTACTACTCTAGACTTTAATTCACCACTTCAGTTTGGCCATCAGTCTAAGGTTGATAAGAGGAAGACATGATTAATTGAACACCTTGCTGCCTCATAAGCTCAGACCAAAAAAGGGATGTGAAAGCAGGATCTTGATCGCTTACACTAGAAGTGGGCATCCCATGTAATTTGAACACATGTTGAACAAATAGAGAAGCAACCTTGGAAGATGAATATGGGTGAGATAAAGCAATGAAGTGGACATATTTAGTAAGCCTATCCACCACCACAAACACCACATCCATTCTGTGAGACTTTGGAAGGCCTTCCACAAAGTCCATGCTTATATCAGACCAAGGTTTGCAAGGAATGGGTAATGGCTATAATAACCAAGCTGGTTTGCAAGTCTCATACTTCATCTGTTGACAAACAGCACCTTCCTTAATGTGATTCTTCAAGTAAGACCTCATACCTACCCACTAAAAGTCGTGCTTCAACTTGTGAAGGGATTTCAAATAACCAGAATGGCCACCCCAAAGGGCTGTCATGAATATGAGACAACACTTAAGGTTTCATTCTACAAGTAGGAACCAAAAAAATTCTTCCTATATAAAGAATCAAATCATTATGTAGGGTATAATGCTTGTTAGCTGTGCCTTGCTTAAGATCAACTAAGAGTTGCTGCACCAACTCGTCATGGAGGTAGCTTTGCTGTAACTCTTCAATCCAAGTAATATTGGGAAATTAAATGTGAAAGAAAAGAGCATCAAGGTCAACCACCTCTTCAAATGAACACCCCAACCTTGGCAGTGCATTAGCTATCTTGTTATAGTGACTATTTTTGTATTCCACTACAGAGGCATAGCCTAGAAGCTTGGAAATCCATTTTTGTCGGGCTAGTGTGCCTTTCTCCTGATCCTGCAGAAACTCCAAGCTTTGATGATCAATTTTAATAATGAAAGGCTTACCAAGAAGGTAAGGTCTCCATCTTTTAACAGTTGTAATCAAGGCCAAGAACTCCTTTTCATAAGTGGAAAATGCAAACTTCTACACTTCAAGACTTGGCTATGGAAAGCTATAGGCCTCTGCCCTTGCATCAAAACAGCACCCATACCCATACCTGAAGCATCACACTTAATAACAAAGGGCTTGGAGAAATCTGGTAAGGCCAAGATAGGAGGACTAATCACAGCAACCTTCAGGTGCAGCTATTAGGCCATAGTTTCTGATAAATTTTCTATAGTAATTAATGAGGCCTAAAAATCCCCTTAAAGCTTTCACACTAGTAGGTGTAGGCCATTGTTGCATTGCCAAAACTTTCTTAGGATCAGTTTTGACACCATCACTGGACACAATATGCCCCAAGTGCTTCACCTCAGAACTTCCAAAGGTACACTTGCTTGTTTTAGCATAAAGCTGATGTTTAAGCAATACACCAAGTACAGCCCTTAAGTGATCAAGATGATCTACTAATGACTTACTATAGACCAAGATATCATCAAAAAAGACAAGAACAAACTTTCTTAAGAATAGTTTGAAAATGTCATTCATAAGCGCTTGAAAATTGGAAGGGGCATTTGTAAGACCAAAGGGCACAACTAGAAACTCATAGTGACCCTCATGAGTCCTAATGCAGTTTTGGGAACATTCTCAGCCTTCATTAAAATCTGATGATAGCCAGACCTTAAATCTAGCTTAGGAAAGATCATGGAACCACACAACTCATCAAGAAGTTCATCCACTACTGGAATAAGGAACTTATCCTTAACAGTAACTTGGTTTAGAGCCCTGTAGTCTATCCGCCAAGACCCATCAGCTTTTCTAACTAACAAAACAGGTGATGAAAAAGGACTTTGGCTTGGTTTAATAGAACCAACTTCTAAACATTCCTTAACAATTTTCTCTATCTCAATTTTTTGGAAATAGGGATACTTGTATGGTCTTCCACACACTAGTTGAGTGCCTTCTTTGAGTGTAATGCTGTGCTCATGTCCCCGAGATGGAGGCAAACTCTGAGGAATTTCAAACGCAGCTACAAATTCTTCCAGCAAGGCTTCCACTCCTGGCACAGGTTGGCTGGGCTCTGCACTAAACAATTGAGCTGTGATCTGCAGCAATAATCCTCTCTTAGCAGGCTTCTTGAAGAATTGGTTGGCTTCTTGAATGGAAGAATGAGATGGCTTAAGTCCCTTAAGAAGCACTGATTTGCCTTGCCAATGAAAGCCCATAGTAAGAAGATTGAAATCCCACTGTATTAGCCCAATGTCCTGAGCCATTGAGTGCCTAAAACCAAATCACACCCTCCTAAAGGTAGCACATTGAGATCCGTATAAAAGTGATGGCCTTGCACTTGAACTTGCAGGTCTTAACAAGCACCATGTGTCCTCACTATGGCTCCATTAGCTATCTTGACATCAAAGGCTAAGGCTGGATCTATTGATAATTTTAAGCTAGAGCATAAACCAGCATCCAAAAAGTTATGGGTACTACTAGTATCAATGAGGATAACTAACCATTGCCCCTGAATTTGACCTTCAATTCTCATTGTACCAAGAGAAGGACTTCCCACTAATGCATACAATGTAATCTCAACTGTATCTTGCAGCAAATCTTGACCATCTGACAAGAGAACAGAACCATCTGCATCCAATTCTACAAGCTAGGGACCAGAGGAAGGTACCTCTTGAGGTAATGGTACTCCTTCCAAAAGGAAAATCTTTGCTCCTTTTCAATGTTGTCCACTTTGCCACTTCTCATCATAGTTATAGCAAAGACCCTTCTTCCTCCTCTCCTCCATCTGAGCAGTTATCAATCTTTGCAATGGCATTCTTGCTCGACTCAGATCTGGTGCTGTTACCCTCAAGCTTAGGAGCTCCAAGAATGGATTGTCTTGGACCATCATAGGAATTTTTGCTATACTTCCTGCAATTCCAAAGATATCTTGCATCTTTGCAAGTCCAAAGGCTTCATTAAGAGTCTTGGGACTCAACATTCTCATAGGGAGCCTCACCTCATCTTTAAGCCCGCTGAGGAAACAACTCAGTTTGTGAGGCTCAGACAAGCTTCGAACTCTATTAGAAATGGCTTCAAATTGCCCCTTATAAGCAAGAACAGAAGAAGTTTGCTTCAGCCTAGTGAGTGACTCCAGGGGATCATCGTAAGAGGTTGTTCCAAATCTCACATGCACTGCCTTCACATAAGCTTCCCAATCAGTGAACAACCCTGAATTCTCAACTTCTTGAAACCAAATTAAGGCTTCTCCTTCCATGTGATAAGAAGCCATCAAAACCTTTTGATGCTTTGGAGTATTGTAGTAAGCAAAGATCTGATTCGATTTATAAATCCATGAAGCTGAATCTTCCCTTGAAAATCAAGTAAACTCTAATATCAAGAGCTTGGCACCAGGTACAACAATGGAGGTTTCCATATTCTGGGTACCTCTCTGATTTTCTTCTTGGACTTGTACACCTAATTGTTGTTTCATTTCGATTAAAGTCTGATCATGACCATCGAACTTGGCAGTCAATGCTGCAATTTTCTGGCTATTAGTGGTGGATCGCGTCTCTGCCATAGATCGTGTCTCTACCAATTGTTAAGACTCAACTAAGAGAATCTTGAATTGATATAGAGGAAAGAATATTTCTGATTGATTTCAAGGACAACCGGACCTCCTTTAGAAAGATGGGGAGAACAGAAATGGAAATAGAGACTAGTGTAGTGTTTCAGTATTCATTCATCAATCCTCCCTCTCCTCTCATTACAATCAGACTTATACTCTCATGCTCACCACTACAACTAACTCTGATCCTTCCTTGCCAACTGGCCTAGGTAACTAACTGCCATAACTTCCATGCCATGTGTGCAATACAATTAGCACATGCCTAATACAATGCCAACCAATTTCTCTAACATAATTCACAATAGCAAGTGCCAACTCTCCAAATTCAAGATTCTTATTACATGGCAATTATGGACGCGTTTAATAGAATAAGTACTTTGACATCCAACGCACTTGAGCTTCTGTCCACCAGTAAACAAAGAAACCATATATATATATATATATATATATATGTATGTATGTATGTATTTGGATAAGTTAACAAAGAAGCCATTATTCATATAGCAATCATGATCAGAAACTTTGACATCCAAAGCTCTAGAACTTATGCTCACCAGTTAACAAAGATGCAGTTACCCATATTGCAATCATGTTCAAAATGATTGTGCAAATGTAATTACAAAATCGAATATGGACCAAGAATTTGTTGCAGACGATAAATATGTCTGTGTTGTAGCATTAAAAGACAGTCAAAATCATAAAAATGACGGCTGAGCTCTAATTCTGAACTCAACTTTTGAAGATACAGTTGCTACAAAACTATTCCTTGATATCTTTCTATGGTAGAACTGATTGATATGCTTCAATGGATGATTTGGAGGATATTATTCTCGTTGTTAGTATATCAAAATCACTCTCTGAATGCTCTTTTTTCTTTTTTTCTTTTTTTTGTTAATTCAAGCCTCTTGCATTATGTGAGGAGTTTTGCATCCTTTATTTCACAGATTGGGAAGATTTTTTTACACTTCTTAATTTTTTCCTGGAGCTATTGCTTTTTGGTTCAGTAATATGTATTAGGATTGTGAATTCATTTTTGTATGATTCTCAACTTTGATTAGATTAAGAGGTTAGTCTAAGATGAGGAGTGCAGTGAAGTTTACGTAAGTTTATAAAAAATACTTTCGAATAAATTGCATTACTGTTGCATTTCTGAAACTTCAAGGTCAGATATTAATAGGTACTTGATGAAAAATGCCTATGATGTGGCCACTGGTTGCTACTTGGCTCCCACTCACAACATAAATAGAAATAAAAATCTGATGTAGAGTCAACCCATCACTAATCATACCCTAGTCATCCTATGTCTCTCTTGGTATTGCATTGATTACATGCTTAGCATAGCATGCGGCAATCTTCCATTAAGATGAAATTAGAATGAGGTTTAGAACTTAGCTATTTTCAGGCTGTATATTGGTATGTCACATTTCCAGTTGGTGGATAATCTCCTAGCTTGAACCAATTTCTGTAAGTGCTCCAAGGAGCAGATTCTGCCACTAACATCAGCACATATAATTTTAACTAAGCTTTTATCTCCACAAACTTTACCATAGCTTCCTTTATTTCTTTCAATCCATATATGGTATATAAGAGAATTTCATTTCATCAATGACAGATGAAATCAATTTCATTATGGGAGGCATTAATATGCTGCATTGGGATAGCTCTGTTGTGCATAGGTTGGTTAATTGTTCATTCATTTTTATTACAATTTGACTTGATTAAGCCTTCCCATCTAATTGAAATCGGCCATTTGACGGGAACTCCTGATCTAATATCTACTTTTGAAATTCTCCTCAGTGCAGGTCTCACCATGTTGGTTGATTCCATTATGTGGAAGAGGATACAGTGGCCTGAATTTGAAGTTTTTTGGTTCAACTCTGTTCTGAATCGAAATTCTGAGTGAGGTGTATGTTTTCTAAAAGAATTTTTTTTTGCACCTTTGATGTGTTGTACAATTGAGAATGTATGTTATGAAAGCTTTATGGGAAATTTTAATTATCCATCTAGGTCTATGATTTATTTACATTCTTACTCTCATAAATTTTTTCCTCTTTTGGATCCATCTGAGCATGACATGCAGGTAAGGCTACTTTTCTGTTTGCAGCTTCATTTTGCATATTGTTGAAATAAACACTGCAGAGTTGCATGCAGCTACACTGTATGAGATGTGGAGTATGGTCTTTTGCTTGTTTGGTATTTGTTGGTGATGCCGCAAAGGGTAGTGGATTTGTTGAATTGTTGGTCATGCAATTTCAGGCGACATCGCAATATAGCTATATGGAGGATTGTGCCGCATTGTTCGATGTGGTGTATCTGGCGGGAACAGAATACTAGAAGTTTTGAGGGATGCGAATGGTCCATTCTTGAGTTTAAGTCTTTACTTTTTTACTCTTCTCGAATGGTGTTTAGTTTTAGCTTCTTTTTCTTGTCTTTCCTTTCTTGTTTTGCTTGTCTTTAGTATATTTCCTATGTACTGGGTTGTGTTCTTTTTAATAAAATTTTTATGTTACTTATAAAAAAAAAAAGAGTTGCATGCAGCTTCGTTTCGCATATTGTTAATTTTAAACAGTGGTGAGTTGGTTGGCTCATAGGCATTCTTAATACTGTTTAATGAGGTAAAAAGACTACGCCTGCTTGTATTTGGAAGAGACTAAAGCATGGCAGTACAATATTTTCTCTAAAACTGAAATTTCTTAATGGTATGGTGCTATCCTACTATTTTGTGATAACTGCACTCAGGTAGTTACTTTTTGGTGCGTACTTAGTACGAGTCTCGTCTGATGTTTTTGTAATTGATTCTGAAAATGCAGTAATAAAGAAACTATATATTTATTTGAATTTTACACAGCGTTCCTTAACATTTCTTATTTCTTAGACACATTGACTGGTACTTCACGTCAGCATTGCCATGCTCTTTGCTTGTTGCATTTTCTCTTTTTCTGGTGAGTTTTGAAACTAGTAAAACTTTTTCTTTATTTTTTTAAGGTTTCTGTTTAGCATCATACACCTGCTGAAAAAGGTTGCCTAAATTCATTTGGATGGTGGCTTATAGTTCTTGTCATTAACTCTGTAGTGCTGTGCATTTGATATGGTCTCTGATGTAGGATGGCCCTCTGGATTATATATTAGGGTTGCCTAACCTCAATATGGGTGGGCCAAAAGGCTCCTGATATTGTGGTTCATTGATCCCTTTTTTTTTCCCTGATGAGTAAGAAAATTTTAGTAAAGACAAATGCCTCCAAGTACACAAGAAGTTTACTTCGAAAGCTGTTGGGGTTTGTTGATCTGAACTCTCTTTGGGGATTATGGAGGTTTTGGCATTAAAATAATTCAAGAAAACAAAGGAACGTTGGTGATGTCCTGTATTTGTGAACAGTAGCAAGAATAGTAACCTTGGTATTTAGGAAATTTTGGTATTGATTGGTGGTGGGCTCTCTTTGGGTTCGTGAAATAGGATTTTGGGATTGATTGGGCTGGAAAGGGAGTTGGTTGAGATATGGTTGTAGCTACATAGAAAGTAGATGAAGGAGAAGAAAGGATTAGGAAGCAATAAAAGCATGTTTTTGAAAAAACAGAGAAATATTGGACACTGAATATATGTCCTGCTCAAGTATATTGATGTCTATTTTTCTTAAGGTTCTATTATTTCTCTCACTTCAATTCCCTTCTTTCCTGAAAAAGCTATCCTTCTTTAAGCTTTGGATCTTACTCGACAGAAGGGTTTTGCCCTTTGTTCTTCCATTTTTCTTTTTTATTATACTTTACTCAAAGCTTCCCCATAAGGTATTGGATAGTCAATGTAGCTTCATTGGCTTTCATTATTTTTTATTTACTCCCTTCATCCCTAAATACGTGAAATGTTTGAAATGTCACAATTGTTAAAGAAAGGGTAAAAATATGTTGATATTCCCAAAATTTTCCTTTACTTTAAATTAGAGGTGCCACAACTCTTGATAATTATCCTATTTGTTCTTTTGAACAAAATGTGAGTGTAGTTTTGGAAATTGGACTTCACTTCTTAAAATTTTCATATATTCTGGAATAACCCAAAGGTAAATGTTATCATTTATTTTGGGATGGAGGGAATATGTTTTTACTTTTAAATTTAACAGCATTTCATTTGTTGATGCAAGAGCTTCGTTTTATTATTAGTTTGGTTCCAATCTTCAACTTATTAGCAGCAATTGCAGCTACTAGAATGTATGTTGCAGATGTTTAATATTCATCATTATCTGAAGTAATATGTTGGAAATTTCTATGGATTGTGGTAATATTTTTTGAACAGTTGCTTAACTCCATTGAAGCTATTACCTATTGTTTAAGAAATAATATGACACTTTAAGCTAAAGGAAATCATTGGATAAGACCATGAAGGCTTTTGAAGCTCTAAAGCTTGGTTTGCTTATCCTTTACCATTATGTGTTTTGTGGACCATTTGGTAAGAGCGAAACGGTAGAACGCTTGATGGTGCTGAGCATCCAATTCATGTTATTAAGCAACCTTGTTAAGATATCAATTTGAGTAAATGGTTGTTTTAGGCAACAACCGCTCTTGTTCTTTCCAAGAGTTTTTAGATAGCTTGCATTTGAGTTTGTGAACTGCCATTGTGTTAAAAGTCTTATATTAAGTATATTTTCTCTTGTTTGATAGAAATTATTTTTAATTATATAGAAATAGTGATAAATTCGATGCCCTTCAGTTTACTAGAACTATTGCTAAAAAGCTAAGGTTGGATGAAGCCAAAGTTTGATCCTTCTTCCTAACTTTAGTGTCCAACCTTCATTTATGTGCTAGGAGTCATCCACTTAAGGAAATTTTGTGAATGATAAAACAGTATTCTAAGATTGATGATTCTTTTGTCTTCTTCGTCTTTCCTTTTTTTTTTTTTTTTTTTTCTTTTTAATAGGTAACGAAAAATTTTATTAAAAAAATAGCCAACCCAAGTACATTTGAGATGTACCGTGGGGCAAAAATCAAGAAACAAAATTACAATGATCAAGTAAAACAAGAAGGGAAAAGCAAGAAAAATGTGACAGAGCCACTCTCCAAACAAGGAGAGTATGTAAGATAGAGGACTTAACCTCTAGCAAAGACCGTTCACATCCTTCAAAACATCAAGCATTCCATTCACTCCAAATACACCACATTAAGCAATGCGGCACAAGTCTCCAAAAATCTATATTGCGATGTTGCCCGAACTTACCTTGCCAAGACTCAAGCAACTCAATTACCTTATGTGGCGTAGCCCAGTGAATTTCAAAAAGAATAAACAAAACACCAAAGAGCACAACTCAAAAGCTATGGGGCAATGAAGCAGAAGATGATCCACCGACTCCTCACATCTCTTATACATATAACACCAATTAAGGACAATAATACACCTTTTGCGAAGGTTATCTGTTGTAAGAATCTTACCTAAAGAAGCATACCAAGAATAGAAAGCAACCCTTGGAGGAATCTTTGATTGCCATACCATTCTCCAAGGGAAGCAAATAAGAGTAGGAGGGTAGAAAGAAAGATTAAATCCTCTAACCTCAAAACCTCCACTCCTTGCTAGCTTCCAACAAAACTTGTCATGGCCAACCCCCTACAAAGTCGAAGAGTAAACGATGTCCATAAACTGATCAAAAGATTCTTGTTCCCAATCCTGCGGTGCATGACAGAATTGAACAGCCCAATGTATCCTCCCACTAGACAAACACATAATCTCTACCACTTAATAACACTTTTTTTTTTTCTCTCTTTATTTAGTACTTTCCACAATTTTTTCCCTTTTTCTTTCCACCCTCTTGAAGAGCACTCTATCTTCTTTTTTTTTCTTTTCTTTTTTTTTTAATATTAATAAAGGCCAAAGTTTTGTCTCAAACTTTCAATTTTTTAAGTGAACGGTAGAAATTTTATTGAGCAAACTATAACGGGTTGGATTTTCCCCAAGTCCCAGCCATAATTGTTTAGGAGTACAAAAGGCTTATTATGCTAATTAGTTGCCTCCTTGTATGTCGGTCTTTTCTTCTGTGTGTCATTGGATTATATGAAACTTCTCCCATTGACTTTGGGATGCGACCTGCCCTTTATGATTACTGATTACATATGCTATAATCATTAAAGCTAAATTAAAATTTAAACCTTTTTTTTTTGGATTCTTTAGTAAAACTCTTTAGAAACTCTTATAGATATACGGTAATTAAGTTTGGTAGGAAAATAGAGCAACTCTAAATCTAAAATGCTTGATTTGCAAACAAAGCCAACCTAACAAATTTCTGGTGTACCATGCAATTGTTTCTTTGCTGAAACCCCCCACTTTGGCTATGGCAAGGTGCTCTTTTGTGGATGAGTATATGTTTTGCAGGTTCTTGAAAATGGCGGTGTGCCTTTTAATCAATTGGAAAGCAATGAATAAGGAGAGAGAAAAAAAAATATAGTTTTATTAAGGTAATCAAAGGAAAAGTAATGTCATTTAATGATATTTTTCAACCGTTAGATCTTTTAGAAATTTACTGTGTAAAAAATGTGTAACTTTACAAGAGTTACACCATCTCATATATATATGTGTGTGTGTGTGTGTGTGGAACTAACATTGTAGTATTTATTCTATGTAATTAGAAAGATAACTAATAGAATGAATATGTTCATTTTGTTATATTAATTATTTTAAGCATAATGAAATTTTAATATTATTTTTCTAAGATTTATATGAGAAGATTTTTTTTATGTGATGAACAATTGATTTGAGATATGGTATTCTTACTAAAATTTTAGTTGTCTTTGCAACTATTGAAACAATGTCCAACAAAAAGGGAAAAAAATAAATAACTTTACTAACACAAAATCCAGAATGTAAAAAAAATAATTTGAAGGATATTTACATTTTTGTAAGCATGAACATGCCTATTTATATGACCCAATATATCATGCAATTTTCAATTGACACACACACACACACACACACACACACACACACACATATATACTATGATCAAATCACTACACTATTCTTAGTGTCTTTCTATTTTGTCTATAAAATAACTAAAGATTACCTTTTTTTACAAAGAAATTTATTGAAATTTTTTTATATACATCGATAGTTGAGTGTGAGGGATCTGAATTTTGAATGTTTCTATTAGAAATTAAGATGTCAACCAGTTAAACTAAATCTTGTTGAAATATTGGTGAAAACTAATAATGAGTTGCACCGCACATCGTGCGGGAACTCAGCTAGTTAGTTATAATGCTGCATCAGTCAATGAGTTAGATTGTTATTTGAGTTCTGAATCTTTTTGGAGAAGTTGTAATAGTGAGTTAGATTGCTATTTGAGTTCTGAATCTTTTTGGAGAAGTTGTAATAGTGTGTTGAATAATTGTTGACAAGCTATGTCAAACAAGAAACTTTCCAAGAATCCTGTGATCAATATCTATCAAATTTGCCTCCAAAATCGCTCATTCGATTCAAATTAGTCTCCAAAGATTGGCCCAATCTCATTGGAAATTTTGATTTTGTTTCAAAGAACCTACTCCATGAATCTATTGTTAACAACAATGTCCAATCCCAAGATGCCAACCCTTGCTTCATCCTCATCAAAACCCAGGAGTGCATTGATTCCCCAAAGCAGCTATATTCATTCCACTCTTTCAAAATGCTCAAATGTTCTTATTAGACTTCTCTCCATCTACCCCTGCGAACATCACCATTTTTCTCTCTAAAGACCTGTCCATATCAAAAGCTCGACATAGTGGCTTGTTGTCGAAGCCTTATTTGTCTTTATGATTTTTCTGAAAAAAGGGAGATATATGTTTGGAACCCTCTAAAGCTGTTGGCATGGACCCTCAAACAAATGAATTCGAAGTTTTGAGGGTAATTCGTGGTGATGACACATTCTGCATGAATGCCTATCAAGTAGTGGAGATGTTTAGCCTGCACAACCGTTCTTGGAAACAGCTCAACTGTGAATCTGACGTAATGTTCTCCGATATCTTGGATAACAGGGACACCGAAGCATACTTAGAGGGGTTTTCTTTTTGGTATGCAGATGCTTTAAAAGATAATGTAGAGAGAATTAACAGATTTGACTTCAGTAATGAAACCTTTCAAACAACACCGCTTCCTGCTGAAACTGTCATTAGGCGTGCTTCTGACCAGCGTCACATTCTAAAGGTGTTAAACAGATCTCTTTCGTTAATGGTTTTGAAGGATTGGAACCAAGATCCGTATTTTGAAATCTGGGTTTTGTTGGAATTTGAGGTTAGGGCTTCATGGACAAAGCTTTTCAAAATTGATTGTTCTAACGATATTCAAATTCTATTGGGGTTTTGGAAGAATGCGAAAATTTTCCTCAATAAAAAAGGAGAGTTAGTCTTATACGATCCGCTTACAAAGACCATAGAGAGTGTTCATCCTGGCCAGATTTCAAAAGAATTACAACTTGTGCAGTGTTCTATCCCTAAGGAATATGTTGAACTAACTGAGGTATGGTAGCTTATTATTCTTTTATTAACTATTTAAGAATTTTGGATCATTGAGGTATGGTATGCATATGTTGCACGTTTTGATATGAAATTATTGTTGATTTTTAGGAAAAGGTCTTTCATTTGTTACAATATTTTGCACATATTTGTTTAAGTTGGCACTACTTGTCTACCATTGCTTTGAAATCTGGACTGAACTGTACGGTCGGATAGGATTAACCAGAAACTGGTGAACACTCCAGTTTTTTAAACTTACAAAACCAGAAATTTCACTTTATAGCGAACCCCTTGAACTGCAGTCAAACCGTGCGGTTTTCAAAACTGGACACGAGTTTACCGGTTACTTCTCTGAAAAATTTCACAGCAAAAGTGGTCATAGATAGTATTGGTCTTCATATAAAATAGCTTCCCGTTCACCAAATTTGTTCTTTAAAGAAGAAAGAGTGAGGTGGAGAGAGAAAGAGGCAGAGTGAATGAAAGATCGAACCTGTAAAAGAAAGACTTTGTTGTTACAGATTTTTTGAGGAACTGGTAAAACACCGACAGAGGTGAGGAGAGGAAGAGACGAAAATTGAGAAGTGGGTTGGGAAGACAAAGTAAAGGACTAAAAGGAGTTTATTAGATTGCTTGGAAACCGTGATTTTAGTGGGAAATGAGTTGGCTTCTTTCATTATTTATTTAAATTACCTTTAATTTTAAAAAAAGCCAATGTTGAAACTTGAACTAGATAATGTGACAGTGAGTAAACATTTGATTTTAATGAGTTGAGAATTTTATATTTTTATTTTTGTTGGTTCAGATTTTAAAGTAGATACTTTTCTATATTAGTGTGCATTTGTGTATAGATGAAAAATAAAAATTATTTAACTATTCAGCTTATTTTTGTTACTATTCATGAGACCCACTGCACTTTTTAGCACTATTCAGAATCTCACTGTACTATTTCAACTAACTTTTACCTTTATCTATAGTACTTTCAGCAATAATTTTTCAATTTCAACAAAATAAGCAGTATCCAAACACATCCATAATTTCTTAAAGAGTATTCTTTATTTACTTTTTTTTTTTTTTTTAAAACCCTCTCTTTATTTACTCCAAAGTATTATATAAAACATTAAACATACCAATAAAATAATCATTAAAACTAAATGTTCATAAAAAAAATCATTATAACTATAAATACTTGAATGATTAAATGTAATTTTAATTTATTGTTTTATGCTTTATTATTTATTATTTAAATTTGTGATAATATACTTAAAAATTATTTAATTTCTATATATTTTTTAAATCAAGATTGCTCATTATTATATTATTTTACTTTAATTTTATTATTAAATGATTTATGACATCATTACGGTCTAATCTCGGTTCAACCTCAAAAATCTTGAACCTCTCATTTGTCCGATTCTATTAAAGGTCTGGGTTTCAAAACCATGTTGTCTAGCAATGGGGCTTACCTATATATTTATATGGGAGGGAATTAGTATGAGCTAATTTTGCATCTGGTTTATGCTTGGCCTTTAATTTTTTCATTCAATTGTTGCAAACAAAGGGTTAGTCTTTGGGATTGAATTATTGGTATGAGAAAGTTTGGTTTTTAATTGTCTTAGGCAATTTAGAATCTGAGTTTATTGAAAATGTTTGGATTTGAAGCCTTTCTATTTTGTTGTTAGTGTGTTTTGGACATAAGGAGATATTGGTATGAGAAAGTTAGGTTTTTAGTTAGGTTTATTTTTTTAATTTTTGGTTAGCTTTATGTTTTTCATGCATAAAGCAGCCTTTTGAATATACATCTTTTTTACTTATCCAAAAAAAAAAAAAAAAGAAAGAAGGTTTTTACATGGTTTAAGCCAATTTGGTATCTGTATTTGTGCAAATGGTTGGCTTTTTAAGCTTCCATTCAATTTTTGCAAACAAAGGGATGGCGTGTGCATAAGGCCAGCTAAACAATGGATGCAATTGATGTAATCGTTTAAGGCCCCCAAATAAAGGAAGGCCCTCACTTGTAAAAAAAAAAAAATTATATATATATATATATATAATATTTATCTATATATTCTAATTACAAAAATAAATTTTTTTAATGCTTTTATTAGTCAATAAAATGCATTAAAAATGCCTCGTTCTATCCTGAATTGCATAAGATTAAAAGGAAAAAAAAAAATGCACAGTTTACTCATTGTCACACAACTTGATAGAATGATAGCCTGATAATACTCAACTGTTGAGTATATAATATTTTATAATCTAAAAAAGTTGAAAAAGATTTCATAGCTACTGTGCAAGTGCAAGAGATCTCTGCATATAGCTATTAGCTAGTCCCCACCCACACGGCTACATTGCCTACACATTCACTAACCCAGTAACCAACCCCCATGGGCCACACCCACACCCAATGTATACCTACTCAAATTAATATATATATATATATATATATATACACATTTTATGCAAGCTTTTACTTTATGAATTATTATAAATTATCACGTTAACTAATAATTTGATGTATATCATATCAACTCAATTGTATTATAGTGATACTAATTTATTGAACCATGTAATGCATTAATTTTTATTTATATAGGTTTAAACTTTAAAGTATAAAGTGGTCACGGCTTTAGAAAATTTGCAATAACCAATTAGTAATTTTGCATATCAAAAAGTAAGAAAAATAGATTTTAAATAAAAAAATTTAATAAATATTATTTAATAATATTTAAATATTAAAAAAATTCCACTTAAAATTTTCGCGTAAGGCCACAAAAGTTGTTGAGCCGCCCTGCGTGTGTGGGTGTGAAGTTACTTTTCTTGAGGAATATAACTGCAAGTGATGGGTTTTGATGAATAGGACTGGGAAGAAAGTGCCAAAACACTTTAGTGTAAATTGTTGGGTGACATGAACGGTTAGTTCTTGGGCTCTAACAGTATCAATAGAAATCTAATTGGTTAGTTCTTGGGCTGCAATAGTATTAATAGAAATGTAATTAGTAATTCATCCAAGAAAGAAAGGAAAAAAGTAAGAATTATTAACTATGATTTTATCAACTCAAATATTTATTATTAATCCAACCAGGTATGTTGTAGTTTTATATGTAATTGATTGACTTTCGTAAAGTTTGTATAAAAATACATTGAAGAATTTGTAATTTGAACATATATTCTGAAAATTGCCTCATGTTTTTCTTTATTACAATACAGGAGATAACAAAAAAAAAAGATTCAGAGTGACCAGTAGAAAGTCAAAGAAGCTGCTGCAATTAAAGTAAACCTTGATATGGATAATTAGAGATAAATAGAACTACAACCCTACACATGGGATAATAATACAAGTAGGCCATCTGAAAACAAAAGTCATGTGACATATCAGCAGCAAGAAGAGTTTTGATCCCCCACAGATGGGCCATTAAAGATTACAGTTGATTCCTTTCAAGTTTCACCTATGTTCAAACAAGTACACTCATATTTGCACTCATCTGATCTAAGATAATTTTTGGTCCAAGTTCGAACCAGTATGAAAGTCGTGTCAGGAATCATTGATCAGAATTCTAATGTGATGGTTCAGGAAAAGTTGAACGGAAATCTTTTACCAGTTGTTTCCAAGTCAGTTTGAACAAAAATTTAACAACCAGTTATTAAGTGAAATGAGAAGGCCAGTTGTACAAAATTTCTTTTAAAACCAAAAATACATCTTGCCGGACCAGCAGGCAAAATTTCATACAACATGAGAAGGCTTTTTTATAGCAGGTGTTAGGTGTAGAAAGGTAATAGTAGGAAGGTTAAAAAGATCATCTCATATCAATCACCCTTGCCTGCCTACCCCATTAACATCAAAGATCTGTCTAGAACCATTTGGCAACTATAGCTATGCTTTTTCTACTCAATGATCAAAGATTAATGCAGTCTTCCCAGTCAATCAGCTTATTAGCGTAAGGAACGGAGTTCTATTTTGGACTGCTCAATTATATATTTTTTCCTTACGGTTCAAATTAATTTGAAACACAACTAATAACGTTGCAGATCATTTAGAGTTGAATTATCTTTTACTTTGAGCCACAACAGATAAGAAGAAGAAAGAGCAGGGGATATTTAAATATGCTTAAGCTTTTTTTTTTTTTTTTTTCGTCTTTTTTATGATTCAATTGTTACAACCAGTGAAGGGAGGATTCAAACTCTTGCCTCAAATATGCTTAGCTTTTGAGCAATCCTAAAGAAGACTGTACAGATAAGATGACAACACCTTAAAATGAAGGGTCTATTCTAATAATTCTTATTTTCCCATCCCCTAATAAGCTAGGCATCAATATTCTCATAACCTCAACTAATGACTTATTCGCTGATTTTCACTCTTTGGTAGTGTTTTACCAAAGGTCCTGAAAATATCAGCTGACATAGTTTGGTGAAGTTCCCAGCTACTCAATTACAGATATAAGTTGAGCTTGGCTTTGTTTCAAATTGGTTTGTTAAGAGCATATTGAAATGTACTACTACCAAGCTGTACAGAAGTTGTATGTGAAAAGTTTGCGATTTAACTTATCATCCCAAGTCTCTAATATGTGTATGAAATGAGTTCCACAACATTGACAACCATAACCAAAGTAAACTTAGGGTGATTTAGGCTTAGCTAATGAGAACATAAACTAATCTGTTGAGACTTGCTAATAAGAAAAATAAACTAATAAATCCACGCAAGCAAAACAATACTCACCAAAATGATCTTTAGATTCCACTGCTTCAAAAAAATTTCTGACTTGGAATTGTCATCCTCAAAATGCATAAAATAGTTTTACAATGCTTTTTTTCTTTGGACCCACCCTTGTGCAGTAAACCATGAAGACACGACCTCACCCGCGTCCATTGTCTAATAGATAAAACAGACGTCTTCTAAACCACTAGTATAGGTTCAAATCTTATTGGATGCGATGGATTTCCATATATTTCCTTTCTACTAACTAGGAATTTTGAATGATTTGAACAAGAGACCCTTATACTTATTTATTCTTAATAATAATTTTTTATTACTATAAAATTATTAATATAAAAAAATATATAATAAAATAAAAGATTAGATTATAGAAATAATTATTTCTAAAAAATTAGAAAGTTATTTAAAGGAATTTCTTTATACATGTTCCCAGAGTAGAAAGCATTCCATTTGTTCTAAAATAGCATCAAATCGAGGGGAATTCTTGATGGAAATCAAACCTAGGATGTTTGGTCTATAGCTCATTCTAAGCCTCCAACCACTAAGCTGCACCTTGACAGGTCGCTTTATAATTCTTGTGTTTCTAATCTATATGTCAAGAAAAGAATAAATAATGGACAAAAAAAGGTATCAAAATCTATATAATGAACCTTTTGTTATAGATTCATGTAAAATATTTTTACTAATTCTTACCTCTTATTTTGCAAGGCAGGGCCAAGAGTATCAAATCCAAAGAATATGATGAGTGGCAAAGGAATAAAACAAAAAGAATATGATAAAAGTCTCAAAGGAGCGTAAACAACTTGTGGTGATGATGGCGCACAATTTAATTAATTGACAAATCAATTTTAAATGGCATGATCTTGTAGATGGGGGAGGGTTCTCATTGGAAAACCCAGCTCATAAGAATTAAGAGAAAGGCGGTGAAGAAGCTTACTTATTTTTTACCACACAGTCCACATCATAATAAAACAATTAAATTGCCTCTACATAGAGTTTCTTTTTTAGGATTCCCACAACTTGTCACAACAATCACAATAATTAATCTTAGAGATAAAATAGGAAATGGAAACACAGACAGGGAAAAACAACAAATTTTTTTAATAATGCCACTTGGAAAAGCTCCAAAAAACCCAAACATAAGAGACTACTTCTAAAACTAAAGTTTCATTTGAGAACAACTTATTTAGCTAAAGCTGAAAATTTTTTGTTGAAAGTGTGCTAAAGTATGCTTAAACCTTGAAAAAAATTTGAAAATATGAGAAAATGCGGAAAAAAAAAATAAGGTTTTAAAAATTTGTACATAAAAACTAAAAAAAGCCAAAAACTAAAAGCTAAGCTTATAAACTCGTGTAAAACACACTCTAAATGTCTCCTCAACTAGACACTTTGAATCTTTTACTGTGTTGCATACCACAAAGTCATTGCCTATTTCCAATACACATATCTAGAATATAATCTTCCTAAGGCCGAAGCCTACTGATCCAACACCTCCTTACAGTGGTAAGCTGCTAATTGACATGGCATTATTAAGCCTAATATATAACCTATGGTTCAAATTGCTGGAATATTTTGTTAGTTATTAATATATATATATATATATATATATATATATATATAATGTTTAACCACAAATGTATAAAGAAACTAGGGCAAAGATGCTTTAATGTCCCTTGAAATAGGAAAATTCCAAAAACTAGCATTTCTATTTACACTTTAACTAATGCTACAGCCATATCAACCAGATCACAAAAAGTGAGCCATAAATTCTTTATTTGTCTTCTCATTTATCAATCAGAATTTTTTTATTAAAAAGAAAAGAAAAGAAAAGTAGAGAACTTCATTGAAAAAAGAAGAAATAATACAGTGAACCAAGTCCAAAGCACACAGGCAGTGTAATATGGAACCAGCAAAATGCCTAAACTAAACTGCAATGAGAGTATAACAATCAAGAAAATCAGGGAACTAATTAAAAGAAAAAAAACACCTGCACCATTCATCCATTCCAACAAAGCCTAAAAGAAAGAAAGCTTCAATTCACAAATTGATCTCTCATTTCCTTCAAATGTACACACACTCCTTTCCTGCCAAACACCCACATAAGGCAATGAGGGATCATGCTCCAAATCACCTTAGTTCTGTGTTTGTTGAACTTGCCCAACCAGCTAGTTACAAGCTCCACAACACCATTTGGCTATGAACCCCAAATGGTGAAACACCATGTTCTGTAGTTCTGTGTTTGGTAGAATAACATGTCTCCTTCTGAGTCCATCCCTAAAATAGATAACATAGTGAATGACAAGGCAGAAATTTTAGAAACTATTTGGCTCCTGTTTTGATAGGTAAAACTATGTGGTTCTATTACTAGGATGTACTTATTACTATGTACATGTTAATCAAAATGAATTATGTAAATAAGAAAAATGCAATCATCCAGTAAATATAGGAAATAATACCAACAAGCAGAGTTACAAACTAAGCAATCAATGTCAAAGCTATAACAGAATTAAAACAAGTCAGATCTATGACAGAATTTCAAGTCCAAAAAACCTATGCAATTTTTTTCCCTAATAGGAAACCTATGCAATGTTATAGCTTTGACAAACAGTATTGCCAAGCTATAATAGAATTACGCTGTGTCAAAGCTATTGAGTAATAGCTTCGGAGCTATATAGCTTCTTAGTTTCATAGTTTCATAGCTCCATGGCTTCAGATTAATAATATTTATAGCATAGTTTTGATATTACTCAGTGTCCCTCAATTTCAAAGCTATAACAGAATCTCAAGTCCAAAAAATCTATTCTTTGATTGCATATACAAGTTCTCCTTCTATTACAGAATTACACTCTGTCAAGGCTATTGAGTAATAGCTTCAAAGCTATATAGCTTTGTGGTTTCATAGTTTCATAGCTTTATGGCTCATTGAAAGTGATATATAATCAACGTAAAATCTGAACCACAGTAATCCTTTCCCTTAACTTTTCTCATATTCAATTACAAAAAACAGTCAAAGTTCTTAATGGAAATTACAGTCCAAATTGTCCTACTCTGAATTGTTTTTAAAGCCAGTCACTATTGATAAGTGCAAAAGAACATAATTGACTTGTTATCATAATTGACATGGAGAAATCAATTTTAAATGTCATGGTCTTGTGGATGAGGGAAAGGTTCGTCACCAGAAAACCCAGCTCCCAAGAATCAAAGAAAAGAAACAAAGAAGGTAACTTATTACCTAGGATGCACATACATGGACATGGGTATGGGTATGGGTACAATACAGTGACACAAGAAATTTTTGAAAAATTATAACATGATACAGCAGATAGGACACAGCTACGATACGGATGCGACAAAAGTATGACACCCCAAATGAAGTGTCCGTACATCCTAGCTTATTACTTACCACTTCATGATAAACAATTAAATTGCTTCAAATTCAGCAAAGAGTTCCCTTTTTAGGATTCCAACATCTTGTCTCAGTGACAACGATTAATCTCAAAGAAAAAATAGATGGAAACACAGTGACAGAGAAAGAACAATGAAATGTTTTAATAATGCCACCAGGAAAAGCTCCAGAAAATCCAAACATAAGAGACAGTTTCTTGCACTACAAAGTCATTCCTTATTTCCTATACAGCTATCTAATATATAAGCTTCCCCTGGCCAAAGCCTACAAATTCAACACCTTCTTACAGTGCTAAACCACTAACTGACATAGCATTGTGAAACCTATTATAGTCTATGGTAGTGCCGGAATATTATGTAAACTATATGTCAAAACAGAATTATGTATAACCACACACGTTTGAAGAAACTAAGGAAAATATGTTACTGTGCCTGTCGAAATTCCAAAAACTAGTAGCATTTCTCTCTACATTTTTAACTAATGTTTCAGCCATATCACAAAAATAAAGAGACTCAAATTCTTCATTTGCCTTCTCATATATCAATCAGTCTTTCTCTTTATGGGGATCTGATTCAAATTCAGCTCATAATATCCAATCCTTATGTCATTCCGCCAAACTGATTTCAGCCTAGGAACATCCAATATGAAAATAAATGCCAACAAATACCAAAACATGTTTTTTTTTTTTTTGATAAGTAAGAAGAAAGTATTATTAAAAAAGGAGTAGCAAGAAAAATACAAAGAGTTCATGGTTGTGAACAAAGAAATAAGAAACAAGAAGATACAAACAGCCACTTAGTTATTCTAATAAACAAAAGAAAATCCATAAGAGTAGAATAATTTGAGAGACCCCAGCATCGAGACCAATCAAAGAGGGTTCGTTGGCATAAATCTACTAAGTGAACCACTGTTTCCCATTATCCTCAAAAAAAATGCCGATTCCGTTTAGTTCAAATAGTCCATATTAAACAGCCTAAAACCAAATTCCAAATATCAGAACTATGTTTCCCAAGCTAATGATACCAACAAAAGAACAAGTCCACAACTAATCCTGGCATGACCCAATCGACCCCAAACAACCGAAGCATATGCGTCCACAAAAAATGAGCTACCGGACAAAAAATTAAAACAAATACCAAAACATGTATAAAAGAATAAGACACATTATACCATACCTCAAGGATTGACCTCCTTTTTGAGTTCAATATCTTCTTTCTGCGTCTATAGAACAACCTGGAAGTAATTTGGAAACGAACCAAAATACTTTTCAATCCCATTAAGTTGAAGATTCTTCTCTATCTTTGTAAAAGGGTCATACAAAACCAGCTGATTGTTGCCATTCTCTATGAATAGCTCCCCGTTCTTCCAGAACCCCAATGGCCTTCTCCAAGTCGATGGGGTTGTAATTGTAAAAAGCTTATTCCATGACTCCTTAACACCGAATTCAAGCAAAACCCATATATCAACAAAATGAGGCCCTATTTCAAAACAACTCCTCTTCACCTTACGATCGAAAGGTATAACCAAAATAGCAACAAAGCTGTTCAACACCGTAAGTCTACTGGAGCAAGTGTCAGCAGTACCGATCTCCGGTAATGGCGTAGTTTTGAAATTCTCGTCACTAAAGTCGAACGCAATAATGTTGTCATCAACCTTCTGCTTTGTCCACCAGAAAAAGACTCCATTCATGTAAGTTGTGGAGCCCCATTGAAAACCATCCAGGTAAGTTGTGGAACCCCATTGTAAACCAAAAATAATAGGTCCGAGGTCGATCCGTCTCCACGAACCACTGCTTACCCTATAAACCTCCGCTTCGATTTCTTTCCTAAAACTATTTTTTGATAATCCATTCTCAAAAATGTTAAACACAGCAAACCTTTCCCCAACCCTGACAACCTTGAAGTCGTTGGATATAGGGTCGAATCCAAACCCAACACGTTCGTTGCAGTACCAGTTGGGACGAGGCCTCACAGGAGGAAGACGGCTGAGCCCCGATGATGATGACGACGACGACGACGTGGTGGGGTTCCATAGGTAGACACCTTTGTGAGGTGCGTCGTAGAGACAGATAAGACCATGACAGGAAGCCACTATTTGAAGGTCGAGAGGACCTGGACTGGGGAAGTCAAGCTGGACCTGGACATGGAATAAACAGTCGAGGGTGTCATAAGAAAGGAAGTTGCAGATATGTTTTTTGTTGTTAAAGGCTTTCACGAGGAGGAAGGGAGGATTAGGGTTTTGCGCGGTGTCGTTGGGGACGAGAATGGAGTGATTGAGGATGTTTTTGGAGAGGAAGTCGGGGGTTCCAATGAAAGCAAGCCAGGTTTTAGAGACGCATCTGAAACGAATTAGGGTTTTAGGTGGGAGGCGTGAGAGTATGTTTTCCACAATTGCCTCAGGCAAATAGCTTGTTGACACTCTTCGTAACATTGTTCGTACTTCGTAATGATCGATGTAGTTCCTCTACGATAATAATATACAGTACCTAGGTAGAGGTTTTAGTTTTTTATTTGGGCAAAAATATTATTTTCGTCCTTACTTTTTCATCTCATTCCTATTTTAGTTCTTACTTTTTATTTTTACCACTTTTAGTCTTTATTTTAAAAAACACATTTTATTATAGTCCCTACCGTTATCTCAGTAACGGAATTTTCCTAGGTAATAAACGGCAAAATAAAATATTGTTTTCTTCATTGCAATATATCAATGCACTCTCTCTACCTCAGCTTCCCACCATTAACAAACACATGCAAGCCTCTCTCCCACATAAAAGCTTCCAAATCAGTTGAAATCATAAGTAATCAACACACAGACCTAATAACCATCATTGAGCAAGCCACATAGTAAGTAATCAACACACAGACCAAATTTACCTTCCTAGTGGTCCTTTTGGCTTGGTTTGTACTCCTAAGTAGGGAGAAGTTCCCTCCTACTTCTCCCTTGCAACTTCTCCTATTGTGCCCTAACTTCCCACATGCCTTGCACTGCTTAGAAATGTCTATTCCTCTATTCTTTCTGTGATTTCTAGGTTCATCAAGCTCCTGAACCCTCTTTTTCTTAGGCCTGCCAAGAGGTCTTCTTTTGAAAGAAGGCTACACAGGTGGCAAACCATTGGGTGTCCACATATTCTAGCCATTGATGGGATCTATAATGGGCTCATTGCAAGCAATGTATGCAATCCTCTTATAATAGGGATGGGCATACTTATTAGCATTTTCCCTATTGAAAAAGATGCAAGAAATGGCATCGGCACATGGTATGCCAATTATGTCCCACTTCCTACAACTGCTCTTGGATTCAGCCAAATCCACAGTGAAACTTTCTAGGCCATTCTTCACTTCAGACTTGCTATGACCAGCCCAACATGCTAGCTACCTGCTGAAGGCCACCTTCTCCTTATACAGTCTTTTCCTTATCTTAGGACACAACTTTGATTCTACCTTCAAAATCATATCCTTGTTTGCTTGAAATCTAGTCATTAAATACAACCTAATGCACTCAAGTTGCAACCACATAAAGAGAAAGGGGGAATTTATCACAAAGCACATTTATGCACATTTAGAAATCACGAAGCACACTTCACCACATTTAGAAATCACAAAGCACATATCAGCACATTTATATAAAGTACATTTATAAATCACAAGTTATAATCAAATTGTATAGATGGCCTACCATGGTGATTATAGGTTTATTCCTAAATTTAACTATCCTATTGTTGAAGTTTTCACACATGTTGTTCAGGACTGTGTCACTCTGACCATCACTTCTGAACATATGCCTAGCCCAAATAATTGTTGAATAAGACTACAACTACTTGTATGCATCTTCATCAACTTCATTCAGTTCATTCATTGCCCTCTCATGTTCTTGTTGATAAGTAGCTTTTAGGAATGACAACAGGTCGAGTTCGGGCCGGGATTTTCCATACCCAGACCCGACCTACGAGGCAAGACCTGTGGCCCGGACTCGGCCCGCTTAGGGTATCGAGTTTCTTCCTGGGGCCCAGACCCACCCCAGCCGGGCCCCATTTAGGGATTGGGCCCAATTCATGGCCCAAACAAAAAAAAATTAAGTCCAAATTTATTTTTGCCTACATTCAAGCCTACATATTCTAATTCAAGCCTAAATAGCGTGGCCCAAATACCAAATCAGTCCAAATCATAGGCTACTAATCATAAATCAATAAATCATCTGTTAATTATAAATCTATAAATCAATAAACCATAACTAATATCATAATCATAATTCAATAAATCATAACTAAGATTTTAAATCAATAAATTACCTAGCTAAGATAACCATTTAATCATTAATCAACAAAATCATAACTAAAATCACCAGCTAAACATAAAAATCAAATAAATCCAACAAGTCCAAGAAATAAGTATCAAAAGTCCAACGAGTCTAAGAAATTAAAAAGCTACAAAATAAATCCCACAAGTTTAGAATAATTACAAACCAACAAGTTAATCCAACAAGTCTAAGAAATTAAAAAAGCTACTAAATTAATACAAAATGTTTAATCTTCCACAATTGTAACACAACTCTTATCAATTGTGGCACAACTTCCATCATCTTCATTTGGCTCCCCATAATCAAGAATGGATTAAAATGTACTATCTCCAAATATAGTTGAAGAACCTACAACAACAATGAATTAAAAAATGGAATAAACTTCATCAAATTGTAACTAGCAAATATAAAAACACAATTTTGATTTTATAAATAGAAATTAGACAATTGCTAACCGTTGATTTCACTCCATAACCAATTCTGAGCACACATCATTGCCTCTATAGTCTTGGAATGTAACCTACTACGATGTGGACTTAAAAGTCTCCCACTAGTGCTAAAGGCAACTTCTAAACCAACAGTTATGACGGGAATAGCTAAAATATCTCTTGCAATCCTTTGTAAAGTAGGATACTTGAGACCATTACTTTTCCACCATGCCAAAATATCAAAGTCTTCACTCCTCTTCAACACTCTCTCATCAATGAAATGATCAAATTCCATTCTACCACTCCCATGTTTCTTTGAACTATTGTTCACAAACCCATCAAACCTTGACATTGACCCACTCAACCTAAATTTTATTTGTGCCACTTGATTTGAAGTACTTGCAGGCACAACCCAATGTATTACTTATCATCAAATCCAATCCTAATTACCAAAACAAACCCAATAACACCACAAACACCTTAACCCATAAACCAAACCCTCACCCACCCAAAACCCAAATAAACATTATTATCATCACAACAAATTCAATGAACCACCACACAATCAAAACCTCCAAACAAATTTTAATGAAACACTGAAAAAAAATCCAAAATTTTAAACAAAACCGGACATTTTGCCTCTTTATCAAATCCAAAAATAGCAATGATAGATCATACATTTTGCCTCTTTATCATCAAATCGAACAACAGAGTGAGCTTGCCAAATCCTTTTTGTGGCAAGCTAAACAAAAAATCAAAATGATAAAATTAAGAGTACTTACAATTGCTACACCTTCCTTATTAGCACGAGTAATGTATACACAAAATGTGGCGCAACAGCAGAGGAAGATGATATAAAAATAATCAAAATGGAGCAATAACAGATACCCAAAATAATCGGAATGAGACTCATCTATTATTTGTACCTAGGTATGATATCTATTTGCTTAAGTAATCGGAATGAGACTCATCTAAAAAAGCGAGGTGTACCCATTCTTCTTTTAAGGACCAAACAGAGCCTTAAGTAAAATCAAAACGCCCTCCAAGCCCATTCCAAACCCTAAAAGAGACACTAACACAACAAAGCTCAAAACTTTATTACAAATACCTTAACAAAGAAAGCATTTTTATGATACAACAATTTGATTTCACAATAGAACCAATGTATTTACAACTTACTAATACGAATACAATCCAAACAGAGGGATATATAATCAAAACAAATGAATGAAATCGTTCAATGTGTGAAAAAGAAATTAAAAATAAGAGAAAGATAATAATAACAATGAAGATTGCAATGAAAAATGATAATGAGAAGCACTTGATCGGAAATAGGGATGGGAAGGTTGCAAAAGTGAGAGAGGCGTGACTGAGCTGAAATAAGGGAGTGTCGGAGTGTTGGAGTGAGGGAGTGTTGGAGTGAGTTGAAATGAGGGACTGAGCTGAGGGAGAAGGAGTGTCGGACTAAGGGAGGGAGGCAAGGGAGGCTGAAGAAATAAGGGATTAGGGTTAGATTATAGGTATATATATATATATATATATATGGTATTTTTGTAATTTAGGGTACCGAGTTTTTAAACGGGCCGGGTTTCAGGCCGAGTCTCAAGTCGGGTCTCGTGTTTTGTTTATAAAACTTGAACCCGACCCGGACCCGCTTCAGGGTTTTTTTTTTTTAACCTATACCCGACCCTATTCCTAATCGAACCAAGTAAAACCCGGCCCATTAAGGTCGGGCCGGGCCGGGTACCCGCAGGTCAGGCAAAAATTGCCATCCCTAGTAGCTTTGGCCGCTTTCCAAAAGAGGTCTCTAATAAGTACACCATGGTGATTCTTCCTTAAATTATTGTATAAATGCATGCAGCAAATTATGTGCTCGTATTGTGGCCAATTGTCAACAAAGGTCTGCACCAGTCCCTGCAAAGAACAAACATTTATTACATATCTGCTAAAGCTTCTAACCACCAACATTAAATATCAAATGCATGTAAAAGGACAGTAGACACCTTCTATTGATCAAATATGACTACCCATCTCTGGCCATCCTCTATGTCAGCAAATAATAAATTCAAAAACCAAGTCCATGAGTCCTTGGTTTCAGCAAGTCCATGAGTTCTTAGTTTCAGCCTCAACAATTGCATAGGCAAAGGGGAAGTAATCATCATTGGGATCTCTACCAACAACACACATCAGCTAACCACCTGTCTTGGTCTTCAAATGGCATGCATCTAGTTCATTGATTGGCCGGCATCCAGCCAAGAAGCCCTTCTTGCAAATATCCAGACAAATGTACAATCTTTCAAAATATGGTAGCGTAACTACCAAGCCCTGTTCAGCTACCAAATCACCATCATTGAAGGTATGCACCTTCATCAGCACTGTGCTCCTAGGGTTGCACCTCCTTAACTCTTCACAATACTCCCAAAGCTGGTTGAACTGTGCAATGTGAGCCCCATCAACAACATCTTGAGCCATCTCTCTAGCCCTACTTGCTTTGCCTGCACTTATGCAAACTTCTCATGCACAGCATCTTGAATATCTTTGAACTCTATGTCTGGCTGTCTCCTAACCTTCTTCACTAACTTCTTCCCAATGTATGATGTTGTGCACCTTAGATTTTTATAACTCCTAGTGCATGTGTGTTCCATGTTAAGTGTTTTCAATCTGTAGCTCTTCTCCCTTGACACGTTTGCAAGGTAGGCAACAAACTTGCACCCTGGCTAGCATCTAGCTCTTACCCTTAGCAAATCATTTTTCACAAACCTTATAGGGTTTTTTAAGAAAATAACAATCAATCCTAAACAATATCATTAGTTAGGCAAACTTTCAAACTAATTTCATTTTTAATAATTCGAGTGAACTGGAGTCGATTTCCCTGTGCTTGTTCCGTGAATTGCCAGCAGCTGAGGCATAAATCGACCCCAGAGGAGACGATTTCCCTGTACAGAAATCGACTCCTCTGGAGACGATTTCTATGTACAGAAATCGTCTCCTCTGGAGTCGATTTCTGTACATAGAAATCGTCTCCAGATGAGTCGATTTCTTAGTATATATTTACAACCAATCAAGCTTTTTGTGTGATGAAGAACGAAGTCTGACCGAAGTCCCCGTCGGTCACGAATGAAGATCGAAGAACCCAGGCGAACGAAGAAGAACGAAGAAGAACCCAGCAACACCGAACGAAGAAGAACGAACCCAGGCGAATGAAGAACGAAGAACGAACGAACCCAGGCACCTGGGTTTCTTGCCGATAAACCCAGGCGCCGATTCTGACCGACGAACCCAGCAACACCGACGAGCAAACGAAGGAACCCAGGCGCCGATTCACCAAACCCCGACGAACCCAGCAACACCGACGAGCAAACGAAGAACCTGCGCCGATTCACCAAACCCCGATGAGCACGGGAGCAGTGGAGGGTTTGATTTGTTTTGGATTTGATTTTTTCATGGGTTTTTGGGGCTTGGAAGTGGAGAAACCCAGGCGCATTTTGGGGAGGAAAGGAAGAACACGAAAAAATTGTGTAAGTTTTTGGGCTGGGCATATCAAAGAAACCGACTTCATTGAAGTCGTTTCCTATACAAAGAAGTCGACTTCACTGAAGTCGACTTCTTTGTATAGGAAACGACTCCAACGAAGTCGATTTCTTTGTAAAAAAAATCGCAAAAAATAGGTCATATGAACAGTAAAATCGACTCCTCTAAAGTCGAATTGTTAGAAATGCAATATGTTTGAAACGTTGGCTAACTAATAATATTGTTTGGGTTTTGTAGTTATTTTTTTAAAAATCCCAACCTTATACCCTAACCTCCATGGACTGCATAATCAGTTATAGCCTTTTTAAATTGCTTAGGTGAGATAAACAGCATATCCTTCTCAAACCAAATATGCTCAACTTTGGCTACTGGTTTGAATATTGGAAATCTGCTCCTCCTGATAGAGTTATCTACCTCAACAATAGGGTTGACATCATCACTTAAAGCATCACCATGATTACTGTTAGATGATGATTCATCAAGACTCAGCAGCTCCTTACTCTCATATCTAGAATTTATTACACTAGCACCCATTTGGCCTGGTTTAACCTTAATCTTATTAGCTTCATTATCCCAACTATCAGTACTTTCTTCGCCAATATTCATTGGTTGCATTTATGGGTCATCCTCTAGGTCATTTCCCTCAATCTCATTACTCTCCTCTCTTTGTTCATCAACTGGGTCCTATTGTTGGTCCTCAGCCACTGGTTCTTTGTCAGGCCTCCTAGCATAAACCTGTTCAGCATCTACCTCATTTGGTACACCATGGTCAGCATCTACCTCATTATCATGGCCTCAAAACTATGAAAAATCAGGTCTGTAATCATCACTAGCATTTCCACCAAAATTTGAAAAATCATCTCTGTACTCACCATCAACATGTCCATCAAACTATGAAAAATCATCTCTGCAAATATCATTACCGTGTCCATACTCATAATCATTATCATTATCATTATCATCTTCATACTTTGCATGACCATAATAATGATCACTCTCACTCTCATTGTCACTACTAACACAATAAACCACATCTTCATTTTGTTAATCATCACCAACAACCTCTAAGGCTTAAGCATTTACACCTTCTAGTTCCTCACCAGGTTGTCTAACATCTAAGGGTTCAAAATCCTCCACTAGTAACTCAAGTGGCTCATCCACTGGATGTTCAACAAACACATGAATCTCTTCATAACCCTTCACCAAGTTTGTCATGAACACAACAACATCATCATTAACTACCTGGTGGAAATTTGCATGCTTTGGGTTCACACCAATCATCTTAAACCAGAGCCTATCAACTGCAGTGTATCCAAAGTCCCTACAGATACTCTCAATTTCTACTTTTGACCACCTATCTAGGTCACAATTTTCTACTTGATCTACTGTCCCCCCCATATACTTTTGAGGGTCCCAAGTGAAATGCCCACCATGGTGGACATGTAGAGTAAAAAACTCATCCATCCTACATGCAATTTACAGTAAAAATAGATATCCACTTTTGAAATTAAAAATATTTTTTTAGTCTAATAAAGTAATAAACAAATAAAAATCAACCACAAAAAACAACATCATAGGAACACATAGACCTTAGCATTTTTCAAAAAGGAACACACAATATGGTTAAACAATACAAATACCAACAAAATTATTTTATTTTTTATCACAGTCAACGTTGTGGTCCCTGAAAAAGGTGTCCACTACACAAAGCTATAAAAATAGAGAGGCAGAGAGAGAGAAAGAGAACATACCTTTACAATCTAGCTTTCACAATCACAAAGCGTCTTCTTTAGGTTTCTAATGATAAATTGGGTATGGTGTGTGTCAAATGGTTTTTCAGACGATCATTTTCAGCTCTCAATGGGTATGGTGTGTGATTGTTGAGTGAGTGAGAGCAAGTGAGAAAGGATTTTCAAAAATTTAGGTTTCTAAAGGGCTAATTTAGGGTTTTTCGAAGCTTTCACACGCGTGGGTGGTTAAAAACGAAGTCCCGTGAGAGTCACGTGACTTCTTAATGGCAGGAAGTTGCCACGTGGAGTAACAGTTGACACGTTGCAATAAAGAAAACAATATTTTATTTCGCCGTTTGCTACCTAAGAAAATTCCGTCTCTGAGGTAACGGTAGGGACCACAACGAAACGCGTTTTCCAGAATAGATACTAAAAGCAGTAAAAATAAAAAGTAAGGACCAAAATGAGAATGAGCTGAAAAAGTAGGGACGAAAATAGTATTTTTGCCTTTTATTTATAAACAATATAGTAGGTAAACTACATATTTGATCTCTAACCTTTACATTATATGTCAGTTTGGTCCCTAATGTTTCACTTGTATCAGTTTAGTCCCTAACCTTTTGGTATTGTGTCAAAATAGTTTTTGCCATTAAGTAATGGATGAAAAATAATGACGTTGTTAACGACTAAAATAAAAAATTTATTTTTTATGCCACGTGGATAAGTGTACTGACATGATTAAAAATCCAATTAGTCAACACCACCTCATCCAATGGCTAACAAAAACCTAAGAATTCGTCTCTTTCTCCATTAGCACTCTTCTTTGTGTAAGCTTAAATCTCCAGTGGTAGCAGGGCAACAGTGAATGCCTACCCAAATATAACTATCTTAGTCCCTCTTCTTCCCAACACTTGTCACTCTATCTTGCTTTACATCCATCCATATCTTTCCTTGCTTCTACTAAGGTGTTTCATTTTCTTTGAGGCATTTGGTTGAGCATATAGCAAAAAGAGACAGCATTAATAATTAGTTAACCATGGCCACGAGCATACACCACACACAAATAACAGTAATGCCACTCTCTCTGCCTTTGGGTTTTCACCTACAATCTCCAATTATTATTATCAATGCTTTTTAGTTAGTAGTTGTTGGTTGAAATTGTAATTGAAGTTGTTGATCTAATCACGTGGTTGCTAGCGTCGCCGCCATTAAGTTGAAATTGCAGCATTCTTTCTTTATTAATAATTCAGATTTTCTTTGTTTTGGTAAGCTGAGAGAAAAGAGATAGTATTAGTAGTTACTCTCACAAATTGAAATTGGTCTTCTGAATTTTGATTTCTCATTCTGAACTGAACCTTAGACACAAATATAAATGACTTAATGAATTTTACAATTGGGTGGATCTGGACATTGTTCTCTCTCTCTCTCTCTCTCTCTCTCTCTCTCTCTCTCTCTCTCTAGAGTTGAAATCAGAAAATAGGTTTTTTTTTTCTATGTCAATACACTTAGCATCCCATGTGGCATAAAAAAAAAATTTTCTCTTTTTTTAGTTAGCTACATCAACATTTTCCATTTATTACTTAATGGCAAAGACTATTTTCATACAATAACAAAATATTGGAGACTAAAATGACACAAATGAGACATTAGGGACTAAATTGACATATGATGCAAAGGTTAGGGACTAAATATACAATTTACCCCAATATATTTCTATTTGAAGGAAAATTAAATTCAATATAAATGTGTTTTTGAATATAAATATGAGCTGCATGCATCTAAGGAACTTAACAAAGCTCCATTTGTTTTGAAATAAAAAATTTTTTGAAAAATATTTTTTTTCATTTGGAGGTGATCATTTGAATGTAAAATATGGTCAAATTAAACTCATAAAATATTTTTGTTTACAGTAAAATCTTTTATAAAATGTTGTAAAACGTTTTACCTTTTAAAACTTGAAACACACTGAAAATATTGTGAATAGAAAAAATTTGGTTGAAAACACAAGTGGCATTTTTTTTTTTTTTTATTGAGAAAACCGACCAAATAAAATATATTAAATCAACAGATGAAAGTCTGTCATGAGAAACAAAGGGAGTGACATTCTCAGAGATGTCCTCAATACAAACCAAAGGCGCAAACAAAAATTTAGAGTTTTTAGCTAACTTGGCAGCAACTCTATTACAATCTCTACGGACATGAGAGAAAAAACAAGTTCGAAACTTAGAGGAAGCAGTGCAAGAGTCGTCCACCAGATGGCCAAAGTGAGAAAAACAGATGCCATCCGAGTGATTGGGGGCAAGAAAAAACAGCTGGTTTAACCATGGAGTCAACAGCCAAGTGAAATTCATGCAGTCTTGCAACAGAATCAGAGTAAATTTGGGAGCAAGGGAGAGAAACTTACTTCAAACAGACAGCATTACACTTAAACCATATACCCCAGCAAACCATGGCAAAGCAATCAACAATAGTAGAGTCTAATTGCCCCAACTGCCTATTCAAATGGCAGAGGTTAATTTTAATAAGTTTTGTCCATGACTCCATGACACCAAATTCGAGTAAAACCCACATATCTAAAAAATTCACCCTCCTATGCATAAGGGATATCTGTGTTTTCCTCTGAATAAGGGTAACGGCTATTTATGCCCTGGGAAATTAATCCCGTCTCCAAAAGGGTTAACCAGCACCGCAAAAAGACTTGTTCAACACCGTGAGTTGTAAGAAACACGGGTAAGCAGAAAGGTCGAGGAGCGTCATCAGTATGAAAACCTCCTTGCTGAAGTCAAAAGCAACAATACTCTCAACACCCGCATCGATTGTCCACCAGAAAAAGAATCCACCCATGTACGCTGTGTTCCGAAAATCAGGACAAAAAGCATGGGGAAAGTCCTCTACAATCTTCAAGCAGTCTCCACGAACCAGTACTTGTGGTATACACTTATGCTTCGAGGTTTTCATTGTACATAACATTCAGAAGCCTGAGGACCTTGAAGTCATTGGATATTGGGTCGAAGACGACCCCAACACTATAAGGCTCGACATTGAACTTTTCACAAGGGGTAACAGGAGGAAGAGGCTTGAGTCCTGATGATGACAACGACGTGGTGGTGGGGTTCCATAGGTAGATGTCGCCATGTTGGGAACGGTAGTAGAGACAGATGAGACCATGACAGGAAGTGACTATGTCAAGATCGTATTGGTAAAATTTAGGATCAGAAAGTGGTGAGAGATCAAGCGGGATTTGGTTTAGCATTACTGGAAATCGTACAAGTGAAAGATACCCATTGCTGGAAATCAGGATTATTTTAGATGAAATTAAAGTGTTTGGCTACAAACTTCTTCCTAGTGTATATGTGTATCAGAAAATTCAGCTAGTGGAGACCCAAATCATCCCTCCACTAATCAAAGGCCAACATTTCAAAATGAAATTCAGTTAAAGTAATCCCCACAAAATACAAAAGTAATAAAGCTCCTCCCTCTGTCTGTATTTCTCACCGTATTTGTTTATCTAGCTTATATAATCTTGTACCCTTGAAAGTTGAAACAACTGGTAACCTGTCTAGTAACCTGTCTCGAAGTAGCTAACCAGAAAACATTCATACAAATATACAGCAAACACCATATACTAAGCTAATATTATACTTCTGTGACAGTGTGACTAGCTCTAACAAGCACTTAAATATTTCACCTGGATCAAAATATAATTTCACCATGTTGACATCCATAACACTCCTCGCACACCTGTTGAACCAAAGATATGCAGGGTAAGTAGAGATCATCTGGAAAAAAAATAATAAATAATGCCTATGTCCAATGATAGCAAGTGTGGGAAAAAAAAACATTTATGATGCTTGTTTCAGGTAAATGGAAATGAAAATTCCCAAGAGAGATTCTTTTCCACTCCGAAGATGTAGCAGTGAATACAGTGTTTTTCTTTTTATTGGTTTTACATTTACATAATCAGGGGTGGAACTAGAACTTTAAGAATGAGGGGGCCAAAGTAATAACAAATTTAGAAATTTATCCATAATAGCAGGTTCTGTATCTAGAACTATTCTGTAATAACTTGTCACTAGAAACTGAAGAAAAAACAAAACAAGATCATCATGTATAAATACGAATGTTGAAGGACCATATGTATTTTTAGATATCGTAATGTTTTTATGCCACTTGATCATGTCTTTGTGAATTGAGAGACCGCCTCAGAAGAGAATTCTAGTTCCTTATTCCCTTAAAAACAAAATAAAAAGTTGTTCTATTAAGAAGGTTTATGTGGAGATGAAATTCTAAAATCTAGAAGATTGAAAAATTTTGAAACAGAAGAAGTAAGGATACTACTAAAAGAAAATATCAACTCATAAAATGATATACTAGAATAAAGATTTGGGCTAAACATAAAAATCTCAACACTATTGGCTTAATTCCTAAACCTAGACAAAAAATAAATAATAATAATTCTATGGAATTATTTTCTTAAGAATAAGTGAATAACTGTTTCTTCCTAAAACTTGTTTTTCAACTCTTGCATTTTTCACCTACTCCGTCACCTCCAAAGATGTCATATTTTCACTCTCATTACAGTTTAACAATAAATTGAATATCCAACTTGAGTTCCAGAAACAAGGCAGGCATTAATTATAAAGTCCTACTGCAGATATTATAATAAAGCAGAGAAACAGCTTTTATGTCCAATAGGAATAACAAGTTATGCCAACAGAAACAACTATGTTCAAAATATTGCAGAGATAATGATTCATGATATCAAGTTTCAAAAGTTATACATATTATAAGAGCTTCATGAAACATTTTTGCTATTCTCAATGGTATAACATACAGTACAAAATTTTAGTTTAAAACATAGAAATTAAGATGGAGCTCCACAATTAACAATCACTATAAGTTTCCCTTAATGTCAATGACTAATCTAATCATACTTATTTGGCTGTTTGGCTAATCTACAGATAGCCCAACTTTTCAAGGCACTGTTTATTTTACCAAACTTGATTTTAAAGCAAGATAAGCTAACAAAAACTAGCTCATTCAAATGCACATTAATGCCTAAAGGTTCTGTTGTACCAACTTGACACAACATGTATAAAAGGTACATTTTATGATTTTTGCAAATTACATGTCAGCTATAAGATTGAAGAGGGTTTTTCTTTTGGAAGTAAATGAACTTTATTAAAAAGCACAAAAAGAGGAACAAGCCTAGTATACATGGTGAATACAAAGGTGAAACCAAAAGGCAAAAAAAAAAAAAAAACAAACAAACAAAAAACAAAAGAAACATAGCATCTAAAATTCATCATAGCTAAAAAATCACTAAAAACAAGTGCTTCAACTATAGAGCTCTTTTCCTTTAAACCTGTGCATATACTTTTCCCTCCAACTGCTAGATCAAACACAAAGGCATGAACTTTCATATTCCATCATTAACCTTCTTTCAAAGTTCTCTTGCCAACAAGCCAATAGTTTCATCATATATTTTGCATAACACAACTTACACTGAACAATCTTAAAACCAAGGACATAACTCTAGCAGTCTCATAATGAAGAACAAGATGATCAGTTCATTCTCCATTAGATTTGCACACACAACACCAGTCAGAAATTATAATGCCCCATTTCCTCAAATTGTCGGCAGCTAGAATTGAGCCTTTCACAGCTGTTCTAGTAAAGAAAGCTACATGTGGTGGAGCTCCAACACACCAATAGATATCTATGGGAAATTGATGTTGGCCCCTTTCCTCAAAGCCTTATAATAATTTTTAACACAAAAACCATGGCTCTTGGAGAGAGGCCAGACCAGACCAGCTTGTCCTCTTCTCCCGGATTAACTTTAGAAGTGTATAGATCATCTTGAAATGACTATGAACTCTAGCTCCCAATCTTGGACTGCACAATTAAATTACGTATTCCACCAACAATTTCCATTCAAACTATGTGTGAACTGCAACAGTAGCATCTCTATTTCAGGTAATGAGAAACAACTCCAACTAGGTTCCAAACATCTCCTAGGACAAGGACTCAAACACAAAATAAGACTTATGGGCCTTTGGTAAAGCCAAGGACAGCCCATTCTAGAAAATCTTGTCTTTTGTTATTTAATCTGTTTTATCCTCAAAATTTTTACAAACCACATCATAACCCCAAGTATTTCAAGAAGAGATGAGGGAAATTGCACATAATAAGTCTGGCCAATTCTTCTAGGGTCCGAACAATACATCTCTTACTAGAACCATCTCCTAGGGTTAAGGTCAATAGATACTCAAAAATGTCTATCCAAATGTAGTTTTTATAAAATAAAAAAATAATAATAATAATAATAATTTGAAAATAGGCTCTAAGGATTTCTTAAATTTGGACTCTATTTTCATGTTTCACCAATTGATTTTGCATGAAAATTGACAGTTTGAGCTTTGTTCTACATGACTTGGCTTTCTTGAAAATATTGTAGCTAACCATGTTCAATTTCAAGCCTCAGTTTCATGTCTATTGCTCTTTTAAAACCTCACTTTCCTATTTCATACCCATCTTGGAGATAAAAGACACTTTTATATTCTGGTACATTTTCAACTCTAACTATGGGAAGCACAAAATTAATATTTTAAGTACCATTACTGAATGAACATTGAATTGAATCACATTTTTCTTCCCTCTTTTTTCACAGTGGTTTAGTTTGCTTTCATCGTTGACTCTATGTTAACAAGTTTCTTCATAAAAGACATTTCAAGTTTCCTTTCTTTTCCCCATTTTATTACATACTCAGCTGACAGGTTTTGAGAAATATTGATCTGGTTTATGAAAGAGGGAGGGAGTGTTGGTTGAATCTGTCTACAATGGAGGTCACCATGTAATTCGCTAAGCACGTTCCTCTTTCTTTACAAAGTAATTATCAAATGCATCAATTGCTAAACACAAAAAAAGTATTACTTACACCAATGTTTAGGAAAATTTATATAAAAGGATACGGCATATTGAAGAGTGAACCACATCTCACCTCCTCTTATCAGCTCAACATATTTGTCAATTGGTGTTTTTTAGCACTCAAGACCAATGTTTAGGACAATTTATATAAAAGGAAAAGGCACATTGAAGACTATATCATACCTTACCTCCTCTTAGATCAGCTCAATATATTTGTCTGTGCCTGACCTCCTGAACTTTGCGCGTTAAGGAACGATTTAGTAAACCCGCTAAGTTGAAGATTCTTGGTTGTCTGTGTAAAAGGATCATACAAAACCAGCTGCCCTTCTCTGTTCTCCATAAACAACTCCCCATTCTTGCAAAAGCACATTGGCCACTCCAAATCGAAATAGTGCCCAATTCTAAACAGCCTAGTCCACGATTCCTTCACACCAAATTCAAGCAAAACCCACATAGAAAACGATACCTTCTTCTTCCTTCTGATAGGAAAAACCGCCATAGCAACAAACCCATTCAACACCATGAGACTCCGACATCCTTCATGCCAATGCCCAATAACACTTTTATCCGGAAGCGGCGTCATTCTGAACACCTCATTCCTACAATCGAATGAAACAATTCTCTCATCATAATCTTTATTGGGCCCTAACCACCAGTAAAAAAACCCATCGTCGTACACTTTCGCCCTTTCATAGGGAACGAAAATATTGAGCATGTTTAAATCGAGAAGAGTGTCGAACTGTTTCTCTAAACCAGGGCCCAAACGGTACACTTCCAGCTCGACATCCACAAAATCCGTGTCGGCCATGAAACTGGTATTGAGAGTGTCTAGAAATCTCACCACCTTGAAGTCATCAACTATGTCATCGAACCCGAACTCCAACCCCAGAACGTAGTCGAAGCCCTCCGTGCGAGGACAGTAGATGCGACGAGCTGAAGGCATGAGTTGCAATGAGGAGGAAGGATTCCAGAGGTAGACATCGCCTTGGAAATGGCCGTGGAGACAGAGGATGCCATTACAGGAAGAGACTATGCCAAGTCCAAGAAAAGGAGGTGGTGAGTTGGATTTTTCTCTGGCTTCGGCGAGGAGGAAGGGTGGATATGGGTGCTGGGATTTGGTGTTGAGAATGGAGTTGTTGATGAGGTTTTTGGATACGAAATCAGGAGTTCCAATGAGAGCAAGCCAAGTTTTGGAGACACACCTGAATCGAAGTAGAGATTTAGGAGGGAGGTGTGAGAGTATATTTACCACCACTTCCTCAGGCAGATAGCTTGACATTATTGCTTCTTCGACTTCGAGCTTGCTCAACACCCGTATCAGTAGAGATCAGACCTTATAATCACTTTCTGATGTGGAACCTTGAATGATACTTGAAAGGCGTACCCAGGAAGGAAGATTGGGATAGCACTGGAACATCAAGTTACAAATTACAACTGGTCTTCCTGTGAAATGATATTTTGTATAATGATGTTTTTCTGTTTGAAAAATATTAGAATAAAATAAATAGAAGATATAGTTTCAATTGATTTTTTTCCAAATAATACAATTTTTCAAACAATTTCGTTAGTTAACACAGTTTCCAAACTATTTAGGAAATTAACATTTCGAATTTGTTAGACTCGATATTGTTGTAGTAATTCGAGCACAAAAGACTTGAGTTCCTTGATCTGACCACATTGAAATTGAGCTTAAGAGATTTGAGTTTCACACAGAATTCCTTTCATTGCCTTCAACCAACTCCAACAAATTCTTCCTCCTTACAGGTCCGATCCAATCCAATCAACTCCAGCAAAACCTTCCTTATAGTTCCAATCCGATCCAGCAAAATCCAGTTATGATCTGTTTCGATCAAAACCTTCCTCACAAATCTAAACCCAACACCTCATACCGATCAAAGCCAATCAGAACATTGCAAACTCAAACCCAAACCCAACAAACATGCCACCATCTCATAACGATCGGAACTCACAAACCCAAAACCAACAATCACGCCACAACTCATTCTGATCAAAACCTACAAACCAAAACCCAACAAACGCTATTCATACCCACATGTTCTCAACTCAGTGACGAATCAGCGATGGCTCTCCTAAATGGGAAGGTGCACGTTCTTCTTGGTGCAGGTTTGTCTCTGCTTTCTCTCTTTTTCTCCGATTCTTCCTTCTTCTTTTTAATTCCAAGAGCTGCTTCAATGCCGATGCTGAGATCGTGATTTTTGAGTTGGAGAAGAAGGAAGAAGGAAGTAGAGAGTGGAGTCTTTGGTTTTTCAGAGCAAGAACTCGAGATTTACAAACTCGATTTCCCCTTGGAAATCAAGTTTTTAAGACATGATTTGCTAGCAAAATCAAGTCTAACAAACTTGAGATATTAGTTTCCTAAATAGTTTGGAAATTGTGTTAACTAATGAAATTGTTTGAAAAATTGTGTTATTTTGAAAAAAAAAAAAAAAAAAAAAAAACCCTAGTTTCAATCATGGTTTTAAAAATCAGGACAAAGAATCGAAAAGGATACTGATAACCGGTTTTCTTGTCCAGCTGGGATTGGATCGATAGTTGAACCGATGATATCATGATTAATATAATTAGAATATTTAAATAAATTTTATATGAATTTTGATTTTTCATAACTTATATTATGAAAATATATAAAGATTTTTTAAGCTTATTCCTTCTTTTTCTAGTTAGTAATCATTTGAGAAAGTATAATTTGCTAAGTTTGTAATTTTACTTTTATAAATAAGAGTTTAATAGTTTAACTTTAACTATTTATTTATTAAAAAAAATAAAACTTAAATGTCATAATAACAAGACAAGTCATTGACTTAGAATTTGTTTGGATACCGCTTATTTGTTGAAAACTAAAAACTTTTTGCTGAAAAAACTATAGCAAAATAATTTTTAAATGTGTGAATAGTGTTGTGGGGCCCAAATTTACCTAGAAATCTGTGTTTTGCTGAGTTTGGTGGTCCATAAACTGTGCCATGGGACCAAAAAAAAAAAAAAAAAAAAACAAAATGCAACTTAAATATAAAATTTCAGTGCTGGGCAAACGCACGATTGCTAACCCAATTTCCCCACTTCCTAGCCACACACGTTTACATTGGTTTGCTTCTTCCTTTTTTACCCCCAAAATCTAGCACCACACTTACCATTTACTACCATTATATCAGTAAGTACTTTTAAGTTTTAAGTCTTATCATATTCCTAATTACACACATTTACATTGGTTTGCTGCTTCTTTTTTTGCCCCCAAAATCTAGCACCACACGTTACCACTTACTAGTTACTACCATTATATCAATCAGTACTTTTAAAGTCTTATAATATTCAAAGTTTCAACCTTTTAAAGTTCAAATTCTTTTCATTTTTCATTTTTCTTTCCTTCTCATGGCACAAGACACGATGATTCTCTCACAAACTCTCTCTCTCTCTCTCTCTCTCTCTCTCTCCAATATTTCTCAAGACAAGTTCTTCAACATCTAATTTCAGTCAAAGGCTAAATGTATAAATTTTTCATACATTTCATCCAACATAAGTATCTCTTTCATTTTATTTTTACCAACAAATCTAAGATTTTCCTCAAATTTAAGAAGTTTGGCAAGTTTGGTTCTATTTTTTTTCCTTTTCAGTTACAAGAACCGGTTTAATTACACCGGTTCCAGGTTGAACTTGCAGTTCCCAATTTTTATTGTTTTTTCTTCAATTTTTGGTTTTTGATGATAATCGAACCAGATTAAGGTTCTATTTTCGGTTGAACCAACTGGTCCAGTTCGGTTTTTACAACCATAATTTCAACCATCTTCTTGTACTTGTACTTGCTTTTGAAGGGTTTGGGTCCCTTGTCAAGGGCCCTACTTAGTAGTCAGTAGTGCTAGTCAATTTTGTATATAGTAATTATTGCATTGGTAGCAAAAAGATGCACATGACTAGGTGAATCCTTAAACATAGTTTTTTTTTTGTTGCCACATAACCTGGTATGCAGTAATATTGTTTCTTGATTTTCTTCATAAAACTCAAGATTTTGAGTCCCCTTTTGGAACTTAGAGAGGGACTCGAATTCCAAAAGTGGTGGCCTAACAAAATTGTTTCAAAATCGATCATCTAATTTATATGTTTAGGAAATTAGGCTAACGGGGAAAATTTGCCATCCAGGTGCTCCTGTAGTCTTGAAATATCTATTTCAAAGTAGTTACTAAAAGAAAAAAAAAACTAGTAGTTGTTAATCGCCTTCCTTTTCTGCAATTTTTTGCAATTGCAAGTGTTCTCTCTATTCTAATCTAAGTGTATATGTATGTGATTGTAAAGTTTTTTATTGGAGACTTGAACCCGGCCCTTATCTCCCACGAGCACTTATACTTATAAAGTGACTACCACAGCAATGTTCGCGGTGGTAATTTTTGATATGTTTAATAATCTTTTTGTTGTTTTTTATTATTTATTTATAAGTTTTTGGACTGAGCTCATGAGCACAACATGGGCTGTAATGTAATGGGCTATTACAAGAATGTCCCAGGCCTCTTCCCTAAACAACATAACTAAATCCGAAGCCCAATAACTCAACTAGCATCTAATTAATCCAGTGCTCTGTCTCTCTCTCCCTCTCCCTCTCTGTCTCTGTGTGACAATGGCTTCCAATTCCAAATCTTCAACACCTATGGAGCGTTACGGCTACGACGTACTGTTGGGATCAATCGCTGCGTTCTACGTGATCATGATTCCGTACACCAAGGTTGAAGAAAGCTTTAACGTTCAGGTACTCCTCTCCTCTTCTTCTTCACTCGAATTTTCCATTTCATTCAACTCAAAAAACATTCAATTTATCAATTCCTGTTAAATTTCCTAGAAACTAACAAAAAATCTTAACTTTCTGAGCTAGCAAGATTGATTATACCCTGTTTGGTTTAGAACACTGATAAATTTTAGAAATCTCAAAAAAAAAAAAAAAAGAAGAAGAAGAGATATTTCAGTTCAAAATTCTTACTCAAAATTTCATATATATATATATATATTCGAGGCTAAATCATTGACTTTATGAGTCCATTATTTCAAAATCAACTTGTTATGCCCGGTTTGGTTTAGAACATTGACAAATTTTAGAAATTTGAAAAAAAATTGGTATTTCAGTTCAAAATTCTTACTCAAAATTTCATATATATATATATATATATTGTGGCTTCTATAGCATTTGAGGCTAACTCATTGAATTTATGAGTCCATTATTCCAAAATCAACTTGTTATTGCATATATACTTGCTAAGTATCTCGGGTGTTGTTTACTTAGGCAATGCACGATATTCTCTATCATCGGCATCACTTGGATAATGTAAGTTTACTTGTCTGTATCTTCAATATCTTTTGTATGTTCTATTTACCTAGCAACTTAACGGATGGCTTTCGATATAATTGTTTGGTTTGGTTTTTTTTTTGGTAATCAGTATGATCATTTCGAGTTCCCTGGAGTGGTTCCTCGCACTTTTATTGGTAAGTTTTTTGATTCTTCTAAGGTTTAGTTAGTGATTTTTTGTGTTTGTTAATAAATTTTTAAATATATTTAAATATTGCTAAAACTCATGATATAGGCCCGTAATGAAGTTTAATACAATTCCATATCTGTTGCAATTATTTTTGTTTAAATTTGAGGTGGATTCTTCGTGGTTTATTTTATGATTTATATTTCATATGATTATTCAGCATTATACATTTTGTGCTTTGATCTCTCTCTAGCAATTTTCCTGTGCTTAGATTCTTATGTGTATACACTAGTTTTTGTTTTTATTTTTTGAGATAAATGAAACCCATTAGTCAGAGTTTACTAGATTTTTAATGAATTTTGCTAAATGTATGAACGAGTCCATGAAAATTAAATCTTTCTTCCAGTAGATTAAATTTACTTCTTACAAAGTACTGTTGTTCCTGTAGGTGCCTTGCTTGCATCAATTTTGGCGTCTCCATTTATATTAGCAATGAATTTGCTACACTTGCCAAAGCTTTATGGTCTTATTGCAGGTTAGTTCTTCAGGTACTTTGGCACCCATTGAATGTGTGTGTGTGTAACTATAAGATTCAAGTCAAATTTCAAATTTGGTCCTATTGAGGTTCTGGTCCATATGTCATTTGAAACATGAAATTAAACAAAACATATTTGCTTCTTTTTTCTTTGACTTTTCTTAGTGGTGTATTACTCAGTCTCCCTTCACATGTATAAAGCATCTTAAGTGACTCACCCTCATCATTTTCTTAATAAGGGCTACCCTACCTTGAATGTATGGTTTCATTCCGTATTGTATCCTTCGTAACACTCCCACATCCATCTTAACATTCTCATTGTATGAACTTGCTTATTAACAGCCCAACATCCTCTAGGATGGAGCGTAGCTGGTCTTGTAGTACTCTTATGCAAAACTCTTATGCAAAATTTCCTTCAACTTAATAGGTGCATTATAACTTTTCTGATTGCCACAAATTTAAAACTACAAAGAAAATCAAAATCACGCAAAGATGAAGAAGAAGGAAAAAAAGAAAAAAGAAAAAAGAAAAAAGAGAAAGAGAATTACATCGCAAAGTGTTTAAAGCTTGCATTCGCAAATTTTAAGCTAGAAGGTGGAGATACTCAATTAGTACATAAACACGTATCTAATTGAAGTTGGACACTTTATTTAACACTTCTTTGTCACGTACTGGCTTAATTGGAAATTGAAGAAATCCTCTATAATTAGCTCAATGGAGCTTGCAACAAATGCAAATAGGCCATGCATGCATGTGAAGTCCAAGAGCAAAGAAATCGACTATGATATCATGTTGAAGCATTCCTCCCAAAAAGCATAAGCTAGTAGATGGAGAAACCCAAGTAGTACATAAATTCATAATCAAGAGTCAAGACCATGATGTGAGGCACTTTCTTTAACATGCCCCTTTCTTCATTTTTCTACCATATATGTCATCATTCTTTTGGTTTTGTTTCTTTCAACAGTATAATATAAATAGTGTAATTGCTTTTATATGCTTCCTAAAATTAGTTTATTGAATGCTTGGCATTGAAAATTCCTACTTTTTCACTTTTTTATTTTATTTTTATATTTTTATACACGGATTTTAGTGAAAAACCCTTTCACCCCCCCCCCCCCTCCCACCAAAAAAAAAAAAAAAAAAAATTCTATCTATTGCATTATGTTATATGGTTCATTTGTTACATTAAAGTAGGCTAACCTTTTTTCAATTTCTTTTGTCTAGTTCGCTTGGCATTAGGTTGCATCATATTAAGCACTCTGCGATTTTTCCGTCTCCAGGTATGTTCGTGTTGTTTCTCCATTTGGGCACCAGTATTCATTTGCGTCTACTTATTATGGGAAATCTGCTCTTTTGCTGGAACCATGAAATTAAAACTTGTTGCTGGATAATTTTTATGGTCAAATCTATTATGCCTGGAAGGTTCAATAGTTAATGACTGAAGAATAAGGTCTTGCATGAAGCCTCTGCCATTTACATATCTTGATTTAAATAAAAATTTAGGTTGGAAATAACAAAATCACTCTGCATGTTCTAGATAAGTTACCCCTCTTGGAACTGAAAAGTGATTCTCATCTTGCATGGCCAGTATACCTGATAAACATGATTGAATTGAAGATGCTTGTTTTAGCAGTACAAAATAACTGTCCTTCAATCTTAAGTACACCTAGTTGTTGCTGACACCAGTGAAAAACAAGAAAAGTAATCTGGCCATTATGACATTCAATAACATGTAATAAACTATTCTAAATCTCTTAATGTTGGTATGAATAAACAATCAAAACTTTTCAACCGGAAAAAAAAAGGACAACAATCCATGAACCATCAGAATTACCCTTGGTAGACTTGGTTATAAGGATCTGGCTGCAGTTGATACACACAACCTTGAATTTTGTTTTTCAACAAATAAAATTGCCTTATACATAGATAATATTCAATTTCATTATTTACCCAAGAATTATCAAATGTGTAACTAACTCCACATCTCCTTTTTAAGACAAATAAGATGCAAAACCACTTATTTTGTATTCATTTTTTTTTTCTTCACTCTAAAGGTTTACCCTCTTGATATTTAATTTTTATTGAAGTTAAAGTTATTTTATTTTCTTGGATCAGGTCAGAGATAAGTTTGGAAAGCACGTAGAAGCTTTCTTTGTAATACTAACTGCAATCCAGTTTCACGTGCTGTTCTACTGTACACGTCCTCTTCCTAATATACTAGCTTTTGGTGTAGGTAATTACTTATTGCAGTATCTCTTCTATGCTCCTTGTCTTCCTTGTAAAAGTAGTTGGTTTCTGTTGCTGGCTGCTCCAAAGGAGAGTTGTGTTTGCTTTAACAACATGCTATCTAGCTAACACTAGCACAAGTGGTTCATACGCTCTTTGTAACAGAAGCCACAGAAAGTCTCTCTAATCTTCCTACTTATTTTCTTTCTTTATTCCCTATTCCTGCTTCTGTGGCCAACCGAATTGCTAGACTTCAGCGGGACTTTCTGTGGGGTGGCCTAGGAGACGAGCCCAAATTTCATCTGGTTAATTGGTCTTCTGTGTGTACTCCACTTTCTTTAGGTGGGTTGGGGATTAGGAACCTGAGAACCTTCAATGTAGCTTTATTAGGGAAGTGGTTATGGAGATTTGGGCAAGAAAGGGATGCTCTTTGGCGTCAAGTGATAGAAGTGAAGTATGGCTGTGATTGGGGTGGTTGGTGTTCTAGCTCTTTCTCTGGTCCTTATGGAGTTAGTTTGTGGAAAAATATTAGAAGAGGGTGGCACTCTTTATCTCAGTTTATTATGTATGAAATTGGAGATGGTTCAAAAGTGTAGTTTTGGCTAGATCGTTGGTGTGGATCTTCTCCCCTCGCAGACTGCTATCCTGATTTATATAGGATTTGTCGTACCAAAGAGGCAAGTGTGGTGGATCTAATGAGGTTCACCAATGGAGTCCTCCATTGGGATTTTCAGTTTTGTAGGGAGGTGCATAACCGTGAATTGGAAACTTTCAGGAGCTTCATCAATTCCATTTATTGCACTCCTGTAAGGGGGAACGGGGAGGACAAAAGATGTTGGCTGCCTTGTAAGAGTAAGGGGTTCATGGTTAGTGCTTACTACCATCTTCTTGTTGGCCATAGTGAGCAGTTTTTCCCTTGGAAAAGCATTTGGAAGCAGAATATCCCCTCTAGAGTGGCTTTCTTTGTTTGGACCGCAACCTTGGGGAATTGCCTGACAATTGACAACTTAAGGAAAAGAAAGGTTTGCATTTTGGATTGGTGTTACATGTGCAAGTGTAATAGTGAAACTATTGACCATCTTTTCCTTCATTGCCCGGTTGCTTTGGAGTTATGGGATATGGTTTTTGGGTTATTTGGAGTTTGTTGGGTTATGCCATTCTTTGTTGTTGGGCTTTTGGCTTGCTGGCAAGGTCGTTTTGGTCGCCATCATAATGGAGATTTATGGATGGTTGTTCCTCATTGTTTGATGTGGTGTACTTGGAAGGAGAGAAATAGTAGGTGTTTTGAAGACAAGGAGTGTTCCATGCCTGACCTCAAGCTTCTTTTTTTTAGAACCTTACCTGATTGGTTCTGTGTGTGGAGAAACCATCATTTTTCTTCTATTTTGGATTTTCTTGATTTTTGTAATGTTCGTTTTTGATTTAATCTCCCCTGTATACTACCTGTGCACTCGGGTGTTTTTCTCTTTTTGATATCAATGAATCTTTATTACTTATCAAAAAAAAAAAATTTGTTAACTTTTGGCTCACCTATGATGCTGTTAAAGAAGTGTAATGGACTGAAAAGCTCAGAGTTTCGATTGAGTATGTGGCAAATTTGGAGGGAGAGGAATAGGAGGTTGAATGAGGGGCAAGAGTTTGTCAGTAGAGCGGCTAAAAGCCTGAAATGGGTCCCTTTTCTTTTGGATGTCTTTTGACAGGGTAGACCAGAAGATATGCGTGGCTTTATAGACTATTGTATCCATGCCATAGTAGATGAATATTGGGGCATATTGCTGATATACCCAGTTCTCTTTGTACCTTTGTATTTTAGTTACAATTAAATTTCTTTTACTTATTGAGAAAAATAATTTTGCTTGAAGTTGAGGTGGATAAAATTGCTGTGTCTGATACTCTGATTAATTCTATATTAGTCATTTTGTGATTGGAACCATAGTTGTTAATTCTGTTCTTTTTTGGCTGCAACAAGTCAAATCTTTAGCAAACGATTATTTGGGTAACTGGAACCATTTTGCTTTATACACCATTACACTCTCTTCTGTTTGTTTGTCTCTAAGCCACAAGTGAAACATCTTGTATGTTTGACTTGAACCCTCATGTGATGCATCTTTGAGACAGGGGGACACCTTAATTATAAGGTTTTTTAGTACTTTTCTTCATCTTCTCTCTCTTTTAATTTCCCCTCCCGGGCATTGTGCGTCATGCAATTGCTTTTTTTCAGATTTGTTACGTTGGTGTCCTAATTGGAAAGATTAGAGAAAGACTGAGATTATCACTGTACTTCTTTTATATGTTTTCTGCATTATTATATCACAAATAGGGATGGTATGCCTGTTATGTAATGCATTACCATGTTCTCATTGTAAAGTAAAGCTGACTGTTGCTCTTACAAGAGGATGTTTGTTGCTGATAAAGGGTTTTTGATTTTAATATTATTTTTAGGTTTAAATTTTAAAATACTGATGAGTATGTCTTGTGAGGTGGCTCTAATTTTCTTTTATACTTATCTGTTGTAGTCAACTTGGCATATGGATATTGGCTAAAGGGGAATTTTTTCGCAGCTTTGAACTGTTTGGTATGTGCCCTATTTGCTATCAATTCAGATTACACAGTTCTAATTGTACTAAATGTCACTAGCTCTTACATACTTAGCTCTATTATACTTAACAAAATCTTGTGCATTGAGGTTTATAGTTAGATTAAATGCAAGCCATTCTGAAATTCATTGCCTATTTCAGTATGCTTTCTGTGTCCTTCATAATTGAAAAACTATACATATCCTATTGCTGCATTTCATGAACTTTGGAGAACAATGCCATCATCATACCACTTTGCAAAATAAATTAGGGTTATGGTTTGTTTCTTTGGCAATGTCTAATTGTGATGGCATGCACTAAGAAATAATCAAGTTGTAATAGACCTTTTCAAATAGTTGAATAAAGCCCAAGTGATCTCCAGGAATTTTTCAAAATTTAGCAAAGGTGAGTGAAGAAATCAAAGAGTGATTGTTGACTGGAAGTTATCCCTTTTATGTTTTACAAAGGTTGTTGTTATGGCAGGCTAAAGGGGTAATTATCTTTTCATATTTTTTGATAAGTAAATGGCTAAAGAGGCCTTTATGGAAGAGTAAATATGTTTTTTCCCTGAAAGGGGGAGTGGGGTTTTAGCATTGTACAAAGACATCAAGTATTTAAATATATATATATAGTATAAAAATAAAGCCATCAATTGAAATGCCTTGGAAACATAAAAAAAGAAGTGAAAAAGGATAAACACTAAAAGTTTAAAAGTGCCATGAGACTATTTTTTAGCTAAAATAAGTGCTGTTTTTTAGCTAAAATAAGTGCTGTGATTCTGTGAATATTTAAAAGCTAAAATCCTTGGACCAAAACAAAACATAAAGTGTTGGGTGTGTTACTGTGCGTCAGAGAAGCTTTTTCCCTTTTTTTTTTTTTGGTGGTGCCAGAGTAGTTTTCTTCTCGTTGGCACTGCCTTTCTTTTTCCCTATGTCAGGGGAGCAGAGCTTTTAAGAGGGGCTCCTAAATACTAGAGCAACAGTACCTATAAGAAATTTTGGGAGGAGTCAGGGGGAGCAATAGCCCCAGCCCCTGGGATCCACCCTGATATTATATATTTATATATATACACACTGATATTTCTGTTCTGACATTTAATTCAATATTTTTTCTTTTATTTCTTACAAGTAGAATCTTTTTATGATCTAAATTGCATAAATCTTATTATGATTCTCTATTTTTTAATGATCAGATTTTTGCTACTGTCATCTTTAGATGTGATATGCTGCTACTTCTTGCCCCTCTTGGCCTGACGCTTCTGTTGGTAGGTTGCTTGTGACAATATTTCTTATTTTTGTTTTCATTCTCCTCCCCCCCCCCCCCCCCCCCCCCCCTTCCCTTTTATCTTGTTAAGCTGGATAATCTTCTTAGGATCTTGTCAGATTGTGACTTTGAATTCTTACGATTATTCCTGTAGTTACTAGTAAAAGTTTGTCATTTGAAACTTTATAATTGATACACTATATTACCTATCAAAAAAAAAAAAAAAAAAACAATTGATACACTATATATATGTATATATAAGGAATGCATGAGAAAATGTGAAAAACATGCAAATGAAGATGCTCAAGGACTATAAAAGCGACCATGTAGGATCATTTTAGATTCCTTTGATCTTTTGCATCAGGAGGCCACCTAATTTATAATGTTGGAATTCACAACAGCAGGCACCAACTCTCCTAATTCAAGATTCTTACATGGCAATTATGGACGTGTTCAGTAGAATAAGTACTTTGACATCCAAAGCTCTTGAGCTTCTGCCCACCACTTAACAAAGAATCCATATATATATATATATATATATATTGGATAAGTAAACAACGAAGCCATTATTCATATAGCAATCATGATTATAAAGATGGTTCAAGTAGAATAAGCACTTTTACATCCAAAGCTCTAGAACTTATGCTCACCAGTTAACAGAGAAGCTGTTACCCATATTGAAATCATGTTCAGAACAATAGTGCAAATGTAATTACAGAATCGAATATGGACCAAAAATTTGTTGCGGACAGTAAATATATGTGTGTGTTGTAGTGTTTAAAGACTAGTCATAAAAATGATGGCTGAGCTCTAATTCTAAACTCAACTTTCTATGGTAGAACTGATTTATATTCTTTAATTGATTTGGAGGACATTATTTTAATTGTTGGTGTATCAAATCACTCTCTGAATGCTCTGTCTTTTTTTTTAATAATAATTTTCTTAAAATTCAAGCCTCTTGCATTATATAATGAGGTTTTTATCCTTTTATTGCACAGATTGGGAAGATTTTTTATGCTGCTTAATTTTTTTCCTGGAGCTATTGTTTTTTGTTTCAGTAATTTGTATTAGGATTGTGAATTCATTTTTATATGATTCTCAACTTTAATTAGATTAAGAGGTTAGTCTAAGATGAGGAGCACAGTGAAGTTTACTTAAGTTTATAATTTTTTTTTTAATAAATTGTGTTACTGTTGCATGTCTGAAACTTCAAGGTCAGATATTAAAGGATACCTGATGAAAGCTGCCTATGATATGGTCACTGGTTGCTTCTTGGCTCTCACTCACAGCATAAATAGAAATAAAAATCTCATGTAGAGTCTAACTCATCACTAACCATACCCTAGTCATGCTATGTCTCTATTGGTGTTGCATTGATTACATGCTTAACATAGCATGAGACAATCTTCCATTAAGATACAATTAGAATGGGGTTTAAAACTTAGCTATTTTCAGGCTGTATATTGGTATGTCACATTACTAGTTGGTGGATAATCTCCTAGCTTGAACTGATTTCTGTAAGTGCTCCAAGGAGCAGATTCTATCACTAACATCAGCACATATAGTTTTAACTAAGCTTTCATCTTCACAAGCTTTACCATAGCTTCCTGTATTTCTTTCAATCCATATATGGTATATAAGAGAATTTCATTTCATCAATGACAGATGAAATCAATTTCATTATGGGAGGCATTAATACGCTGCATTGGGATAGCTCTGTTGTGCATAGGTTGGTTAATTGTTCATTCATTTTTATTGCAATTTGACTTGATTTAGCCTTCCTATCTAATTAAAATTGGCCATTTGGTGAGATCTCCTGATCTAATATCTACTTTTGAAATTCTCCTCAGTGCAGGTCTCACCGTGATGGTTGATTCCATTATGTGGAAGAGGATACTGTGGCCTGAATTTGAAGTTTTTTGGTTCAACTCTGTTCTGAATCGAAGTTCTGAGTGGGGTGTATCCTTTCTAAAAGAATTTTCTATTGCACCTTCGATGTGTTGTACAATTGAAAATGTGTGTTATGAATGCTTTATGGGAAATTTTAATTATCCATCTGGGTCTATGATTTATTTATATTCTTACTCTCATACTTTTTTTCCTATTTTGGATCCATCTGAGCATGACATGCAGGTAAGGCTACTTATCTGTTTGCAGCTTCATTTTGCATATTGTTGAAATAAACACTGCAGAGTTGCATGCAGCTTCGTTTCACATATTGTTAAGTTTAAACAGTGGTTAGTTGGTTGGCTCATAGGCATTCTGAATACTGTTTAATGAGGTAAAAAGACAAGGCCTGCTTGTATTTGGAACAGACTAAAGTATGGCAGTACAATTCTAACTGCAATTTCTTAATGGTTTGGTGCTATCCTACTATTGTGTGATAACTGAACTCAGGTAGTTACTTTTTGGTGCCTACTCAATAGGAGTCTTATCTGATGTTTTCATAGTTGATTCTGAAAATGCAGTAATAAAGAAACTATATATTTATTTGAATTTTACTCTGTATTCCTTAACATCTCTTATTTTTAGACACATTCCTTTCACTGGTACTTTACTTCAGCGTTGCCACGCTCATTGCTTGTTGCATATCCTCTTTTTCTGGTGAGTTTTGCAACTAGTAAAAAATTTTCTTTATGCATTTGTTAAGGTTTTTGCTAAGCATCAGACAACTGCTGAAAATGGTTGCCTAACTTCATTTGGATGGTGGCTTATAGTTCTTGTCATTAACTCTGTAATGATGTGCATTTGATATGGTCTCTGATGTAGGATGGTCCTCTGGATTGGATATTAGAGTTGCCTAACCTCAATATAAGTAGGCCAAAAGGCTCTCGATATTGTGGTTTGTTGAACCTTTTTTTCCCCCTGATGAGTAAGAAAATTTTAGTAAATACTAACACCTCCGAGTACACAAGAAGTGTACTTAGAAAGCTGTTGTGGTTTGTTGATCTGAAGGCTCTTTGGGGACTATGGAGGTTTTGGAGTTAGAATAATTCAAGAAAACAAAGGAACACCAGTGATGTCCAGTATCTGTGAACAGTAGCAAGAATAATGACCTTTGTGTTTAGGAATTTTTGGTGTTGATTGGTGGTGGGCTCTCTTTGGGTTCATGAAATTGGATTTTAGGATTGATTGGGCTTGAAGGGGGGTTGGTTGAGATATGGTTGTGGCTACTTAGAAAGTAGATGAAGGAGAAGAAGCCTTCGAGTCTCATCTAGAAAAATTTCAATGGAGCCTCACCATTAATAGAAAGCAAAATAGCCAAATTTTTTCAATCAAGCTGTTCAATTATTACAAGACCATCATCTTATATATTATATAGTGGTGAATCTAAGCATAAGCTGGAACATTTAATGTCCTATTATGAAAAGGATTGACTAACCATTAAGACTCAACTAAACCTAAAAAATAATTAAAATAAATTATTGTCAAGGCCTACCCTTTGCAGTTTTTATTGTCAAAGCTTACCTTTTGAAAGGAAGACCATTATTACATCTAGCAAATTAGATGTAAAACACTGTGGAATCAATAAAAGAAGCTGGAAAAAAAAAAAAAAAAAAAAAACCCCTCAACAGTTGCACTTTTGAGGATGTTTAGAGACCTATTGACCATCTAAAGTCCTGGCTAATCCGGACTTCGTTTGATTGATCTCAGTTTTGGGTTTTGCACATCGTACTTCCATTTATGATTTCCAACATTTTGTTAGATTTTCTATCTGATTTGTTTGTAACTGTTTTAGTACTATGTGTTCATCATCATGACATAGAGTACATTTTCTATTTTAATAAAATTCTTATTACCTTAAAAAAAAAAAAAAAACAAAAAAAACAAAACGTATACTCAATAAAATGAAATTCATGCCTTCAGTCGGGTCAGTTAAATGGTAAAAGAAATAGATGCATGTTTTTGGAACAAACAGAGAAATTTTGGACACTGAATAATTGTCCTGCTCAAGTATATTGATGTCTATTCTTCTTAAGTTACTGGTTCTATTATTTCTCTCACTTCAATTACCTTACCTGAAAAAGCTTTTCTTCTTGCAGCTTGGGATCTTACTCGACAGAAGGATTTTGCCCTTTGTTCTTCCAGTTTTATTTTTTATCATACTTTACTCAAAGCTTCCCCATAAGGTATTGGATATTCAATGTAGCTTCATTGACTTTCATTATTTTTTATTTACTCCCTTCATCCCTAAACACATGAAATGTTTGAAATGTCACAATTGTTAAAGAAAAGGTAAAAGTATGGTGATCTTCCCCAAAATTACATTAACTTTCTATTAGAGGTGACACGACTCTTGATAAATATTTCTGTTTGTTCTTTTGAACAAAATGTGAGTGTAGTTTTGGATATTGGACTTCCACTTTTTGAAATTTTCATATATTCTGGAATAACCCAAAGAGAAATGTTATCATTTATTTTGGGATGGAGGGAATATCTTTTTACTTCTTAAGCAGACATATGTAACACCATTTCATTTGTTGATGCAGGAGCTTCGTTTTATTATTAGTTCTGTTCCAATCTTCAACTTATCTGCGGCAATTGCAGCTACTAGAATGTATGTTGCAGATGTTTAATATTCATCATTATCTGAAGTAATATGTTAGAAATTTCTATGGATTGTTGTAATATTTTTTGAACAGTTGTTTAACTCCACTGAAGTTATTACCTAGAGTTTAAGAAATAACACGACGCTTTAAGGTAAAGGAAATCAATAGATAAGATCATCAAGGCTTTTGAAGCTCTAAAGCTTGGTTTGCTTTACCTTTACCATTATGTGTCTTGTGGACCATTTGGTAAGAGCGAAACAGTAGAACATTTGATGGTGCTGAGCATCCAATTCGTGTTATCAAGCAATCCTTTTTAAGATGTCTATTTGAGTAAATGGTTGTTTTAGGCAACAACCACTCTTGTTCTTTCCAAGAGTTTTTAGGTAGCTGGCGTTTGAGTGTGTGCATTACCATTGTGTGAAAAGTCTTATATTAAATATATTTTCTCTTGTTTGATAGAATTTTTTTTTTAATTATATAGAAATAGAGATAAATTTGAGCCTTCTTCCTAACTTAAAGTGTCCAACCTTCATTTATCTGCTAGGAGTCATCCACTTAAGGAAAATTTGTGAGTGATAAAACAGTGTTTTAAGACTGGTGATTCTTCTGTATCTTCTTCGTCTTTCTTTTCTTATCTACCCATCCTCTATATTTGCTATTTCTTTCTCATTTAAATGGCTGGTTGGGGGGTTGGAAAACTTCTCCTTTCGGTATCTTGTATGTTACTTTTCCTGTGATTTGTTGGTGACGGGCCAAATGTATGATTTCTCCATCTCTCTCTTTCTGAGTCTGCCTTCTGTGTAGTCTTTTGCTGCCTGTTGTTTGCAGATTTTCTGCATACTTGTTCTGGTCAAGCCCCAATCCATCTTTATTTTCCTCTCCTATTGATTGACAGCTATGTTGATTTTTTGAACTTACATGCAATAAACCTAGCCTTTGATTTCCATGTTTCTTATGGTTGATTTTTCTTTTTTATTTACCTCATTTGTGTTGGGATTAGATAAAGTTTCATGTAAAAATTGTTTGCGATTGAATTAATTTTGCAAGTTTTAATCACCTGAAATCTGATTGAGTTCCTCCATGTCCCATTTGGGAATGTCAGCCTGCTAAATTAAATGCTAGGACCTGATTTTAGTTACTTACAGTTGTCCAAAGTACCTTGGAATCAATTCAGTAGTCATAGGGCTGCATTATTAGAAATCAATATCATATTATGGGGTTTTGCAAATGGTAATTCCGTGGCAACGTTTATAGAGTCGTTTCCTTTTTGTACAATGTTATTTTAATTTTTTTTTTAAAAATTAAATTAATTATTATTGTTAATCTTTACGCTTCTTTGTGTTCATTGTACATGAAGTCGTCTTTCTTTAATAAAAATATTTTTACCTACCCCAAAAAAAAAAGAAAAAAGAAAAGAACTATGGATATCTTTTAAATTTTGTCCTATGATAAAAGTTGGTGGAATGCTATAACATTTTAACAGTTGAGTGACTTTGGCCTAAATATATATTGGTCTGAACCATTCAATTGGTTATTCTAAACAAGATTGCAGGATTGAAATTGTATTATCCTGAGGTAGTTTGCCTCATATTCTATTAGTGCCACTTTGTAAGAGACATTGTTTGGAATTTCATTTAATTTTTGTAATATTACAATAGCAACGGAATTGGCTTGCTGAAAGGATTAAAACATTAATATATTTTAATGGCCGAGTGTGATGACTTCATGCTTACCCAGAAAAAGAAAATTTTAGTGGGTTCATAAATGCGTATATGCCCTCTCTTGAAATATGTGTAAGAAATGCATATAAATGTCATTACCTCTAGACTATATAAAGCTTCACATTGATGATAAGATATCTGTGTTTGTGTGTGTCTGTACAAAAACGTAATTGTATTCTTACAATTCTCATCTTGTTTTAATAGCTTTCAAGTCTCAACTTCAATCATTTTATCTTTTTTTGTATGGTTTGCTTTTGTAATCCTTTCTGAGCTTTCAATTGCTGATACATTTTCTAATATTTATCCCAACTTCTTACAGTTACAACAATAGGAAGAAGACTTTCTGGAAGTTGCTTAATTTCATTATGCTGGGATTATTGTTAATCAGGTTGGATGACAAACCCTTCTGTATGACAGCCACAACAAAATTAGTGTAATTTAACTAGGACAAATGCGTAGGCCAGTAATATACTCATTAGATACTCATTAGATACGGTTGTCTTTACTTATAAATAGTGTGTTTTATATAGTCCTCTAGTTTTTCTTATACATTTTTCTTATACATTTTCACTGAAACAATTTTGAAACATTTCTGTTTCTGAACTACTAAAACAGTGCACTAAATTTTGTTCCCTGGATAGCAATTCAGTCTTATGTCTCAAATTTTATTTTTCTACTACCATTCATGGATGTCCTATTTTGGAAGGTTGATGTACAGGATTCTATCATTTTACTTAATTTCCCTTTCTTATATTATGCAAGAAAATATCTTCTCTTTCATTACAAATTTTTGAGAAACTGCAACTTACTGTGGGCATTTTTGAAAACTTATATTTTTAAACGTGAATTTTAATGTGGGAGTTTCATTTCTGAAGGTGGACAAACAATTTGGGTGAAAAATTAAGTTTCTCCGCTTGTGCTCATTTTCTATTTTGTAGTCTAGGGTGCACCATCATAACGTTCATGGCTTCCTACAATAATTACCCAAGTGGTCATGCTTTGAAAGATTTGCACCAGATTGGTATGTTCTCTCTCTCTTAAAATTTTTTGATAAGTCTCTCTCTCTTAAAATTAACATGACAATGGGCTTGGAGTTGCACTTTTGTTTTGATAAGGAATCAACTAATTAACACCAAAAGGAATGCAGCTGAGGTACACAAGAATTATACGAAAAAATGAGCAGTTTAAAGAGACAGCTAGGATTACCTCTTGCAATATAGAGCCTCTAAAAACTTAGAGAAATGTTATGTTGGCAACATTTTCATAACAAATCCTAAGTGGCAAGTTGTTACAAGGTTTTTATTGGTGGGGCAAAAAAGTCATTTTAGTGGTAGGTTCAAATTAAAACCAATAACAACTAATCACCTATGATTCGTTGTAAAAATGTTGTGGATGTAGCACTTCTCAAAAACTTATGAAAAGAAATAGGAGAGAACACCAACCTGGAAAAGGAACCACGAATAAATTTAGTAGAAGTGCATAAAATGCACATAAAAATGCCTTAAATGAAACTCACACTGCTTGATGTTGGTATAACAATTCTTGCATAAAAACACAAGGTGCATTTATTGGCTCATATATTTGGCCATCCCAAATTGGGTGCCAATACGTATAAATATTGGTTGATTATCGGATCTGATAGCAAGTATGACATGTATTCTTGTTTGAGATTCAGGCTTTATAATCTGTTTGATTAGTTTCTCGAGCTAAAATATTTGGGATGTATTCTATATGATTAGTTTCTCGAGCTAAAATATTTGGGATGTATTCTATATTCCCTCTGAATAAAAAGAGAAGAATAGATTATGCTTTTCTGGAAAAATTTTGAGCATTGATTTTTTTGGTAGGTCATCTTCCCAACAATACAAATGAGCAGTGGGTTCATATTGACCCCTTTTCAGCCATGAATGGAATCTCTCGCTTTTGTGAAACTGAGTATCCCTGGAGGTATATCTGATTATTGCTTATTGTAGACTAATTATAACTTTTGACTGCAGTTGTCTATTTCTTCTTTTATTTAAAAATGCTGATATTTTGGGAACCAATCATAATTCCATGGATGCAGCACTTAGATGGTGTGCGGTGACCTATTGAGTGACTATATTCTTAATAATTGCCTTGCCACAAACAAAATGATTCTTTTTTAAGATGGGATTTTTTACTTATTTAAACATCCATTCAGGACGGGGCTGAGATAACTCTCCTATATATAATTATTCTGTATAATTTTATCATAATCAGTTTATTTTGGCCTTTAACAAAATGGTCCTAGGAAAAATAAGCATTGTGCCAGAGTCTTTATTTTTTGAAATTAAACTCATCTTTAGATCATTTGATATTGGACAAGGATGGTGAAACATTTCAGTTTTTAATTCTGAGTTTGTTGATATTTTCTTGTTAATCATCATTTTGTCCATTACATGTAAATTTTCTGTTTGTGTAAGTAATCCTGAATAACATAGATAACTGTTCCAAGCAATGCAGCCTTTTTAATTTTTTTTTTTTTTTTTAAAAATATTGTTAATTGAGTTCTATTGGCCTATTTCTTACATTGGAAATTCTATGTCATGTTTAAGTATATTTACTGTTCTCTAAGGTGCAAAGTTTTTGCGTTAATATATGACTGGACTATTATGTAATGCAGGTATTCTAAAGAAGAAGAAATCCCTCTAGAAGAATATTGCCACAGAAATTTCACCTTTCTTATAAAGTAAGTTTTCCATCATCTTCTCTTTTTCTCATTCGTAAAAGCATCCTGGGCCAATTAATGGCAATAAAAGTATCTGTGCAGGAGAGCAATCTGTTTTTGGATGTGTCTTGGTCCTTATTTTTAGTTAATGCCTCATGCTTTTTTCCTCCACCTTTTTTTTTTTTTTTTTTTTTGATGACGTGGAACCTCACCAAGGCAAAGCTCTTTGAGCCCACCCCTGGGAAGTAAACCACAGATATATGATCCCACCCACCAGAATTATGCATCAAATAATCCAGGGAAACTCCTAGTGTGGATTAAAACTAGGAAGTCTGGGTCTATAGATCATCCCAAGCCTCAAACCACTAGGCTGCACTCAGACGGGTGTTTTTTTTCCCTCTCTTTTTTCCTTTACACTGACAGATAGGACTGGATGAGCATTTAAATTCAAAAATTTCAAATTTTAAACTATCCTTAAGATATATAGGCAGTTCAATCTGAACTGGTGAATATTTGCTGTGTTCTGGAAAACGTGAATATTGAAGAGTACTGATAGTTCAGATAATGGGATAGATGTTTCCTCCTAATACATTGTATTCTAAGTTTCTTATGCATTTTTATATGGATTCTGTTCATTTGGCAGAGTTAAAATATACTACCTTGCCAAGCTAGCTTGATTTTGTATTAAGAGTGAGTTTTTGTATGGTAGTTAGTCTGGAGATTAATTAGGTGAAGTGTTCATCCTGTACTAAAGGCCAATTAAAAATAAAAAGAAATTTGTAGAGAGGATGAACTTTCTGGATGCACATTTTTTTTTCTTCACTTATAGCCTTATAGGTGATTTATGTTATAAATTAACAGAATTGGTAGAGAGAATCATGGTTGTTGTAGGATAATTGGTGACGATCTTTTAGCCATTTTTAATAGATTTTTTTTGTGTGTGTGTGTGTATGAATACTTGCACTATTTTTGGAGGGATTAATAGGAGGGGTTGGAAGAGATGGAGATGAAAATCCCTTCGTTTTGAAGGAGGGAAATAGAAGAGAGGTGGAGGGAGGGGGAGGCAGAGGAAAATTCCTTCTGGGCCCAGCAAGCTCAATCTGCCAAAAAGTGGGCTGATTGAAAGGAGGAAAGCTAACCCCTTATTAAAACTGTGTGACATTTCAGTTTTGCCCACATCTTAAACCATTTAAATGGGGGCATAATGGTAGAATTATATCTTTATTTTCTTATTTGTTTAAGTTTTCGTCGCTTCTATTGCCAAGAGCCTTGTAGCTTAATGGCATTGTCTAGTCTCCTTTATGATGAGAACCAGGGTTTTTAAATCCCCCCTCCCCCACTTGTAACAATTGAATATATATATATATATATATATATATCATCCCTTCAAAAAAAAAAAACAACATGAGGGGGAATGGACGCCCTTCACTTATCCTTCCTTCCCCTTTCAATTCCACTCTTAGTCCCTCCTACCAAACATAGTGGTCATGCATTTTAGTAGCTGTTGTTATATTCTGCAAGTCTTTTTGGTTCTTTCTAGTAACCAAAAGAAAAATTAAACTAAATACATAATGCTTACTATTGTATTATTCTTAGATAAGGTTGATCAGGCTTTATCAGCCTAAAACTGATTGCTTATACTTCTATCATCCTTATGGATGGGTTGCATTTGAGGTGAAATTGAGAACGCATGCTGTTTTATTTTGTGTTGTTAAGGTGTTTATTTATGGTTAGAAATTAGTTTCCCCCCTCCTCCCCTTTTTTATTTTTGGTATCGTTTGTCTCATTGTCGTTCTCATTGTTACAGTGAACATCGCTATATTGATGGATTCAAGTGTCTATTCTCTATAAACGGGTTCTCAAGAACTCGTCTTGTAATAGGCTTTCCACCGCTTTTACTGGTAGAGAATGAACACTACCTTGCACTTTCACACATGCAAATGCTTGATATGCTTAACATAATAATAATTTCTTTCTTATATCTTCTGCAGCTTAAAGTGCCCAAAGTTTTCATTCATGGAAATACGAAAAATAAGGATGTTATGAATAAACATTGGCCAGGCTGCTCGTAATTATCGTGAGGTTAGGTCCAATGCTCATAAATGAAACTTAAATTTTGTATAAATTCCACTTGCACCTAACAGTTCATTTTGGGCAGGTCACAATCTTTTGTCTGAGGTTTGCATTGGACCTGATGGCCCAAGACCCAAGACCAACTGGACTTTATGGTTTACAAACCATGTTGAAGCCTAAGCAGCGGTGTCATTTGCGCAAGATTATTAACCCATTTCCGTTTCTTTGTATTACTTAATGTATGGTCTTAGAATGACTACGGGCATACTCAATGTACAGACTCCCATGAATGAGAAGGGAACAGATTTTGACCCAACATTTGGCTTGTCAGCGAAGGAGTTTCGACATAGTTTAGCATCACACACACACACATATACAGCAAGCTTAAGGCTTGTTTGGTAAGATAATTCAAACTATAGTTTTTAGTGTTTAAACACTGAAAACTGTGGGCAAAAAAAAAAAAAAAAAAAAAAAAAACAAAAAGCGTTTGGTAAGAGATTTCTTTCCGAGTATTTGAGTTACGTTTCTCATTTTAGAGAGTTTGAATACTAAATTTAGAAAACTTCTTTTACCAGTTTTTAAATGACATTGCCCAATGACACTTTTGTAAATATGTTAAAAACCATAGTTCCCACTTGATTAGACCACACTTAACAGAACTTCTCTTTCTCTCTCTCTCACGCCTCCAAGACTTCTTTTCTCTGTCTCCTACCATTCACGCCCAGCTTCCCCCTAACGCCTCAAACTCCTCTCTCTCCCTCTTTCACAATAGATTGGATTCTATCTCATAAATTCTTCGGATTCACATTTACTCCTCTATCTACCAACGGCTCTGTTCTCATAAATCCTTCCCAGCTTTCAGATACTACTTCGAATCTCCTAACAAATCCTTCCCAACTTTCTTTTGAATCCTTCCTCATTTTCTCTCAAATCACATAAATCCCATATCTTTTCTTCATTTGCTTTTTGTAAACCTCATTAATCCTTATAATCCTTAATTAATCCTTATATATGGAATCAGATACGACATCTTCTTCTGCCTCAATCCTGCTTGACATAGTCACTGTGAGTTGTTTTTCTCTTCAACTCGTTCATTGAGTTTTAAGTAGTTTATAACCGTGTCAATTATTTCTGTGTTTATTAATTTCTCTACAATTTAATGGTCGTTGTATTAAATTTCTTGGGTTTTATGGGCTGCTGATGAACTATACTTCTTGTGTGACATTCATACAAATTTGGACTTCTTGGGTCTCAATCCTATGGCTCAATGATGCCTTCAAGAAAAGTAGAATCAATTTACATCATGCACAAAGTCTTTTGACATAAACAACAGGCAGCTTGGCAAAGGAGCTCCAAAACTTGGTGGTGCTCATAGTTTGGCATTGCATTTTTGTTTGGTTTGGTTTTTTTATTTAATTAAAACCATCCAATTATCCATAGTATTAAAAGAAATTAATTATGCATTGTGGACCTGGACCTTGTGATTTATTCTGCTTACAATAACAAAGACATAATCGGTGACACCTATGTTCAAAGTCAATAATTTGGCAAAAAATATAATGTTCAAAGTCAATAATTTAGCAAAAAATATAATGTTCAAAGTAAGTGACGCCTGACTTTTCTTCATAGTGTTTGGATAAGAACTCTTCCTTCACATACAAGGAGAGATCTATTTCTATCAAATTTTCATCCCTCACATTTGAAGATCATTCAAGAGCATTATTTCTGTAGTCCCTACAAGTCTATAACTCCAATCCAAGCATCATGGCTTCTTATGGAACTATGCAAAGGCCAGGTACCTCCTCAACTTCACCTCCATCGACTCAGCCTGACGACTCCAAAGACTCAGCACATAAGAAGCGCAATGACTTCAAGCTCCTTTGCCCCTTCAACACCCCCATAAGCCCAGAAGCCGCCGCTGTCCGAATTATCAGAAACTTAAGGTATTTCGGATTATACTACACACTCTTTGTATGGATTATACTCTTCATAAGCCTTGTTCCCAGGCGCAAAGTTTCCTTAATTCTCTTGGTGGTCATGACAATTGTGACATCCTTGTACCTAACATTACTGCGTGCACTGCCTAATTCTGTTGTCCTACATAGAATTATTGACAAAAGACTAGTACTGTCTTTGCTAGCCATTGGGACTGCGGTTGAGCTCATTTTGACAAGGGCAGCTATTCATCTTGTTGTTAGCTTAGCTTGTGGAATACCAATAGTTTTGGTTCATGCAGTTTTACGGGTTAGTGATGATCTTTTTGTGGGTGAGGAGGCTTGTGCTGCTGGGGAATTGGTTCCTCTTGTACATGAGAAAACTGGTGATGTTGATATTGAGTCTCCAGCTTCTGTTTGATTGAATGTTTTTTTTTTTGGCCTATTAGATTTTGATTGTCATTTGAGAAAGCAATAAAATAAAAATAACTGACCTGCTATTTTTAAATTATTAGAAATTTTAATTCCAGAAAATCCCCATCCATTAGAATTTTGAAAGGTGTGTTTTGTTTTGATTCACTATTAATGATGGAAAAAAAGGGGGTTTGGACTTATGATTGATAGCTGAGTCACAATTTATTTATTTTGCCTTTGTTTTTTTCTTCTTCCCTTTTTAATGATAGGAAAAAGAAAAGAAAAAAGAAAAATTAAAGTGAAAGTCAAGTCACTGATTTGCAAACTTGACCAAAACAATATAAAAAGAAAAGAAAATTTCTTTTACCAGAAAAGAAAAGAAAAAGAAAAGTGAAATACCTTTGTAAAGTACTAAAGTTTATCCAACTTCAATTTCTTAGAGCATCAACATTAGCTTTACTAAACAAATTTTATTTTTGCACATCAAAAAATTACTTTATTTATTTTAACACATCATTTTACAATTCACCTACATCAGATATTCTATTTTTCCACATGACAAATTAAAATAATATATTCAACATATTAAAATAATCTAAGAAATCATACAATACAAAAAAAAAAAAAAAAAAAAAATACAAAACCTAGAGTACCACCACCACTATCCACAACCCACACCACCAGATTGGCTGTAGCCACTGTTATCAGCCCACAACCACCAAATCACTGAAAAATCAAGCCATCACCAACCCCTCAAAATCAAACAACCACAAAAAAAAACCCACAACCCAAAAAAATCACCACAACAACACTGCAATAGTTGCTTATAGAAAGAGATTTGAAGCTCTGGGAGGTGTAAATGAGGAAGATGGTGAGAATGGTGCTTCACTGTGATTGGAGCTTCAAACCTAAAATTATACTGTAGCAAATTGCAAATTCTTTTGGCATTTAACACATCTCACGAAGCCGGATTTTTGGTGTGTTGATGTGCCAATGCTCTTACCTTAACTTTCAAAAGTATCTAATTTCGCCCATATGTCAATATTGGTGCTAATGCCTTATTCGAGAGGGTTTATTTTCATTGATTTATTGAGTTTAAAAATACATTGGATAAGAGTATAGTTGTATCTTAAAAAATAATAAAAAATTTAAAGGTTGTAAATAAATTAAATGAGTTAAATAAACAGTTTTTTTTTTACTATAGAAAAAGTTAAATAAAAAACTTAATTCAACCAAGCGCTATCCAATTGAATTCTACTAACATATAATCATCATGATTTCTCACAATTACCACATGACCCAAAAAATATATATTTTTCACAAATACTATTACCACATGATCCAAAAAATATATATTTTTCATAAATACGATAGAATTTCAACTTATGATGTTCATTTTAGAATAACTTTTTTTCATAAATCTAAGATACCAATTGGTTTTGGCAGTATTTGATGACAAGGCTTTGGTAAAAATTGAGTAACAATAAAGAAATTGAAACATGTAAAACATATTAATTTCTACTGAATAAGCTGAAACACATATGACATTTTCAATTATATAAGTACTAGGTGGATTGTGAGGTCACAATTTCAAAACCCATTAGATACATGTATAACTTAGGTAGTAGTAAATAAGAAAAAAAAAGGAAAAAAAAAAAAGAAAAAGAGCAAAGGATATTGACCATATTAAGCTAAATACGGAATAAAACATTTTAAAAATAATTAGGAACTCTAATAATGAAAGTTAGAGTATTTAAAATTATTTAAAGATCAATTTGTTACTTTTAAAATTTAGAGAATAAATTTAAAAAATTGACAAATTTTAATAACAAATGTTGTGCCTATCTAAATAAAATTCAATAATTACTTTATCAAGAGAACTCCACAACTCCACGCCTGACTTTCCTCATAGTGTTTGCATTAGAACTCTTCCTTCACATACAAGGAGAGATCTATTTATATCAAATTTTCATCTCTCTACTTTGAAGATCATTCAAGAACATTATTTCTATAGTCCCTACAAGTCTGTAACTCCAGTCCAAGCATCATGGCATCTTATGGAACTATGCAAAGGCCAGGTACCTCCTCAACCTCGCCTCCATCGGCTCAGCCTGATGACTCAAAGGACTCAACACAAAAGAAGCGCAACGACTCAATGGCCAGGTACCTCCTCCGATTTGTCAGAAACCTCAGGTATTTCGGATTATACTACGCGCTCATTCTGTGGAATATACTCTTCATAAGCTTTGTTCCCTGGAGCAAAGTTTCCTTAATTCTCTTGGTGGTCATCACAATTGTGACATCCTTGCACCTAACATTACTGCTGCGTGCACTGCCTATTTCTGTTGTGCTACATAGAATTTTTGACAAAAGACTAGTAGTATTACTGTCTTTGCTAGCCATTGTAAGTGGGGTTGAGCTCATTTTGACAAGGGCAGCTATACGACTTCTTATTATTTTAACTTGTGGAATTCAAATCCTTTTGGTTCATGCGTTTTTAAGGATTAGTGATGATCCTTCTCTGGACGAGGAGGCTTGTGCTGCTGGGGAATTGGTTCCTCTTGTACATGGGAAAACTGGTGATGTTGATATTGAGTCTCAAGCTTCTGTTTGATTGAATGTTTTTTTACCATAGATTTTGATTGTCATTAGAGAAAGCAATAAATAATTGACCTGCTATTTTTGAATTAATAGAAATTTTATTTCTAGAAATCCCCATCCATTAGAATTTTGAAATGTATGTTTTGTTTTGAATACTATTCTGAGTCATTATTTATTTATTTTGCTGTTTTTTTTTAATTCCCTTTTTAATGATGGGAAAAAGAAAAGAAAAAAGAAAAATCAAAGTCAAAGTCAAGTCACTGATATGCAAACTTGACCAAAACAATAAGAAAAGAAAAGAAAATTTGTTTTACCAGAAAGAAAAGAAAAAGAAAAGTGAATTTCGTTTGTAAAGTTTATCCAACTTCAATTTCTTACCTTAAGTTTCAAAAATATCTAACTTCCCCCATATGTCAATATTGGTGCTGATGCTTTATTTGAGAGGGTTTATTTTCATTGATTTATTGAGTTTAAAAATACATTGGATAAAAGTATAGTTGCATCTAAAAATAAAAACTAAAAGCTTTAAAAGGTTGTAAATAAATTAAATGAGTTAAATAAACCGTTATTTATTTATTTATTTTAATTATAGAAAAAAGTTAAATAAAAAATTTATTCAACCAAGCGCTATGCAGTCGAATTCTACCAACATACTTAAAATGATCATGATTTCTCACTATTATCGCATGACCCCAATTTTTTTTTTCATAAATACAATAAAATTTCAACATATGATGCTTGCCCAGATTTTTATAATGACTCTTTATTATGAGGGCAAGATACCAATTGGTTTAGGCGGATTTGATGACAAGGGTTTGGCAAAAATTGACTAACAATAAAGAAATTGAAACACGTCAAACATATTAATTTTTATTCAATAAGCTGTAACACATATGACATTTTCTTATTCATAAGTGTTAGGTGGATTGTGAGGTTGTGATTTCAAAACCCTTTGGATGTATGTATAACATAGAAAGTAATAAATAAGAAAAATAAGAAAATAAATAAAAAAAGAGCAAAGGACATTGACCATATTAAGCTAAATATGGAATAGAATTTTTTTAAAAAAATTGGGAACTCTCATCACGAAAGTTAGAGCATTTAAAGTTATTTAAAGATCAAATTTTTTCTTTTAAAATTTAGAGACTAAATATAAAAAATTGACAAATTTTAATTGTAAGGGTACGGTTTGCAGCCCAAGCCCAATATATATGGGATTGTGGGTTAATGAGCATAGCACAATAAATTTGTAGAGAGTGGGTCAAAGAACTAGGCCCTAGTGACTTTAACAACGACTAGGGCGGGTTTGAAAGACAATCATGCAAGAACAAAGTATGTAAGTTTGGATGAACGTATTGCCGAGGAGGAAAATGTTTGTATAGACCAATGAAACTGATTACAAGTGTAGTTCTAGTTGCTACAGTATTCTTTCTCTATTTTTCTGATCTCTCTCCATTTCAGGGGTTTCTCATTATATACCTCATTCTTGGTGATCCTGGCCCTTCACTTGTCAATCATCCAACCCACTACTTGAGTACCTGTTCCACCAGTCACTCTTTTTGGTTTTTTATGAGTTGCGGTGATCAAGGTGACACTATTCAGGAGTCTTCTCCACATAAATGCGACCAGAAAAATAGCTGCAGTGCATTTAATGCGGTGATGTCATCTTTTCTTCAGATATTCCTAAATTCCCGTCGCTCTTTGTAAGCGTATGATGTCCATCCTTATTACTGGAGCTTCCTAGAAGATCACATTGATGATGGGGAAATTGATTTGGGTCGCGTTCGTCATATCCGAGGAGGTGTTACTCCTTGGATCACCTTCTATTTGTTCTTGACTTGTGAAACTTTCAAATTGGAGTTCCCCAGGATTATTTGTCCCTTCTCAGACCATCCTATGTTCTCGGACCAAGCCCAAAGCCCAATATGTGACTTTAGGCCTTTATCCCTACATTAATAACAAATGTTGTTCGGCTTGTGCCTATCTAAATAAAATTTAAAAGTTACTTTATCAAGAGAAGATTTATCTTCGTTGAAAACCCTACTACCAATTTAGCAATGACTCTCAATAATAAAATATGGTGTATATTTCAAAGAAATAAAAGAAAGTAATAAAAGTAATACTAGAAAGGCATAATATTCTTTTATTACAGATTTCACAAATTTTGAATTGTCAAGATTTTATACATTATTATTTGGATCGATCACAAATACCATGCAATTTTTGAATAAAACCTTGACAATTCAAAAATTGTGAAACTATTTACAACTTGTCATCTCAAATTGTTAAATAATTTTTGGAATTTATTTATTTATTTATGAATTATGATTCTAGGCTTTTAGGCTGTGTTTGTTTCAACTTCAAACCACTTCCGGAAATCAATTTCCGGAAAATTGCTGTGTTTGGGTGCTTGGGAAAATTGGGTCAACGGAAATTGATTTCCCCTTTGACCGAAAAAATGCTCCCCGCTGGGTGAAATCCATTTCACCCCCTATTTTCCCTTAAACCAATTTTCGGAAAATTTCTCTCCACTCTCCAAGTTCTCTCACGCAACATCACTCTCCAAGCTCTCTCACACTCACTCTCCGATCCGGTCCAGACCCAAGCTCCAAGCCCAGCGCCCAGTGCCCATCGCCGGCGGCCTTGAACCCACGAACCGCCGATCCAAGCCGAGAGACCATCGTCGGCGACCATGAACCCTCGAACCTACGCCCCATCGCACCGCGCCGATCCAGTTCCGGAAAATCGATCGCACCGCGCCGTCGATCGTCGATCGTCGAACTCCTTCGAACCCGGCGCTCTTCGCACCGGCGAGTCGCGCCGCGCCGCGCCGTCGATCTTCGTCTTCCTCGATCTCTCCGGTTTTTTTTTTTTTTTTTTTTTTAAGTTTGATTGTTGTTTTTGTTTTGAGGAACTGATTGTTGTTGCTGTGGTTGTTGTGTTGTTGTTGCCGGAATTTGGTGGTGTTGTTGTTGTTGTTGTGTTGTTGCCGGAATTTTTGTTGCCGGAATTTGGTGGTGTTGTTGTTGTTATGTTGTTGCCGGAATTTTTGTTGCCGGAATTTATTGTTGTTGTTGTTGTGTTGATATGAAAAATTTTCCGGAAAATAGCATTTTAGAATACATCCAAACACATAAAAATATTTTCCACAACAATTTTCATAATTCACCCAAACACCTTAAACATATTTTCCTTTTCCGGAAAATAACATTTCCGGAAAATATGTATTTTCCGAAAAACATTTTATACGAAACAAACACAGCCTTATTTGAAGTGGAAATCAAGAACTAAGCACTAGGGACCATGAGGTAATTTCAGAAACTTATCTACAAGGGCAAGACCAAAAAAAAAAGCCCCTCTGAGAAGTGAGAATTGCAGAGCAAAACCACATTCATTCGCAGTACACAAGCACTCTCTAAAAACCTCTACCAAAAAAAAAATGCTTCTCCAACCCTCTCTTCACCACCACAACGCTTCTCTCACATCATCATCCCTCTCCTACTCCTTGCCGCTACCATGCAGAAGCATAGTTCCCAATCTAACACTCCCAAAGACTGCAAACTACAGAGGAGTCCCAATCACAGTCACTTGCTCTATCTCACAAATCCACAGCTATGGCACCATGGACTATGAGCGTAGACCCATAGTGAAATGGAATGCTATATACAAGAGAATATCTATGATGGAAAACCCTGAGTTGGGTTCTGGGAGTGTGTTGGACCAGTGGGAGAAACAGGGTAGGAGGCTCTCAAAATGGGAGCTTTGTAGGGTGGTCAAGGAGCTCAGGAAGTACAAGAGGTTCAAGCCAGCTCTTGAGGTAAAAAAAAACGTAGTTTTTGGTACCTTTTTGATGTTTTAGGTCTTTTTTGGTTAATGGGTATGTGCTATTTTTGGCAGAAATATCAAGCTCTTTTTGGTTCTTTGGCTTAACTGGTATGTGTTACATGTGTTAGAAATTGGTTAAATTGACGGGTTGGGTTAATGGGGTTGTGATATTGTGTATCATTTTTGTTCTGTATGTTGCTGTGAACTTTCTGTTGAGTAAGATGCTGAATTTGGGTTTTGTAGTGGTGTTGTTGTTTTCAGCATGTTTTGCTTAAAAGGGTATTTGTTCTTATTTATTTTGGTGGGAATTCTGTCCCGGTTTGATGGGATGGGGAGTTTGTATACCATTGCTGTTTGTGTTTCTTGGTATGATCTTACTCTTTAGATGTTAAAGAAGTCTGAGTGGCTGAAGGAAGGCAATTTGACAGGGTGATAAAGGTTATAGTGTTAAACCCTGAATTCTGAGTGCAAGTTACGGCGAATAGTTGAAAACAGAAACCTTTTGACGAAGATATTTGTATAACGATATAGTAACAGTAATTGTAGGTTAGAAGGGCCGGGGAGGAATCTGGGGATGAAAGTGGTATCTCAAATAAAATTATGGTACAATGAAACATGTATTGAAACCTTTTAGTGTAGCTTACTGGCTGTAAGGAAATTGAAGAAGAGTTAGAAGTTTGACATCAAATTTGAATACCAAAAATGGGCTTGGTTTGCAGTAGCATCTTCACTTGTTGTGATAAAAGTTGCAAGTGTGATTAGTTTAAAGCCAAGGATGATCGTAGATAATATGAGTAGAATAATGGAATGAACTATGAGAAGGGGAAAAGGGCTTAAAGATTAAGTTTTTGTCACTGCAATTACTATAATTCTAAAGTTAAGGGATCCTTGAGAATCCACATATTTTTAATCTGAATCATTATCTTGGGCTCTTCTAAATAATCCACTTTAAAACTTTTAATTCTCTTTCCATTATTATTTTAAGGCATAATGGCCTTTAAATGTGTAGCAAGTGTAATGATATCATGGATTTAAAAAATAAATAAAAAAATTAATGAGGATAGCATGGCATGCATTAATTGTATACTAGTATTATTCCACCAATATCAGTACAACTTGGTTAAGCATATCAGAATGCAGGGCTGCAACTCAAAAAAAAGACATTCTACAATTATTATAAATTTGTCTGGTAAAGCCACACAAGCATCATCCTTCTTTGGATTCATTGTTATAATATATTGTTGAGTTTTTCAGTTTTATGATAAATAGTGTTGGTTGTGAGGTCAAATAGCAACCTTATGCACTTACTGTCTAAGATCATATTCATGTAGTTGAAAAAAAAAAATCCATGGAAGGTTTTGGATGCCTTTATCTGGTTTTCCTATATCTTAAAGAATGAAGAGCATATTCGTGCTGAATTCTGCTGTTTGTAAGCTCCTCTTTGTTGGATGAGGGCAAAATATTTCTGACATGACTTGAAGCTAGGGTTACAATACATGAGTGATTCCTGATTGAAAAAATTCATTCTGTGCACCTACATGCTAAAATTTTCATTTATTGTGCTTGGGTTTTTTCTGTTCACAAGATCCTTTTTATTAAATGAGGGCATAAATTTCTTGGACAGATGGTAAGCATATCGTGAATATGGGGTTATAATGAATGGTAGATGCTGAAGTTATCATGAACAAAATAGTCCATTCTGTGTAGTTAAACATGACCTTTTGTAATAATCTGTTAATTGGAAGCTCAAGGGTATTTCCATTCTAATTAGCATTTTGGCACAATAGATTTCATCATAAACTGATGTATTGGGTTATAGCTCTATAATTCTTTCATTGATTAACCATTTCTTACTTTTTATATTTATTCATTTGGATGAAAAGCCTTGGCTTGCATTATTATTAGGTTTGAAATTTTATGCATTTTACAGGTTTATGATTGGATGAACAACAGAGGAGAGAGGTTTAGAGTAGCATCTAGTGATGCTGCAATTCAATTAGATCTAATTGGCAAGGTTCATGGAATTTCTAGAGCTGAAGATTACTTCCTGGAGCTACCAGATAGGTTGAAAGACAGGAGGATATATGGGGCTCTTCTCAATGCTTATGTGAGAGCCAAAATGAGAGGAAAGGCAGAATCTTTACTTGAAAAAATGAGAAGTAAAGGTTATGCCATGCACTCACTTCCTTTCAATGTGATGATGACTCTTTATATGAATCTCAAGGAGTTTGATAAAGTTGACTTGATGATCTCAGAAATGACTGAGAAAAATATAAAACCGGATATATATTCCTATAATATCTGGTTATCATCTTGTGGATTACAAGGATCTGCAGAAAAGATGGAACAAGTATTTGAACAGATGAAACAGGACAGGACCATTAATCCCAACTGGACTACATTCAGCACAATGGCTACAATGTACACTAAGATGGGGCAGATTGAAAAGGCTGAAGATTGCTTAAAGAATGTTGAGAGTAGGATCACAGGCCGGGATCGGATACCTTATCATTATCTAATAAGTCTTTATGGAAATGTTGGTAACAAAGAAGAGGCTTATCGGGTGTGGAAAATTTACAAAACCATTTTTCCTGGTATTCCAAATTTGGCTTATCATGCTATAATCTCTTCTCTTGTTAGGCTAGGTGATATTGAAGGGGCAGAAAAAATTTATGAGGAATGGTTGCAAGTAAAATCATCTTTTGACCCTAGGATAACAAATCTTCTCATGGGTTGGTATGTTAAAGAGGGAAATTTGGATAAAGCTGAGAGTTTTTTCAACCATATGGTTGAAGTTGGAGGAAAACCAAATTCAAGTTCATGGGAAACTCTTGCTGAGGGGCATATTGGAGAAAGGAGGATTTCTGAGGCTTTATCCTGCTGGAAAGAAGCTTTTATGGCTGAGGGATCATGGAGTTGGAGGCCAAAGCCAGTTAATGTGTCTGCCTTCTTTAAGCTGTGTGAGGAAAACAATGACATGGAGAGCAAGGAAGTTTTCGTTGGACTGTTGAGGCAATCAAAATCTCTTGAAAATAAAGCATATGCATCACTCCTCGGCTTGTCTGATGGAGACGTCAGTGGAAATGAACTTTCAGTGGGGAAAGATAAAACTGATGATAACAATGACAATGATGAGGATGAGAACAATGGGTCTGAAGTGCTTCTTAACCAACTACAGGGTAGCCTGTGATACTTCTGTTGTATACATTGGACAATCAGTTGTTAGACTTAAAGGTGAGAGTTCTTGCTGAAGTGGGTCTCTTGCAATTTTCAAAGAGCTCTTACAAAAAGGCAGTCTAGTATTACAAAGTTCTGCTAATAGTGCCTGGATAGGGATTTTGGAATTTCTCTTGTGGAGCTGTAATATCCATATAGGTGTTAATACATGGAGCTTTACTCAGCAGATGAATATCTCAGATGTTTATATCCAAAATCTCATCTCTGTCCGTCGGCGGTGGGAGTCCTTTTTCTAATTCAGTTTATCTTTTGGACCATACAAGTCTCAAATTTTATGACTTTTTTACAGTTTGCAGAAGCAATGTGAGTCTTGTTACCAATTGTAGCTTCAACTTCAAAATTCGATCTAATGTATTGTGATTCTCTGTTTTACAAAGGTTATTCATTGTTTTAATTTCCGAAATGCTTTTGCTGTGTATGATAGCATTTCTTCTGTAATTTTTCTGAAGCTGTATTAACATGAGGTCATCTAACCTCTGTGAGGTTTCTTTTTACACAGTTGGATATTACGCGCAGGGAAATTCTTACCAACCGATAATATGGTTTTATCTGAACTAAAGGAGGTTTACGTTGTGACTTCATTTACATGCTAGCCTAGTTTTGGTTCCAAATGAATTTTTCTTTCTTGTCCAAGAAAAAAAAAAAAAAAAACTATAAAGAAAGAGTACACTGCTAATTCTCTTTTTATAAGAGGACTTCCTTTCAAATGTGTGTAGCACTGTGGCCAACTTTTGATTAGTTGTTAAAGCCTTTTATTTTTCATGATTGAACTCTCTTTGGACGTGTTTTTTGTATGAAGGTGTGTGAGATTACGAAAAAAGAATTCAGGGAGCTCCAGGAATCCAAGTGGTCAAGGAGGTAGGATTAATCATATATGTTTCACCCCCTCTTCTCTGAAAGGCTTATTGAGGTGTCCGAAAGGCCAAGACAATGAGAGCTCTGTGGGCTCTAAATTGGGACTGTTGATCTGGTTTTATGGGGACAGTCCACACAATTTTTGAAAATGGTTAATATGGCACATCATTTCTTGTTGTTTAGGTCAATCTTCTTCTTCCTTATTTTTAGTGTGTGGGTTCATCTGGAATATGACTTTCCTTTTCTTTTTTCTGTTTTCTTTTTTTATGAGAAGTTTGTAACTTTTATTCTTTTATTTAGTAAAAGATAAAAACAATATATCTTTAGTAAAAGATAAAAACAGTATATCTTGAGTCACAACCAACTCAATCCTCTAAGTTACAAAGTTATGAATGCCTTTGGGATGCAGATCAAGCTAGAATATGCACTGGCTTCTTTGCTTGTCTTCTCAATTTAAGGTGGAATGGACTACTCTAAGCAACGTGACGTTTTAGTTTCAATAGAGCACCAATAACAATTAGATATGTTTATGTTGCAGTAAATTTCTACTACAAGAATTAAATCATCTACATATCAGTGAGCATGAAATGTAGTCATTCTATTTCTACTACAAGAATTAAATCATCTATATATTAGTGAGCATGAAATGTAGTTATTCTTAACTCATTAGTTATTCTTTCAAACTATATTTTTTGTTTGATAGTTTGATAATTACAACAAAGGAGGGAAATTTGATTCATTTGAACCTTGGATGCACCAAGAGGTGCAAACCGGTTAGGCTACAATACTCTAGCCTCTAGGATTCTTTTAAAGTATATTAGTTAGTATTAAAATAAATAATTGACACTAATTAAGCTCTCTTAAACTCAAAGGGAACAATTGGGTTTCAAATTAACTCATTAGATACAGAAGATCTGGGTTTGAACCCCCTATACCAAAAATTAATTAGTGTCTTAGTTTGATGATAAAGAACAATTATCATGGAGCAGAAGTTATAGGTTAAAATTTTATCCTATCTATTAAAAAAAGAAATCAAAGGGATTGATAAAAGATTTCTCTTCTTCTTAGACATATAAGTGAATTATCAGAGTAGTTTTACCAATTCTAGTGACAAATCCTCCTAGTGTTGCTTTGTTCAAGGGTGGAGCTACACTTAGCTATGGGGGCCATGGCCCCCCCAAAATTTTTAAAAAACTTTATTAGGTGTGTGTATATATATATTGTAAGTTTTTTAGATACTAGACCTTAAAATTGATAGTTGGCCCCTCCAAAAAAATAAGAGTTGGCCTCTACAAAAAAATATTGAATAACTAATTAACCATTGGGTTCTAAAAAATAATTGTTAAGAACAACAATCTATCCACATTGTAACCAAAAAAAAAAAAAAAAAAAAATTTCTTTTTGGTTTTTCCCCCTCTTAATTAGAAAGTTTTGGTTGTTGAGTTCAAATAGTAAGTTTTTGATAAAATAAATTTCTTGGTAGAGTTATTTTATTTATTTTTATTTGGGACTAAGTCTTTCGTTGTTGTTAATTTTTGAATTGTTTGTCAATACTTGATTTAGTCACAAAATGTTAAATGATATATATATATATATATATATAAAACAATGGTGGGGATGTATAGAAGTGACAATACTTAAATAGAAAATTTTCTCTTAGACATAAATATATAATTTTTATTTCCTTTTCAATGTAGGACCAAGTCTTTGTTGTTATTGCTATTGTTGCTAAGTTTCATTGCTATTGTTTTTAAGTTTCCAATTGTTTGTCAATGCTTGATTTAGACTACAAATGTTAAATGAAAAAAAATAGAGGATCTTTAATATTGGGGTCTGATAACACTCCAAAAATAAAAGATTTAAAAAATTATAATTAAATAATGGTAAAACGTACGTTTTGTACATATCGGTGGCAAAGAAGACAATTTATATAAAGTGTATGTATGTATCAATATATGTAATTGCATAAATGTATGTATTTATGAATATGTAACTCAGCCCTCCCAAACCAAAATTCTTGGCTTCGCTCCTGACTCTAGTAATCATCCAAAGACAAGTTTTCTTTCCAACTTGCAGTTGTTTTAGCTGCGCATGGCGGAAAGCATGCAGCGTAACAAAGTTCGTAGCTTTCTTCTCTAACTTTAAAGTACAACCCACATTTTTTCTCGCACTCCTTGCCACAATACATACCTACAGCAAGCGCAAGGTTAAAGGACGAAGGGAGACAGTCATGGAAATGTGTAGGTGTTCTAAAGGTAAGAGAGGGAGTAGGATAGGGAGGAATAAGACGTGCAGATAGAGCATGATCAGCTTGAACTACAATTAGCATGAGCATAATACATGCCATTATAACTAAATTGAGATTCATCATACTATTATCAATATAATTTGGAAGTTTAAAATGAAATCAAAATCCATTCAACGTTGAGCCTTATATACTGATTTTTTGAATGATTCTAAAATAAAGACAACTTTATAATTTGAAAATCAGTTCATCCTTGAAATATGTTTTTATTAATGAATAAAATTATCATTTAGACAAAGGATTGTTTTAAAATTATCATGTTTTGAATTGGTTAAGAGTTATGAATAATTGAATGTAGTTTTGTAATTAGTTGCTTGGAAGAGAGGGGGCTGCTCGATTTTACACTTGCTCTGTTAAATATAAAACCAATTGTGGGCTCCTTCTTAAATAAAGATATCTTAATTCGAAAATCAGTTCATCCTTGAAATATATTTTTATTTGATGGATTTAATTATCATTTAGACAGAGGGTTATTTTAAAATGACAACTTTTGGAAAACTTGAAACTAAACGAAATATGGTTATATATGTTTTTAATTGTTTTGGAGTTTAGACCAATGAGATTTTGACATGTAATTAATCTTAATTAACTATACATGAGAACCAACTATAATTAATTCTCCACAATCACATGTAGGTGCTAACTCTAATTTTAAATTTATTTTGTTTGTTGACACCTGTGTGGTTTGATCTTGTGATTTGGTGGTTTGATTTCCAATATTAAGGCACGGTTTTGATTGTTAGAAATTATGATATTGTTTGTAATTAGCTTTTGTCTTACATTGCAAAATTACCCTTTTATCCTTGATTTTAGGTTAAAGAACAAATGCAAAATAGGGTATATACAAATAATAATAGTATGTACTATATAGATTCTTATGACTAATAAAGGAATTTTCCTGTTGTCACAAGAAAAACGTGTCAAGAATACTTGAGAGGCATAAACCATGCTAAGCTAGTTTATACACCTATCTTTTAGTGGTCATTTCAACCTGAATAGAAGATCTTTTCCCATATAATCAGGAAAGCGAAAGAAGACCTAGAAATGATTCCTTACATCTTTGCAATCGGTAATTTGATGTATGCTATGGTTTCCATAGGCCCTTATTTTGCTCATGCGAAGAGGATAGTTAGGATATTTATGGTCAATCTTGGCAAATATCAATGGCAAGTGGATCTCCAAATGTTTGAGAGAAATCCAAGGCGTGCTTGAGTTTTGGTGAACCTAATCAATTTTTAAATGATTATATAGACACATAAATATAGTTAAGTGAGCTTTTGTTCACTTTTATTGTGGGGGTTGTATTATGACAATTAGAGGACATTAGACTTGAGTAAGAATGCTATGTATCAATCTCATAAGAAGCATATTGATTTGGGATACTATTGGCTATGGCTAGTTTTTGAGAAACCATTGATGTTTTGGAGAAAAGTGTTGAACGACAAAAATCCGTTTGATATGTAGAATAAGGTTATGTCTAGTAAGAAACTTGAGCTCTGGGATGTGTTGGTCAGCATGGATATTAATTGAAGATTTGGATTGTTAATCTACTTTCTCAGTGGGCTTGAGTGTGAGATTGTTTTGAGTGCACCACAACTTGGTGTCTAGACCAGACATGGGACCTAAGCTACTTAAGGTACTTATGTTGTCGGTTGTCGGTGGCTAGTAGGTCACATCTCACATCAACTCTCCTTATTCTTATTGAATCAAGAGAACACAGGTGGTTGGTTCAAAACCAACGGTCCAACGTGTTTTATGTGTTTAGAATCTTTAGATGGCAGTATGCAGCGAAAGAGTTGGTGCTAGAGAAGCTGTGATTGGGGGGGAAGAAGGAGTTGTTTTTTATTTGGCAAGACACACACAAAGAAGACAACTTACGGGTTTTCTCTAGGAGGCTTCTACATAAAATTGAGTATTATAATCTCAATTTTATTATACTGTATTTGTTAAAATTAAAGGATCAATAGAAAATTGATGTTGTAGAGATGATAAAGCAGAAGAGAGAGAGAGAGAGAGAGAGAGTTCTATGGTTCGGCCTAATGGGCAGGAATGATGCCAAGTTCAATTGATTTTTTTTTGGGGGGGGGGGGGGGGGGGTGGGGGGCGGGGGACCTTTATGTATCAGAGCACATTGAAGATGTTACTCTTTACCTTGATAATGGACTTACAGAAAGTTTCCAATTTATTGGGGCATTCTTGTGTTACTTGACCTTGGAATCTCTTGTCATGGAAAGCTAATAGTGTCATGTGGCTTTTGAAATGTCTTTTATTGCTTCTTTTGGCTCCATGTGAATATGTTTGAATGACTTCACATGTGAAGTTGCTTCATAAACAGATGTGTCTATCTCAATGTGTGTGTGCATGCATGCTTGTGTAGTCATCTTCAACAAATTAACCAAAAATTGGGGATTGTGAGTTGTGGACTCATCCTCATATTTAACCACAGTTGGATTTTTCTAAATATTCTCAATAATTACCATCTCTTTATTTTTGTCATTATCCACAATCAACTCAACCTTCTTTTCTTTGACATATTCATTAAATTTTTGACAAGTGGTATCTTCAATCTTCAATTCAATAACTTGGTGCAAGTGTTTTTTTTTTTTTTTTTTTTTTTCTTTTTTTAACCACTTCAAAATTTTCTTTATAAATAGGCTACTTCTTGTCAACCCTCAAATCCTTTTCTTTTCTTAACACATGGATTTGGCTGTGATAATTTTGGTTTTGTGATTGACCTTTCATGTTTTGAATATATTTCTATTCATATGAATGTACAGATTTATAATCAACACTTGTATAATCTAGTATATCATAATAGTCTTTAGGAAACCATAAATCAATTAATACATTTTTCATTCTTTGCCAAGAGCAGATCGGATGCTTACCTCGCCACTTTCTATCGATTTGAATGTCTTCCCAACATTCCTTCGCTTCATCACAAATTTTCCAAAAATTAAAATACTCCTCCAAATCAAGAAGCCAGTCAATAAAATCTAACTTACACATATCTCCATCAAAGAATGGAATTTTCTTGTAATTAGGAGTGCTTCTTTGAATATATTGAACATTGTTGTTGTGACATGATTTCCTAGCAAGAAGAGCAGCAATCTTTTGCTGGATTTTGCCTATAATTTGCTGACTCTTTTAATAAAATTGTTGATTCTCATCACAAGTCTCTTCATAAAACTTGAGGAACTCAGCCCTAGAGAGGACTGTGTTGTCGACGTTATTGCCACCGTCGTTGTTGTGGTGGTCACCGTCTCACCGGTTAGCCATCAAATTAGGGTATGTCAAGACTTTGATATCAACTGATGTTGTGGATAAACTAGAATTCAAGAGGGGTTCCCTGAATCCATAAGGAAATAAATTGGAATCTATCCGAAAAAGAATTTGACAAAAAGTTTGTGTTTTATTAATCATAATCTATGGAAAACGTTTAGAGATTTAGGGACCTATTTTTAAGGGCTCCAAAAAACTTGACGGATAAGAAAATATGTTCTAAAATAACTCCTAATTAATACCTAACCATAATAGGAACCAAATTTGACTTAAAAAGCATGAAAAACACCTAAAAACAAGGAAATAAAATGCCCTAAACCTAAAATAACAAAAATTACATAAAAGTACAAAAAATAATAAATTACAAAAATTAAATAGTAGATTCTATCTTACATCACAATTTGATTATATTGGAATGAATTATGCTTATACTTGTTGTTGTTGCAGTAGTAGTACAAGGAGATGATCAACCACTGCTTCCTAGTTTTCCTTCCTATCCCACACCTTGTCTCACTTTTGGTACACTTGCTCATTACCTTGACAATCCTCCGTCGTACAAAAAAGAACAGAAAAGCATTGAAGAAAATACAGCTAAAATAAATGTTATGAAATCATATCCCGATGCCTATAAACTTTGTTATGAAATTTGTATACCCTCATGCGTACTTCGTAGGATCCATTTTGTATACCCAAACAATTGGCACAAATGGTTCGGTGGCAAGACAAATTTTAGGAATTTTAGAAGTAAATTCTAGATTTTACAAAGCTTCATCTTTCTTCCCTCTCCATCCTTTTTTCATTGAGGTAGCAAGAAAGGTTTCTTATCAATTAATTATTTTACCCACTAACTTTATTTAAGATAATCTTTCTTACATAATTTCTATATATAAAAAAAAAAAAAAAATGAAAGGAATATATTCTTTAAGTCACAAATTATTATATAGTTTACCACGCATTGTATGGTTATACTAATGTGTTACTAGTTTAATCACTAGATAAACAATGATACTTTTTCTGATACAACTTACTCATGTAACATCTAGTAATAATATAATAAATTAGGGAAGGATATTTAATGATAATTAACATATTAATAACATGTATTATTCATATTATGATTGCTTTAAGAGAGAGAGGAAATGAGGGAGAGTAACGCTACAAGCACAAGATAGTGGGTAAGTGAATGTTGTGTGGGAAATAAAGTTGGCATAGGCTGGTTGGTGCTGGCCTAGTGTGTGGGGCTAAACCCTATGGGCAAGTCAGTGTCAGGTTGATTGAATGGTCCAACAGCTTGGGATGAAAGTTAGCAAGTGCCCAAGTAAAATCAAAACAGCGAACTCAGAGGCAAAGATAGTTGGATGACTTTGATGTTATTCTGGGTGATGAATTCTTTGTGGCATTAAAGGCAGCCTTGTTGCCTTTCATTGGAGGGCCATGGGTGGGCAAGGGTGCATGTGCAAGTGTTCAACAGCAGATGGGACTAACACACACGTGGTGGTTCATGACATTAACTGTAATTTTAAATTAGGATGCTGGCATTTTTAACTTTGTTAATCATCTTAAAGCACTTTAATGGGCTCTTGTTAAACTAAGTCACATCTCTTCTGCATTCATTAATATAACAAAGGCTAGTCACAGTTCAAGTTAAAATTCCCCCCACAAACATGCACGCTGAATTGAAGGGGTTGTACAATCAAAATTTCAGATAAACGCTGAAGATAAATTACCTTATACAATCTCAAAAATGGTAAAGTTCCCTCAAATTAACATTTTCAATAAACTCTATATGCTATATTCTTAAGCTACATAAAAGTTGTCCTAGGAAGAAAAGATGCTAGACAGTTAACCATTAACTGGCTCAGCAGTCCCAGAATCATCTGAAAAATGAAAGAGGCAGTAGAAATTGATTCAACGAATGGTACATCAAATCCAAGAAAATTTTTGAGTCCCATCTGAAATGTAGCTGCATGGTATGAACAATGAGAACACTGGGAAGGCAGGAAAAGTAAGAATGAGCTAAAAAAGAAAGTGTTGGTGCATTTTAATATTAATAATAAATAAATTGTTAAATTCATATCAAGTTATGTCACATTGTGGCTTCGTCACATAAAATGAGTCCTAAAACTTTTTTTTCCTTCTGTTTCATTCTCAACACCAGTCCCCAACCCCAAGGCCTAAGTTTAACCAATAACTTAGCTCTCAAAATACCAACAGCCGAAAATAGAAGGCTAGATCTTGAGTCTAAGACTTAGCCAAATGCTGAAAACTTAGTCCATGATCATTTAAGTATCTCACTTTAGTTCACTGACCTGAAATATTTTGGTGCAAGCACTAATTGCTTGAGGTTATGACCATTCCCGGTCAGAAAGATGAATGGTAATATGATTGCATAAACATAGAAAGTACTTGAAACATGGCAATGATGTCTAGGTAATTAATTGAAGCTAAGCCTTCTCCTTTTCTTTGCAATTCATTTGGCAATAATGGACAAATTATAAACAGCATACAATTCATTTTCTTTGTCTCAACAAATTTAAAAGGATAATTTAGGAGAGTCATAGCTATAGATAACCTGCTATTTGAATTTTTGGTGGTTTGACTACAGGGCTGTTAGTGATATAGCAGAAGAACGAAGCTTCACACCATCATCCTCCCATTTAGAACTTGGGGCAGTTGCTCCAGCAATAATTGCCTACATATGAAAGGGAGACATTGGTTTACTTGATGAAATCATTAAACACCAAAATGAAAACAAAATCACTGGCATCATGGCTTTCTTGTGCAAATCAAAATCCTAATTTTTTATCAGAAAGTTCTTGGGCCTTTCAGTAGAATTCTAATGAGTTGATCAACTAATGGGCTATAGGCTCTTACAATATCCATCACAGGCACAAAAGCCTGGTATGTACCGGCTATATTTTTTTACAAACAAGCATTCTATCACTGAAAAGAAATAGTAACAAACCTTTCCACTGGTAACAGCAGCCATTAATGCTACATGCTGTTCATCTCTACCAAATTCATAGAAGTAATAAGTCCTGAAACAAGTATTTGAACACCAAACACGTACATTAGGAAATAAAAGTTCCAAATATTACATGCAAAGGCTTACAAGAAGTAGTGATTATATTTTAACATCCTGACCACTCTATAATTCATGGAGATACTGCTAGAAAGTGGATAGTAGAGTCTTAACGTAATCCAATTAAAAATATAAGCAAAATAGATCCTCTTATTGCTCATAACTGTAGGTATGGTGGAAAGGTGATAGAACTCGTGCTACATCAAGAATTTATTCTTCCACCATTACATATATAACAAAAAGTTTAATTTTCCTCTTAAGGCCCAACCTCTACTCTGATGGTATTAGATACCAATATTTTCTAACAGCCTGCCATCAAATCAGAAAACAAACTCACCTGAAACCTTCCTCTTCCTTTATGTTTATAGTTCTTGCAGAGTATAAAGTTGAACCACCTGCCACGCAGCATGACTAGCATTCAAAACCAAAACCAGAAAGAGCAGAGGAAGATAAGTTGACTCAGGTAGCGGACAGGAAAAAGAATTCAGAGCATTTTTACCTGGAACAAAAATTTATGCTGCCTTCTTCAAAGAACCTAAATCAGTAACATCCTTGGCCTGTTCAAGTTATGAAAGATAAGGTAAGCTTCACAGGGAGTTTACTATGGGAAGTCATATATGGAAACCAAGAAGAATCTTATAATTTGAAAGCCTGATAGACCATAAACGATGGTCTCAGTTCCAAGTCATCAAACATGATGTGTAACTAGGGAAGCCAAAATGGAATTCAAATTATACTTGTCACTAATGGTGAGTACATTCCTTTTGTTTCTACACAAAATATATATAACTGAAAAAAGCCACCTCACACTTTGTTTAGATCTATTAAGCACAACTTCGTACATTACTATTTATAAGTTTGAATTTATATCAAAATATTAGTTCGTTAGATTAGCCAATGAATTAAATACATATAATATAATGTAGCGGTATTAGGCCTGGAGGTCCATTACATATGCTGTATAATGGACCTAAAGCCCATGCCAAAGACGAAATGTGTCCGAGAAGGGGTAAACGTTATTAGAAGGGACCATGTTAACAAACAAAGAAGTCAATTTAGATCGTGACGACTTAAGGGGTTGTGTCGAGATCAAGATTCACCTTGGTTGACCGAGGCCGTGACCTGTAGAGGTGATCTGCTATCCGAAGAAACATCACAGAAGTACTTAATTGATGCAGATAAGCACTATGGAAGCTTAAGACATAGAAGGATCCTAAAGTATCCAGGGAAAAAGCTGCTACCTCCGTATTAAATGCTCTGTAGCTAACTCTCTGACCGCATTAATGTGGAAGTGATGCCTGGATAGTGGGTTTCAGCCTTACAGCTACTACATGAAAACTTATAGGAGGTGCTGATGGGACAAGTATCAAAATCCACCATTTGGCATGCATGTGGAAGATAGGGGCGGAAAGGAGAAAGAGTATAAAAGGAAGAAGAGGGAGAAAAGAAAGGGGATCAGAAAAGAAGGAAGAAAAACACTATAGCATTTAGGAACCAAACTTGTAACCCAGTCTGAAGATAATATAAAAGAACAGTACATCTCGGACTTTGCCGAGGATAATTTTTCTTCAATATAATCCTATTTCGTTTCATTCTCTTATCATCTGACTGATTCCAAAGTTTATTTGATCAACTACAGCCCAGTTCTCCAACCCATTTCTCTATAAATTTATTGTTTATGGGCTTTTTGGGCTTGAGCCATTCCATATAGTGGGCTACAAGTTCAAAACAGGTCCTTACATATAATAATTATTTATATTAGAGAAATTTATATGATTATTTTTATAAATTTTATATAATAAACTATTTTTATTTAAGTTAATTACTAATAGGATAAATACATTTATTTTGATTTGTTATATTAATTATGTTAAATGGAACATTAGTTATTTAAATATAATGAAATTTTAATTTCATTTTCTAAAATTTATATGAGAAACAATTAATTTGAAATATGGTGCTCTTACTCAAATGCAGTTTCTTTTGTAACCGTTTAAATAAGTCCAACAAAAAATATATATAAACACACAATCAAGACATAAAGAAAGTAACCAAGGGATATTTGCATTTTGATTTTATCAAATCAAACATTTTCATTTTTTTTTTCTTTTTTTTGAAAATGATATTTGCATTCTTGGGTAGGTATGAAACTTGTGTATCTATATTAACCATTATATCATGCAATTTTTACATTTAACCATTATATTATGCAATTTTCAAATTTATAAAATAGAATGCAAATGATTATAGTTTTTTGTAAGGAAAATTATTGAAATATTGGAGGAAACTAATAATATAATGCAGGTTTATTGTAAGAAGTGCGTAGTTGAAAAGTGTTTTAAAATTGAAGATCAAATTATGAAAAGTCATTATCAATTAGAGGGGAGTAGCAAAATTTGTGAAGGAGTTTTCTAAAGCTAGTTTAGAAAGGGAGATATCAGTTGAAGATTGGCACAAAACGATTCTAAAAGAAAGAGGAGATAAGTTCTAGGGACTATTTTTAGAGGAGTAGATTGAAACATTCCTAGAACTAAAGAACCAAGTTAGGACAGGATTTTGTGAAGGAACAAGTAAGATTGTTGGTGGAGGAGTTGGAGGAGAAAGCGATAGTGGCTGAGGAGTATGCAACCGAGGTGGCTGAGGAGCAAGCAACTTTGGTGGCTAGGATTCTGTGTTGCTTGAAGGGTAATTAAAGCTCACCTTGTGAAATTGCTACTTCTTATATATATGATTTTTCTCCCTTCATCTTCATTAAAATAGTCGAAATTGTTGTTAATGTTTTTTGACAAGTGTTGGTTTTTTTTTTTTGTTTTTTGTTTTTGTGTGTGTGTGTGTGTGTGTTTCTTGGATTGTTTTTCTTAGTTTTGGGTAACAAAGAGAGTGAACCGAGGTGGCTGAGGAGCAAGCAACTTTGGTGGCTAGGATTCTGTGTTGCTTGAAGGGTAATTAAAGCTCACCTTGTGAAATTGCTACTTCTTATATATATGATTTTTCTCCCTTCATCTTCACTAAAATAGTCGAAATTGTTGTTAATGTTTTTTGACAAGTGTTGGTTTTTTTTTTTTTTTTTTTGTTTTTTTTTGTTTTTGTGTGTGTGTGTGTGTGTTTCTTGGATTGTTTTTCTTAGTTTTGGGTAACAAAGAGAGTGAAACTAGTGGGACTATTGTGGTTTGGTTTGAGGGTGAGAGATTGTTGGGAAGGAAAAGAAGAAGGGAAAGAGAGTTTGAGGTGAGGGAGTTAGAGATTGGTTCAATGGTAGATATTTACTAACACATTTTTCACACCCATAACTAAGCTCTTGAAACTATATCTTTTGCTAGACACACTATTTACCATATGTTAGAGGTTCTTGGAACTCTCATCAATTAGGTTTTTTATTTTTATTTTTTTTAATAGTTATATTTGATCAATCACCCCTTAAAATCTTTTTGGTCCGTTTAAAATATTTACTCCTCACACATCACCATTGCCCTATTCAGGTAAGAAGTGAACACAAGGGCAAACTTGATTTTTTTTTTAAGAAACAAACACACACAAGCTATTAAGTAATTTAAAAATAAAAATTCTGATCCTAGGCTGATTACAAACATGAGTTAACCAAATTCCGTTTTGTTCCAACTTCCAAGGTTTCCTAGAAGAGTCGCCATTACTTTTGAAACTGGCTTTTTGTTTGAATCAACTTTTGTTTGATAAATATATATTTCTCAGATGAATTGATTTTTAAATTAAGGTATCTTTAATTTAATTAAAATGATCAAAAAACTAATTGTATATAGGAGTCAAACTCTTTGGAATTTTCTTGTGCATTTTAACTTTCAAGTTTTCCAAGAAAAAGAAAAACGGTACTCAAGATGGGCAAGGGAGCTATGACAATTTGATCATATTTGAATGAATTATGCTTATACTTCTTGTTGTTGTTGTAGTACAAGAAGATGATCAACTTCGGCTTCCTAGTTTTCCTTCCTATCACTCACCTTGTCTCACTTTCGGTACACTTGCTCATTGCCATGACAATCCTCCCTCGTACAGAAGAACAGAATTGCAGAAACCACTATGAAAATAAACGTTATGAAATCCTATATCCTGATACCTATAAACTTTGTTACAAAATTTGTATACCGTCTCATGCGTACTTCATAGGATCCTTTTTGTATATGTATTTAAGAAGAACTGGAGTATTCTCAATAATCAAGAGTCTTATAGTTCAATTAGTTGGCATTTTATAGTGTTTCCAACGAAAATATCTAAAGCTAAATTCACTTCTTCCCTATTGTAACTATCGAATTATAAATAATAAAAAAAATAACTTTTTGTTTTTGTTTGTTTTTTTTTTTTTTTTTTTTTGGTTTCATTTGATTAGCAAGAAAGGTTTCTTATGAATTAATTATTTTAGTCACTAACTTAATTTAAGATTTTTTTTATACCTAATTTCTATAAAAGAAAAAAAAAAATTAGGGGCATATATTCCTTATGTCACAAATTATTATGTAGTTTAGCATGTATTGCATGGTTATACTAATATGTTACTAGTTTAATCACTAGATAAACAATGGTATTTTTTTCTAATACAACTTACTCATTTAACATCTAATAATAATATAATAAATTTGAGAAGGCCAGTTATTTAATGATAATTATCATATTAATAACATTCCCCTAAAAAAACACATTAATAACATGTATTATTCATATTATGATTGCTTTAAAAGAGAGGAAATGAGGAAGAGTAATGATATATTAACACAAACTATTTTGCAACATTTTTACAGACTGTTAAAGTGGCAAATTCTTACTGATTTTTTGGGTCCACCACTAATATCACATTTTTACTTACTAATAATCACATGTTATATCAGTAGTTTGCAAAAAATAAAGGGATGCAAAATAGTTTGTGGCTTTGGCATTTTTCCAATAAGGAATGGACCAAAAAAAAAAAAAAACACATTTTAAATATATATTTACTTATCCTTTTCTACGGTAAGTGAAAATTAAAACAGTAATCTTCATACATTCCCTTAATCAAGTTACACAGAGAAATTAATACAACCCACGATTGTGAGTTTGTGACACAATTGTTAGGGTTAGGGTCATGTGTCAATGCAGTTGTCCAAGTTGAACTTGAGTTATGATTTTTAGCAGGGTAGCCAAAATTGTTTAAATCCTTACCCTTTTTCCGCTCAACAAATCGAAAAATAAAAACACACAGAAAAACAGTGGTAATTCCTAAAGGAATACAATTTCATCAAGAGTATTTCAAAAGGTTATATATATATATATATATATATATTACAAAAGTGTGTGTCATTTTATTTATTAAGTTTCATCTAAGAGGAAGGGATCAATGTATTTACTTTTTTAGTTGGATTTATTAAAATCCCTTAAAGATGTCTTGTTGACAACTTGACAATGGTCACATTGATTGTAGATTACAATTTAACTATTTCATCTTTCTTTGCAAATATAATTCCATCTAGGTACAAATAAATATTCTAGGATCTAAGATAGTTTCTTCTCTTATTGAGTTTTTATTTGAAAATCAGGACTAAAAAGCTAGAACCCTAAACCCACCTGTATATATCTTTAATTAGGTTGCAATGATTTGAAAATTATATACACATGAATTTGGTTTAATTAAGTTACATATATGTAATTTTTTAATGCAATGTCAATATATATATATATATATATGTACGTATGTATATTTTACCTGATATTAATTACCTGAGTTTAGAGAAAAATATATTGAATAAGATTCAGTTGCTCTAAGGATTTAGCATCCGTGTTAAGCTTAGAAAGAACAGGATGTCCAATTGTAAGATTAAGAAACTACTAATTAAATTAAAAAATATTTAAGCTGTATAACTCAATAAAAAATTAATACAAAATTTAACTTAGAGTTATGTGAAAAACATGAAATTAACATTTCCATAATATGGTTTTGGTGGCTCAGTTTGCATTGAACCACATCTTTATTAACAGACTTCTCGGCTTAATAGCAAATTCGGATGGGTGATTTAAACAACAACGTATTTCACTCATCGCATTAAATATTTGCTGCATGTGAAATTCGTGCTAAATACAATGGTGACCTGAATTTATATATATATATATATATATATATATATATATATATATATAAAAGAAAGGGAATTTTCGAAAGAACACATTGTTATATAGCATGTAAGAAGAAAATGACGTCTTTGAATGTAAAGTCACTTCTTTCTCTTCTTTCACTCCTCCCCCCTGTTGTCCTATATTAATTATTAGGTTTTAGGTCAACAAATCTCATGAAATAGTAATCTAAATTGAGTTAAAAGTGGGTGTCAAATGCTCAAGATTTAAAGGTTCAAGATATAGCTAAAAGAAGTCCTTCATTCAAGAGTTGGATTGCCTTTTGATTGATACTCGATCGGTCGAATCTAGACTTTCCAATACCTTTCACTTACTGTTCAATCAATGAAAAAAGGATTATTGACTTACGTTCGACTACTACTCGATCAATTGAAAATCTTGAAATTACAATGTGACGTGATTTCATTGAAGTCAGTTGCTACCTAGGTTTCGTGCCCTACATACAATATAAAAGACATCTTATGAGCATTCATTCATAGATCGACTGTTCTTGTGCATTACATTGAAGAAAAACTGAAACCTAAATTGATCAACTCACGAGTTCAATAGTCGATATTCACAACGGAGTTGCTACCTTTCGGTGATCAAGAGCTGAAACCACAAAACCTACAATCCTAATGTACTGTTGTGGAGTTCAAATCTTCAAGAAGAGTCCTTACTCCTTAGGGTCAATCAAAGGGTCTAATTTTAATAGCAGATGAGGTTTGTGAAAAAGGATTCATGCATGAAGAATTTAGAAGTTCTAGAGATATTGTTGGGTCACTTCAGTAAATTAAGCTATTGAGTAGTGACTAGGGCCAATGGTTTGAACTACATTGTAAAACTTCTCTCCTATAGTTGATTGCATTATTTGGGAGAGGTACACTTGTAGTGGTTTTTTCTTTGCCGTGTTCTCCATCAATTTTTCACATTTTCATCAAATTTCTGTGTTCATGTACTTGTTTTTTTAAATTCCAAATTTGGTATTCATGGCGGTTGTAATTAACTATTTTAAGTTGTATTCACATAACCGGCTTAAATTAATTAATTAATTATTAATTAATTCGTATAATTAACAAAGGGATCTAAAGATCTTTTTCCGTTAATCTTAAGTTTGCTAGAGATAAATTTATCTCCTTAAAGTGTTGACACGTGCCATTTAACTTTCCTTTTGCCCATAACTGTTATATATATACATGTTTTTTTTTTTTAAGAATGATATATATTTACATTTAATTCCCATTCAAGGTATATAATCTTTTAAAGCGGTTACCAACCTTGTATCTCTATATATTAGGAGGATTTAGAAAGTTAATTATGATTTCAAAAAATGTTTAAGATACCCCTAATCTAAGTAGATAATCCTTATTCTTAAAAACTAAAAAAATAGGGTTAAAATTGTAATTCAACAAAGTTCCAAAAAAAAAAAAAAAACTACAAGAAAAACTTTTCTCTTAAAAATTAGCACACTCTCTATTTAAATATATTTCATGCATGTTTAATACATTTTTTTTTTCTAAAAACTAGCACACACTAAACCAGCAGTTTACTCCATTTCAATTCCTAAATTTTAGTTTCTTAAAAATCCATTTCTGTGTAATCTCACTAACAATAGGTAAATTCAAATTGAAAAATTAAATTAAACTCAAAATAAAAAAGAGCTCCATTGCATGTGTAGAGTGAGTGTGATGTATTAATTATTTAGCAAAAATAAAAATAAAATAAAAACCCATGTATATTAATTAGATAATATGTCACAATTATTAATAAAACGTGAGTGGTCATATAGGTGTATCTCTTATATAAATCACAAACCTTAGGAGTAAAATGTCAATTTATTTATTTATTTTTATGAAAAATAGAATTCTACTCTAACTTAATTTAAGTATATATGAGTGTAAATCTCCTTCTTAGAACCCTAAACCTTGACTCTTACCCCCCATTCTACAAAAATTTGTATTTATAGAGTGACCATCATGCCAATGGTGTGCGGTAGTGTAAACTATCAAATATTAATCTGGTGATGCACCATCCTTTTTGATATGCCAATATTGACAAGACTATTTTGTTGGGTCTTTACCAAGATCATATGCATGTGTGGGTTTTATGGGCATGTTTTGTTCGATGCAATGTGGACTTCTAATACATGCACCTCGTCTTTAATCCAACTACGAAAGATACCCTGGTAATATTACCACCTTGCTATACATCACCATAGACCTTGTTACCACTTGTTTGAGAGGTAATACTGTAGGGAGACCCTAATTGAGTCCTTAATATAAGACGAATTCTACTTCCACAACACTTTCATAACAAATCCTAAGTAGTAAGTTGTTATTAGTTATATAATAGGCATCTATCATTGATATTACTTTTTTATCCCACCAATAATAGCCTGCCACTTAAGATTTGTAGTGAAAATATTGTAGGCCTAACATTTCTTCTAACACAATACATATAAGACCACTTAATCCAAAAGATTAAACTTATGGGTTTTGGACCAATTATATTTTGTTTTCCTCATCCCTTTTACTTTTCCTCTATCTGAGGTTTGTATACCCCACCGTTACCCAATGCAAAATATGTAATCACAAATTCTTTTAGCAATCTTACACGAATTCCGATCCCAAAATAGTGGGCTTTACTGATCAAACCTAAATCATTGGTCCGTCACAATAAGTACCTTTCTTAGTACCATCTTGATTATACACGCAAAAATGGTGATCGTGGTGAGAAAATATTTTCTTTCTAGTGCTTTCTTTTTCTTGATTAAATTATTTATATACATGTGAAGGTTCCTATCCGTGAGTAAGACAATTCATATATAAAAATGCCATTTATTCCATATGGAGGACTTTGATAATTGATAGCACTTGTGAGAGAGTGCTACACTTTGGAAAAGTTCTTTCATTGAAAACAAGATGCACATAATGTGACAGAATTTCATTCCATAAATATAAGTTAATGGGCTTGAGTGGTCCAACAAAATTATGAACACATTGCTTTTGTTGTACTGTACTTCTACTCCTCATGGGAATTAGTCACACATGAATGAAACTCCCATAACTCATAAAATCCAACCCGAATCCAAGCCCAAAATAGCCTACAGGTAGGTGCATGGTGAGTGGTCCATAATATTTGAAAGAGAATTATTATGTTCATAACATTTTTCGTAACAAATTTTAAGTAATAGATTATTTCTCTTTCTTATTAGAAGGCAATAAAGTAATTTCAGTAGTGGGTTCAGATTAAAACCAGTAATAACTTATTACCTAAAATTTATTATTAAAATATTGTAAAAATATTGTAGATTTAAAACTCTTCTACTTGAAATTCTAGATCTGATTTTGTTTGCTCTTAAATTTTAGACAAATCTATGCAGTCACAGTTGTTCATTTACAACTTCTAACAAGCTGGATTATTCCTCAGATTACCATTCTTTCCTATCCAAACTTTATTAGTCAAGCTTGTTGTTAATAATCCTTAATTAGATGTCTCGAACTTAAATTCAACCCATCAGTACTCTTAAATTCATTGTTTTTTCTGTATGCTTGGAACAATAGCAGCATATACCAATGCTATAAATCAACATAGCAAATCCATGTTATGTCACCCAATTTTTTGGAATCAAAACACATGCTAGATCTCCCAAAAAGTGGCCCCTTCAATTAAAATCACAAATTTCCCACATGTAATCACATGATGGGTATGGCATGCCACCATCACCATAATGTTACAATAAATCGCCAGAAAACCCCAAATTTTTATCAACAAAAAGACACTGATCCACATTGTTCCACCTATGTTCCCTCTTTCACAAGTTGAGTTTTTGAAATTAATAATAATAATAACAATGATTACCCAACTCAAAATCACAAACTTTTAATCAAAAAAGAACTCAAACCCACTAAAAGAGACTTGTCGGTCATTATTTAAATTTATGAGGGTGTTTTGGTCAATCAAAATGCCAACCAATTAACGACCACTGTACCTGTTTTTTATTTTTATTTTTATATATAGACTAGTGCTAATAAACCTTTTATAGCCCAAATTATTCAACATCAAAATTCAAACACAGAGAGCACTAAAAGTTGCAAAACAATGGCTGAGTTAGAGAACCCAAATCTGATGCCAAAGCTCATAACTTTTCTCTCTTCTCTTCTCCAAAAAGTGGCCGATTCGAACGATCTCAACCGTCAATTCCAGCCCCAGAAAATCTCTGTCTTTCATGGCCTATCTCGACCAACCATCTCAATTCAAAGCTACCTAGAGAGAATTTTCAAGTATGCAAATTGTAGCCCTTCCTGTTACATTGTTGCATATGTTTATCTTGATCGATTTTCTCAAAGCCAACCCGCTTTGCCCGTCAATTCCTTCAACGTTCATCGTCTACTAATCACAAGTGTCATGGTGGCTGCAAAATTCATGGATGATATGTGAGTGTTATAGTTTTGAAGTCAATAATATTGGATGCAGAATTTCAATTCCTTGCTTTTAATTTTCTTGAAACTTAATATTGTATGTAACTTAACGTTTGAAATGAAGTGACAACTTTAAATTCTTGCCTTTTCTTATTTGGCTTTCAAGTTTGTTTTTATGTTAATATAGGTTCTACTAGCTAGTTTTAGAGCATGTTTCATAGAGGTATAAAATTGTGAAATTCAGGATTTCCTTTATCTGTTTGACCTGATGCTAGAATTGTAGCTTGCTGTTTTCTTTTCTGAGTTTGCTGTATTTGAATGTTTTTCTTTGCAAATAATTGAAACTCTGAAAAGTCTCAAATATTAAATTTTGGTTTTCTATATCCTGCAAAGGTTGTATTCACTTTTTTTGTAAAATCACAATCACTGGGCATTCTTTGTCGAAGATTAATGCTTCCACGTGTAGATACAAATGGTATAGCCATGTGAAACCCTGGATCTTTTAATATTGCCAGCCAAGAAGCATGTGATTCCAGCGAAGTTATATAAATAATTTGATTTGAGGTCAATGAACCAATATATATATATATATATATATTTAAAAAAAAAAAAAATTGACCTTGCTTAGTTTCCTATTTTCACTTAATTTAAATGCCTATACTGCAAAATTCATTTTGGTAATTATGTAACTGGATATTTTCTTCCACAATCATGTCCTAATGTTCTGTTTTTTGTTTATGGTTTGAAATTTTCAGTTACTACAACAATGCATACTATGCAAAAGTTGGAGGAATCAGCACAATAGAAATGAACTTTCTTGAAGTAGATTTCCTATTTGGTTTGGGCTTCAGATTAAATGTGACCCCCAACACCTTCCACATCTACTGCTCCTACCTCCAAAGAGAGATGATGATGCAACAACCACCTCTTAATCTAGCAGAGTCATCTATAAATCTAGGAAAATCACTCAAACTCCATTTGTGCTTCAATGAGGATGAGCCCTCTCATCAACAGCAACAATTAGCTGTGTAATTAAGCTTTTAATGCACATCTCAAAAATGCAGTTAGATATAGAAGTAGTAACATTGTCCTCTATCTCATTAAGCTTATGATATTTGTGTACCAAACTTGCTTTTGATGTTTTTTGGTCTTACCTTTATTGGACTTTGGAATTGAAGTTATTTTGGAATGTACATATGGGAGTTTCTTCTTTACAGTCTGGCTATCAAAGTCTCATGGGTCATTAAATTTTTTTAAAATTGTTATGTGGTGGATACTTGCTCTTATCTACGCTAGGATTCTCTTACTTTTTGGGTTGTCACTCTTAAGTTTCAGAGGAGGCATGAATAATAGGCTTATACTTGGAGACAACTTGGATTTTGTGTAGGAAAAATGTGTGGTGAGTGGTGAGTGGTAAGTGTAGAAGCTAGTTTGGTGTTATGGGTGGGTCATGGGATGAGAACGACAGTAATGTACGCAAAGAGGACTATTTTGTTGGGGTTATATATTTTTTGTAGTGAAGACAGTTTGTTCTGTTTCACAGTTGTACAGATTCTTGAAAAGGGAACAAAGAGCATGTGTAATCATGGACAGCTAGGAGAGAGAGAGAGAGAGAGAGAGAGAGATAGGGACTGGTAAACTTGGATTGGCCTTGCTATCTGGACCTTTATAATTTGACCCAAAGTTTCTATCAAACTACGCCAAGTTTTGGGCTGGCGCATTAATTCCAGGCCCAAATCCTAAAAGACAGAAATGCCATGGGAAAAAAGCCCTTTCACTAAACTCATGATCTTTTGAAAAAGAGCCTTCATTTTTTAAAGATGAATTCTACAATGCACACTTTTTTTCCCCTTTCTTTATATATATATATATACATAATAGTGATCCTTCTAAAATATCATTTTATATAGTAATAGTGATACAACTTTTTTATAGAATTTTCTTTTCTTTTTATTTTTTCATTTTTATAAAAGCTAAGGATAATATAGGAAATTGAACTTTCTCTATTGAAAATTTTCATATGTTTTAGAATATATATATATATATATATATATATATATTTTTTTTTTTTTTTAAGTTATCGTTTTTATAGGATGGAGTGAGTCCATCTTTTGTGTAAAATACACTAATAGTCGATATCTTCTTCTTTTCTCCCAAAAAGATGCAAGACTTACTAAAGATTTTGGCCACTTTAGGTGACATTTTCTGATGTAGGACAAAATATTCTAATTAATTTCTGTAATCTTTTATATTTGGTATTTTTATGTAATTTTCGTTATTTTAGGTTTAGGGCATTTATTTCCTTATTTTTAGGTGCATTTAATGCTTTTTAGGTCAAATTTGATTCCTATTATGGTTAGGTATCAATTAGGAGTTAATTTAGATTATATTTTCTTGTCAATCAAGTTTTAAGGAGCCCTTAAATAGGCCCCAAAGTCTGTAAACGTTTTTTTAATAGACTATTATCAATAAACACAGACTTTTGTCAAATTTTCTTCTGGTGGATTCCAGTTTTATCTCCTTGTGAATTCAGGGAAACCCCTCGTGGATTCGAGGTTTACTACCAGAAACTAACAGTTTAGTTTCTGTTCCATCAAGAGAGCATCGTGTGTGTTTCTCTTCAGGCTTCCGCGACATCAGTTGGTATCAGAGCCTTGACTTACCCTGGTCTGATGGCTAACCGGCGAGACGGTAACCACCACAACAATGACGGCAGTGACGACGTCAACAACCCAGTCCTCACTAGGGCTGAGTTCCTCAAGTTTCGTGAAGAGGCTCGTTATGAGCAACAATTTCATGAAAAGAGTCAGAAAATTATGGGTGAAATCCAGCAAAAGATTGCTATTCTTCTTGCTAGGAAATCATCTCACAACAACAATGTTCAATATATTCAAAGACGCACTCCTAACTACAAGAAAATTTCATTATTTGACGGAGATATGTGTAAGATGGATTTTATTGATTGGCTTCTTGATTTAGAAGAATATTTTAATTTTTGGAAGATTTGTGATGAAGAAAAGGTGCGGCTTGCATCTAATAAATTAGACAATGAAGCAGAAGAATGGTGGGAAGACATTCAAATTGATAGAAAGCGACGAGGTAAGCATCCAATCTGCTCTTGGCAAAGAATGAAAAAGGTATTAATTGATTTATGGTTTCCTAATGACTATTATGATATACTAGATTATACAAGTGTTGATTATAAATCTGTGTATTCATATGAAAAGCAATATATTCGAAACCAAAATTTTAACAGCCAAGTCCATGTGTCAAGTAAAGGAAAGGGTTTGAGGGTTGAGAAGAAGCAGCCTATTTCTAAAGAAAATTTTGAAGTGGTTAAAAAAGATCAAGATTTGCTACCAGTTATTGAATTGAAGATTGAAAATACCACTTGTCAAAAATTTGAAGAAGAGGTCAAAGAAACGAAGGTTGAGTTGATTGTGAATAATGACAGGAATGAAGAGATGGTAATTATTGAGAACGTTGTGGAAGATTCAATTGAGTTCAAAGGTGAGGACGAGTCCATTACCCACAACCCCCAGGTTCCGATTGATTTATTGAAGACGACTACACAATATGTTGATTTTCTTGGAGTAGAAAATTTTAATTTCTTTATCAACCCATTTTTGATTGATGTTGCAAATAAATTGAAAGTAGATGAGAAGAAATTTTATGCAACATTTTATGAAGAATTCAAGTTTCAGAGCCTAATCAAGTTATTAAAGCATTCGAAGTATTTGTTTATTTGGAGCGGAAGATTTCAGATTTCAAAGATGAACTCGAGGACGAGTTTGTTTCAAGTGGAGGGGTCTGATGTAGGACAAAATATTCTAATTAATTTCTGTAATCTTTTATATTTGGTATTTTTATGTAATTTTCGTTATTTTAGGTTTAGGGCATTTATTTCCTTATTTTTAGGTGCATTTAATGCTTTTTAGGTCAAATTTGATTCCTATTATGGTTAGGTATCAATTAGGAGTTAATTTAGATTATATTTTCTTGTCAATCAAGTTTTAAGGAGCCCTTAAATAGGCCCCAAAGTCTGTAAACGTTTTTTTAATAGACTATTATCAATAAACACAGACTTTTGTCAAATTTTCTTCTGGTGGATTCCAGTTTTATCTCCTTGTGAATTCAGGGAAACCCCTCGTGGATTCGAGGTTTACTACCAGAAACTAACAGTTTAGTTTCTGTTCCATCAAGAGAGCATCGTGTGTGTTTCTCTTCAGGCTTCCGCGACATCATTTTCCTGATATTGGCTCAATTCCTTTACATTTTGATAGTTTGGGGCAAATTCAAACAACTATGTGAACTTTCTTTTCATTTTTGAGGAAAATATGGAATTGAAACTATTCTAGATTTGTCAACTAGTTTTCCCTATGCCTCCTTTTAACCCAAAAAAGAAAAAAGAAAAAAAAAAAGCAACATATTCATGGATCCTGAACTTATGATCTTACCCCCACCTTTTACTTATTTTAGAAAGAAATGTTATATATGAATAGCTTTACAACTTAATAGCATTGCCTTATCTTTTATAAAGAGAATTAAGGTTCAATTTTTTTTTTCTTCCTACTTGTAGTAATTAAATTATCAAAAAAAAAAAAAGAAAAAAAAAAAAAGAAAAGAAAAGGAAAAAACAGCATTTGATTTAAAATTCATTGGTCCAATGCACATACCACCCTGACAATCACAGTTATTAGGGAACATATGACACTGGATCAGATCACCATCTTTTCTTTTTGTAAATCTACTTTGAAGTTAGAACAGCTATAATCCTTTAATTAATAAACCTAGATAGGAATTATAGTTTTTGTTTTCCTATAGATTTTCTTCTTTGGTCATTACTAAACAAGGACCTCACTGGGGTTGGCTTTATAGGCCCACTCAAAATAGTAAACTCTTCAGGCAAATATCTTTATCTAAATGCCCGCGAAATCATTACAAAAAATCCTCAAAAAAATTACTTTTATTGGTAATTGATCAAATAAATTCCGACATAAGCATCATAAGCAACATTAATACTTTATGATAGGTTTGAAAATGTGTGGGAATCTGATCTAAAAGAAGATGAACCTATCTTAACTATTTGTGTTGGATTGAGTAAAAAGAGGTTTGTTTTTGAATTTTTCATTCCCAAATTTTCATCTTCGACTGTAAACTTTAGTGAAAGGAATATTATGTCTCTGTCTTTGATGCCAAAACTTCAAAATAGATAAACCCTTCTCACAGCTTGCCCTTCTATCTTAGTAAATAGTCAATGTCCAACATTTGACTGTATGCACTCAAAATAAACTTCTTAACTACTTATTTTTTATTTGGATTTTAAAAGTTGATAAAATCTTTTGATTAAATCATTTAACTTTATTTTCATTCAATTGAGTCATTTAATTTTTAAATTTATTCAATTTAGAAATTTCATCAAATTCTGCTAAAAGAAATTTCGTTAAGTATGCAATTAACTAATAAAAAAGATATTTCGAAAAAAAAAAAATTCTCATACAAAAAATTTATAAAATATTTTTTTAATTTTATAGATTTTTTTTCATGTGAGAAAAATATTTTTTTAATGCAATATTTTTTTAATGAAATTGGATAAAATGTTTGAATTAGAAAATTAGATGAATCAATCAAACTAAAGTAAAGTTAGAGGACTGAAATGAATTTCAGTCAAACTTAGAGGGTACAATTTGTATTTTAGTCTTAAAATTTGTAGTATTCCTAGCACCACTTAAAATTTATGTATTGTTTTGAAAAAAAAAAAAAACTTTTATGTATTGAGAGAGAGTGTGTAGGAGGCAAAAAATTAATTGGGCCAATTACTATATGCCATGTCAAAATTTAGTAACAAATTCAAAATTTATGTGCCATTAAATTAATTAAATCAAATGATGACATGTGTCATCCAAATTGACATCACATTGGCATATTAAAATTTGCCACATGTCATTTGGCTCACAAGAAAAAGATAAATTTCCTATTCAAAATTGATAGATAATAATCTATATTAAAATAACTAAATAGAGTAGAGATAATTACCTACAAGTAACAAATTATGGAAGGACTTCTTGTTGATTATTATCTTTGTCAAAATAGAATATTTATCACAATAGATAAATAGAGATAAGTATCTAATAAATTAAATTTGGGCCAATCAAAGTCTTCTACTTATCTTCAAAAAGATCAATTCAAATTGAGACTAATCCTTTGAAACCACTATAAATAAAGGACAGCCCACCCTCATTGTCCACCAAGTTTTCAAGAAGTCAAAACTTTGGAGAAATTCTGCTTCAAGAACAAATGAAGAACATTCAAAGAAATTCACTTAAATTGTTCTTCCAAGACTTGAAGTTCTATTAAAATCAGCGCAAGAGCCTCCATAAGATTCAAAAGTTCTAAATTGTTGAAATTCAACAGATCAAGCTTCTAAAGCATTGAAGAATTTCAACCCAAAATCCAAGAATCTTCAAAGAGCTTGAAGAACATTTGAAAGACTTGAAGAACAACAAATCCTTAATAAGCTCAAAGCCAGAGATTTGTTATGAAGACCGTTCAATTCACCTTCCCCTCAAAGTGAAGAAGATTTTGCATTCGAGTCAAGATTACAAAGAAGATAGAATCAGAGGATCACTATTTTGTAAAAGAGTCAAAACAGAGAATTGTACTCACTATTTGATTAATACAAAATTATACTTGTGAAATACTTTTCAATTGTTTGATTTTCAAACTTTGAGAAAATTTTGTGTTTACAAAGTTCTGGCATGTCTAGTGGGACCATCTCTACCTCTCATCTCCTCTTCATCAACTTGACACATCTTTTGAACCATGCACCCAAGGACTAATTGTTGGAAAAGAATGAGCAATCTTGTTTAGTCCTCGATAGAGACTAGCTAGAACTAGTATGGCTAGACTAACAGGGCAACTTCCTGCCATGAAGTTTGCAATCTTGAAGGTTCCAGGGAAAAATGTATTAAGATCTTCACTTGGCAAAACAAACATGAAGAGCCAACAAGATAGTAATGCAGCTAAGGAGGTCTCTTCCCATAGTTCATATTCATTGAATTTGACAAAAGGACGTTTCCCATATTTGGACCAACATTGTACTTTATTAAATAAACCATCAAGATTATGAGTCTTAATAGGATGACTTAATCACTTTGTCCTTCGAGCAGGTGGTTTTGAATAATTCTGTTCACTTCTACACCAAAAGCCAACCCAATCACTCACCAAAACACACGAATCCCCTTCCTTTCTAGTATTAAGGTAATGAAAAGCTGCAAATAAGTGCTCACAATGCTTTAGGATGAACCTCTGTTCCCCGTCATTTCCTATCAATTCCTCACAGCAAGGGATGACTTTGTCATAAAAAGGACCAAAGATAGGGAGCCTCCAAGTCGATACAAATTCCAAAGAGAGATAGACATCTCGCCTAGTGATATGCAAAGGGTGTTGGTATGTGGGCACCATGCTTCACAAAATGATCGCATTATATCAACTCTTCAATCATATGTATAAAGAGATGCTAAAACTGCATCATAGATATAAGTCTTGATAAGAGTCCCCTTGCTTCTGAAAAGGACATCTTCAAGCCATTCCCAATATAAAGTAGTTAACTACACTCTCTCCATTGATCTTGAAAAGAGCATCCCAACACATTCCGCCTGAAATAATACGGTGACCAAGAGTCATTAATTAACGTGACTCCAAAGAAGAATTCTTGTAAAGCATGGTCGCCGTATTATTTTAGGCGGAACGCGTTGGGGCGCTCTTTCCAAGATCAATGGAGAGTGTAGTTACATACCTTTATATTGGGAATGACTTGAGGATGTCCTTTTTAGAAGCAAGGGAATTCTATCAAGGCTTATATCTATGATGCAGTTTTAGCATCTCTCTATACATATGATCGAAATGCTGATGTAATGCGAACATTTTGTGAAGCATGGTGCCCACACATCAACACCCTTCACACATCACTAGGCGAGATGTCTATCTCTCTTTGGGATTTGTATCGACTTAGCGGGCTTCCTATCGTTGGTCCTCTTTATGATGAAGCCATCCTTGTTGTGAGGAATTGATAGGAAATGATGGGAAATAGAGGTTCATCCCAAAGAGCTATGAACACCTATTTGTGGCTTTTTATTACCTTAATACTAGAAAGGAACTAGATTTGCATGTTTTGGTGAGTGAATGGGTCGGCTTTTGGTGTAAACGTGAATAAAAACATTCAAAACCACCTACTCGAAGGACAAAGAGGCTAAGTCGTCCTGTAAAGACTCATAATCCTAATGGTTTATTTAATAAAGTAAAAGGTTGGTCCAAATATGGGAAACTTCCTTTTGGCAAACTCAAGATTGAAGATGAACTATGGGAAGAGACCTACTTAGCTGCATTACTATCTTGTTGGCTCTACACATTTGCTTTGCCAAGTGAAGATCTCAATACAATTCTCCCTAGAACCTACAGGATTGCAACCCATACCAGTTCTAGCTAGTCTCTATCGAAGACTAAACAAGATTGTTCATTCTTCTTCAACAATTAGTTGTTTGGATGCATGCTTTCCCGTACAATCTACATTTTCAAGACAGTCTTTATCTTCAAGATTGTCTTCATCTTCAAGAGTGTCTTCATCTTCAAGATCATGCATAGACAATCTTTATCTTCAAGATCCTCTTCATCTTCAAAATCATCTTCATATTCAAGAGCGTTGCATTGGTAGAGCTTCAATCCAAGATGACAATGAATGTGCATCCTTGCATGGACTATCTTCATCTTTAAGATCGTTGCATCGGTAAAACTCCAATGCAAGATGCCAATGAATGCACGTCCTTGCATAGACAATCTTCATCTTCAAGATCGTCTTGATCATTGCATTGGCAGACCACTTGGCTTGGGGGACAAAATAAATTCGTGCAAGATCTTCGTCTTCAAGATCATTGCATCGGTAGAGCTCCAATGCAAGATGCCAATGAATACAGATCTTTTCATGGACAAGTGCCAATAAGTCACCATATGACATTTTCTAAACCAACGCAAAACAATACAAAATAATAATAAATAGACATGTAAGAAAAGAAATTCACGAATAAGAAAGCTTTTGTACAATACCTCCAAATATTTGGGTGATGGAACTCTTGCAAAATTTGAGGCTAAATTATTCTAAGAGGACCCGTGGCTGTACAAAAGGAGGGGGGGGGGGGGGGGGGGGGGGGGGGGCGCGCAAAGAATAAATTAGACTCATTAAAAAAGGAAAAGGAACAAAAGGAAGATAATCAACCAATCTAACTGAATCTCATATATCCGTATGTATTAGAAGGGTCCCAGAAGAACTGTTCATGCCATATTGAACCCCCCCAAAAAAAAAAAAAAAACATGCATAGAAAGCAAAATCAAGATAAAGTGAAAAAGATAATTGTCTCATACTTGAAGAGAGAAAGAACCTTTGAAGAAGAAAGGAATATGTGCATAGCAAGAAGAGTATCTCTAGCGCTTTGTGATATGCCACGTTCTGAAGATGAAAAAAAGAGTGACAATGAAAAGCAAGCAAAAGAGAAGAAAAGAAACATGAACGTAAAATTATGAGAATAGAAGATCATTCTGTTAACTGATTGAGAAAAAAAGAAAAGAAAATTTTGTACTGAGATCTTTCTGCACTCACGCACTACACCAGAGAGACTGCGAATTCAGTTCTTTGCGGCTGTGACTATCCTTTTATAGGGCTGGTTAAAGAAAATTTAATTCCAACTAGAACTCATTCAGTCGAGACGAATTTAACTAGGAGAAGAAGTCTTTTGCGGTAAGGATAAAGCTTCAGGAGTACAAACATCTCAGTAATTAGTATTTGCCTATTGGTATTCCGAGTTTAAGTAGGACTCTTCGAAAGATAAGAGTTTAAATCCTTATTCATTTTTGGACTTTGGATGTTGATATCAAGAAGTTTGAGTTGGAAAAGAAGTCCAAAAGAAGTCCTCCTCGGATTGAAGTTGTCCAAAAGAATACTATCCATTATTAATATTAACGTGGAGTCATATTGGCATGGTTATAGTCAAGGACCAATTTGGCTAGGAAAAGGAGTCGAAATTACGAGGAGACTACTCCTTTATCTGATGGTTAGGATCTTGGAACCTAGCAATACAAGCTGTTCACCTGTTATGAGGAGTCTTTATAATTCTATGAAGCATTACAAGTTAGTATCCTGTCTAGAGTGAAGAATTGAAGGGGGTGAAAGACACTTATCCGAAATCCAGTTCTAAACTCTATGAATAACATTTGAACTTTTTGAGTCTTGATATACCTCTAGGGGTGTCAAATGGGTGGATTTGGAGTGGACATAATTAGGTTGGGTATATAAAACCCATTTAATTAATTGCTTTTAACCCAAATCCAACGCAATCCAATTATTATGGGTAAACCCTAACTCACCAAATTACCTAATTATCAAAATTATCAAAATTCCATTAAAGTGAAAATCCTAACACTTTCTTGGATTCCCTTTTCCACTCTCTCTAGTCTCCATTCTTGAGATTAAAAAATTCCACATAAGCACATCCATATCAGCAATTATATTAAAAATCCAAATAAAAAATATATTTTCTTTTCTTTTCTATTTTCTCTCACTTTCTTGGCAACCAAACAATGCAACAAATACAAAGGAAGGTCATTTCAAGCTCAAAACTTTCCCGGGAAAAAGAAAAAACAAAGAAAAAACTTTTCTTTACAATGGCCTTAGTTGCGAAAAAACTTCTTGCTGTATCAACAATGGTCTTTCCTCCTCCTCATCTTCTTCTTCTTCTTCTTCTTCTTCTTCTTCAATTTCTAGAGAGCCTACGGCGGCGGCTGCTGCTCCAATCTTGGCCAATGCACTGACGGTGGCTCCCATGTTGGCTGTTGCCTCCGCCAATGCCTCCCAAGATTGGACCAAGCTCCTTCACGGTAATTTTCTTCTCCACTACATCCTCACAAAATGGAAATCGAAAATCCAAACTTTCTTTTTCTTCTTCTGATTCTCATTTCTGTGTTTGTTTTTGCTTTTACAGTGATTTTGATTCGTTTCTATGAAGATCCGATTCAACGAGTTTGGCTGAATTCGTTGGTTTGATTTTTGATTTTGGTGTATTATGGCAAAGATCTACAAGTTTCAGTGGTAAAAATCAGTGATTTTTTTCTTTGTTTATTGTATTTTTGTGTTTTGTATTTTATTTTGTCTTTTTATGAGGTTTTGTGTAGAGAAGAATAGTGAAAGATCAGAGAGAGAGAGAGAGAGCAAGCAAGAGAGAGAGAAGTGTTTGGAGGCCGAGAAAACCCGAAAACACTGAAACATCTGAGGTCTCTTCTTCTTCTTTATTATTATTATTATTATTATTATTATTATTATTATTATTTTTAGGAACGGCAAGGTTGAATTTGGGTAAATTGTTTTTGGGTTAAATAGGTCTTATTGGATTTTTAGTTAAAATCCAATAATCACTGGGTCTAATTGAGTTGATGCCCATTTAACCCAACTAATAATTTGGTGGATTTTGGTTCAATTAGAGTGGTGGATTTAGGTGGGTAAATGAGTTTGGGCTTATTTTACCACCCCTATATACCTCGGCCAAGGGATATGAACGTGGCTTGGGCAACAAATCAACCTTGTGGGATCATTGTGATATGGTATAAAAAGGTATGTATATATGAAGGGTGCTGAAAACAATAGCATCAAAAAGTTGTGGGTCTTGTCTAGTTTCTACTCTTAGAACTGTAGACATATCTAAGTCTAGAGAGGGCATTTATAGGAATCAAAAATTAATTGAGCCAATTATAATATACTATGTTAAAGTTTAGTGACAAATTCCAAATTTATGTGTCATTAAATTAATTAAATCAAATGCGACATGAGTCATCCAAATTGACATTATATTGACATATTAAAATTACCCAATGCCCACAAGATAAAGATAAATTTCCTATTCAAAATTGATGGATAACTATTTTTTATTAAAATAACTAAATAAAATAGAGATAATTATTTACTAGTAACAAATTATGGTAGGACTCTTTATTGATTATTATCTTTATCAAAATAGAATATTTATCACAATAGATAAATAGAGATAAGTATTTATAAGTAAAATTTAGGCCAATCAAAGTCTACTATTTATCTTCAAAGATATCAATTCAAAGTGGGACTTATCCTCTGGAACCACTACAAATAGAGGACACTCCACTCTCATTTTCCACCAAGTTTTCAAGAAGCCAAAACTCTTGAGAAATTCTGCCTCAAGAACGAATGAAGAACATTCAAAGAAGTTCACTTGAATAATTCTTCCAGGACTTAAAGTTCTATTGGAACCAAACTTAAGAGCCTCCATAAACTTCAAAAGTTCTAAATCATTGAACTTCAATGAATCAAGCCTTTAAGGCACTAAAGAATTTCAACCCAAATTTCAAGAATCTTCGAAGAACTTGGAGAACATTTGAAAGACTTGAAGAACAACAAATCTCTAACAAGCTCAAAGCCAAAAATTTGTTGTGAAGACTGTTCGATCCACCTTCCCTTCAAAGTGAAGAAGATTTTGCGTTCGAGTCAAGATTACAAAGAAAATAGAATCAGGAAATTACTCTTTTGTAATATAGTTAAAACAGAGTATTGTGTTCACCATTTGATTAATACAAAATTATATTTGTGAATCATTTTTCAATTGTTTGATTTTCAAACTTGAGAAAATTTTGTGTTGAGAGAGAGAGAGAGAGAGAGAGAGAGTAATGGACCAAAGTGGACCAAATAGACCCAGCTGGACCGAATGTGCCGAACTAGACTAAATTGGTCCGAATTGGGCCAAATAGACTGAACTGGACCGAGGTGGACTGAAATGGACCAAATATATAGAATTGGACTGAAATGGATTGAAGTGGACCAAATTAGACTGAATAGATCGAATGAAGTGAAGTAAATTAAAATAGACTGAATTGGACGAATGGACCGAGGGGACTAAAGTGGACCAAAGTAGATTATAGACTTCTTTTTTTTAGAGAATTTCAACCTATGACGTACGTCCACTCCTAACAATAGTTTTTTATCATCAGACTAAGCCGCCAATCAATTTTTGATATAGACGGGAATTGAATTTCAGATCTCTTATTCAACTATCTGGAACTTTACCAGTTGAGCAAACTGGAACTCATAAATAGATTATTGGCCTTGACTCAAGAAATTTCCTCTTCAACCCTCTTCATGAGTAGAGTTTCAATTCCTATATAAAATCATTTAAAAAATAAATTAATTAAAAAAAAAAAGAGTTTCATTTAGTTGAAGAATTTTAGTCTGTACGTATGGCTTCTCAAATTGCAAAGCCAATCTACGTTGTCAACTCACATTTCAAGCTTTGACACAGTTGTTCAACACACCTGAGTCCATTTATGCTGTTCTTCGACATTGCTGAGGTCTCTACTTTCCCACTTTGTCTTCAACATTCTCATTTCTCACTGGTAGAATAAGTACCTGTACCTTCAGATCTAATAATCCCTTGGACCACAAAGTGTAGCTATGTAGTATTCCCATCAGTTTCCTTTCTACATATCTTCATTATTTAAGAGAGCATCAAAATGTAATTTTTGAATAATCAAAAACTAAGATAGTTTAGCACTGAATACCGCCAACCAATCAAAGCTTTAAAACTTAGCCAAGGCAGCTTGCTAACAATGTCGATCAATATGAGACAACAGTCTTTACCAACAATTTATGACAAAGGAGGCCAGAAACAGTATCTTCTCTTACGAATTAAATTTTGAAAATGGCCCGAGAATAATACGGACTCCTATATTGGACGGAGAATATTATCCTATCCTGAGAACAACTCATGGAGTTTGAGGAATCATCAACTGCTCTTTAAATCATCACTTACAACCTAACAAAAAAGAAATCTAAGGCTTGAGTTTCTACAAGTCAAAATTCATGAAATCTAACAGAGACTTCAAGATCTGATTGTAAAGATTTCAAACAATCTATCGGCAAAACAAGTACTCACTCATATATATGTTAGTATATTATATAGCTGCTCAGGACGCCAACTCTGTTCCCCAACCCAATTTTTCGTTCATCAAAAAAGAAATCATTAGCCTCAAAAAGAAGGGCAGAACAAGCATAATAGTATACTAGTGCGAGCTGCCCCTTTGAAGGGGCGGCTAGCATTGGTGTACCCCAGCTCCATCGTTATCCGCCACATCATTTTCCTTATCAGCATTTTTTTTTTTTTTAATAATTTCTGGTCCGATTTTTGTGTGGCTGTTTTGAGGCCATTCCGAGCTTTGCTTTCTTCGAATTTTATATGCACAGAAATACGGTTGTCGAGATATCACGCACAGAAGGGAGGTGACACAAAGCTGAAAATTCTGAACATTTTCCCTTGAAAAATTCATATCTTTTAATCTGGAATTGATATCGTCAAGCCTTTTTTGGTGAAAATTAGATAAAACCTTGTTCTTCAAGATGGTCCATATTGTTTATTCCAGTTCTTGCTCAATTGGTATAGTTTATTACACGAAATTGGGTAAAAAATTGTCAGTTTTTTTGAAAAATATAGTGAAAACTTTATTAAGCTTTCAATATTTTTGTGATATCTCATCTATTTTAACTCCGATTTTGGCCCATAAACTATCATTTCGAAGGGAAAAATATTCCTTATGAGAAGGTCCAAAATCCAACATGATCCAACAGTTGGATCAAAAGTCAACTTTTTGACCACCCCCATTAATGCCCCATTAATGTTTTGGTCAGATTTTCTGTAAAACAGGTTTTTCAAATTTTGTGACTTTTTGATTTACCATTCAAACATGTTTTATTTATTTTTTCCCTTTTTGGCTTTGAAACTCATGTTTTTTCACCTTTTCTAATTTTTTTTTAAATTTTTTAGTCTTTGTTTTGACACATAAATCGGGGTCGGACAAAATATAGTATTGACAATGTGTGTACAATTCTTATTGATAGGTGTATATTGTTATATGCTCTTATCACTAGTGCTTCCATGTGTCTTTCCTCTTTTTTCATTCAAACAATTGTTGAGGTCCATAGGAATAATGCTAGGAAACAAATACTCTATTTTACTATTTCTATCCTTAGGATCTTGGAATACCTAGAGTCTGAGTGTCCCTCCTCTTCTGAGCTTATTCATAAAATGGCACCTCTAAGAGCTAATTTTCTAAAGCAGTGCAATGCACAAAAGAAGACAGCAAAACCAAGTGAAGGAACAACAAAGAAACAACGAGTGGGGCATTCACATGAGGATATGCATATTGATCCTACAACTGCTGTTATTGCTGATGATGATGAAGATGTAAATGTTGATGCTGCTACTAGTCCTTTTGGAGCTTCTCTTCTCTTTGCTCCATGCTTGAGAGAGTTCTTGATATGCAGTCGTCACAACTTATCATGATGGAGATATTCATGATGATGTAGGTGGCTCATAGACAGCTTTTGGACTCCTTGATATCTAATGTAGTTGCTTTGAGAGCTAATTTTAGTGAGTATAAGAGCTCTTTTCCACCACCTCCACCCTTGAATGATTGAGATGATTGCCTTTGGCAGTACATAACAAAAAGGGGGAGTAGTAGGAGAGTTGTTATACTTAGGGGAATTTTGGGGGAGTTTTTGTTTGAGTTGTTGGAGATGATGTATGTACTTGAGGGGAGTTTGAGTTTAGTTTATCCATGTTTATTTTGTTTAGTATGTTTGTTTATTTTTCTTTTGTTATAACTTGTCTCACAAACTTGACGATATTGATACATTGTTTATTCTCTTCGGGTATCTTATTTTAGTTTGGATTTGTGAAATCAAGTTATGTTTTATATTGTATTTTCCACACGCGCGTTTATAGTTTGTTTTTAATGCATCAAGAATTTACAGGTTAATTTTTCAATGATGTTGTTGTTTATTATTTCAACTTGTAGATAGTAGATTATGACTGAATTGTAGTAGGGCAATAACTTGTATTGGGTTAGATCTTGAATTTGAGCAATTCATGTGTATGTATGTTCTGTCACAGATTGCCAAAGGAGGAGGTTGTTAGGTTCTAAATATTTAAGATTAAATGTTTAGGTTCTATTTTTATGTATGTTGGAAAACCGAGTACAAACACATGTCTAGTATAAGATATTTATATCTTAGAATAGTTTTAGACATTGCCCAAGTTGATTCAAGTCAAGATTCAAGAACAGTCAAGCTATAGAAACAAGAATTCAGAAATTGCAAGGCTTGACCGATTGAGTGCGTTCTTCGATTGATTGAGACATGAATTTTGCAAACTTTAAAGAATGCCCAAAAGCCCACAAAATGTGGGTTTAAATCCAACATTGCTAGGTATAAAATCAAAACCCTAACGCACATTGTCCAAGTCTTGTGAGTTACTCTTGTGAGATCTGAGAGATTCTATAACTTTCTAACTCAACAAACATCTACTGGAGATAAGATTGAAATTGCATGAACTGGTGGAGATAAGTTGTTGCATACAAGATCTACTACTGTTGATGATCTAAACCTTTGAGTGAAATCTTAAAGTCACAAACTGGAGTGTTTGTGTGTAACAAATTCAAATAGAAGAGTCCCTAATTTTGGAGCTACGTGTGGTCACATGAGTAAGTACTATAAGAGTGAGCATTAGATTTAGGGAAAAATCTATTGTAAACACTTCCATTCTTATTTAGTGAATTTGTTGCTTTGTGGATTGTATAGGTTAAATCATCCCCAGATTTTTTACCTTGAAACTGGACGGTTTCATTAATTTTCCTAGGTCATCATATCGCTTGTCTTCTTTATTATTCCGCTTTATGTGATATTATTGCTATTGCTTAACCTAGATCTGCTTAATTGACCTAAGTAACAACTTAGTTAATTTATTAGTTAAAACAATTTGAGTGTTCAGAGGTCTAAAATCACTCGCATGCATATTCACTGTTGGTCTCACTTTCTGTTATTTGTTTTGAACAATTGCTAATTTGGCATTAATCTCTTCCATTACTTTCTATCCGGTTCAAACGTATTAGATGAAAATCTACTTACGATAGGATTCATAATCCTAGTAGACAACCGTAAAAAAAAAAAATACTTATAATGAAAGCAAAAATCACGTAATCAAGTCAAAAACTTGCATAATCCTTATCCAACTCGGAAAAGAGATTGTAAACCGACTTATCTCTAAACCGACTTCTCTTTCTATATATAAGCACTCGCAAACCTGAAAGCCATCATAAAGAAAAACTAGTGTTTAGTTTGTAGGCGATCAATCTCTTGTGTGTAAACTAAGCGATACAAAATCACAAAAACACAAGGGTCTAGCAGCACCATGGCCAAGAAGAAAGCACCCATGGAGATTAGCGTTGAGATGGACAAGAAAATCTGGCACACGTACGTAGTTAACACTGGTGAAGAATTCATGATAAACACCACATGGGTTGTTCAGGATGAGGAACATCTCAGTTTCTGTATAGGCGAGATACGAGAAATATATGGCAAGAAAAAGAATCTTGTTGTTGGCCTGTGTGCTGATACCGGCCATGGCTATAGACGAGGTTTCTGCAACTACAAAGGGATGGCGAAAGATGCTCCATTTCAATTATTGCAGCTATGCGTTGGGAGTCACTGCCTTCTCTATAACCTTGATGATGTTAATTATTCCCGACGCAGTTTCACCGGCACCAAGCACAAAGTTCTGAAGGGCTTTCTTTATGATAAATACACCACTGTGGTTGGTGTTGGGATCAAGGAGGTGGCACAGAAGCTTGAAAGAGAGACGGGTGTGATCATAAAGAATCCGGTGGAGCTTCGAAAATTGGTTGAAGCTGAAAAGAGTTTGAAGGGAAACGATGTCCGTGGGTCCAAATTAGGAGATTTAGCCAAACTGGTATTGGGTGAACACATGCATTTTGTAAAGCCTAAGAAGACGACATGGTGGAGCGATAAATATGATGAGTATGGGGATCCTCTACTTTCAAACGATGTAATTATGTATGCTACTGTTGAAGCTTTCCTTGCCTATGAGATTGGATCCAAGTTGTTGAGATGTTCGTATAGGTAGTAGCGGTCTTTTAGTTACCATGGAGGATTTTAAACTTAGAATTCTAGTTATGCATATAATGCAATGAGTATGTATGGAGTAAGAGATATTTAAGGTTTTATGTCCTCTTTTATGAGATTTCATCATTTTATATTGGAATTTTATTTTGAGATTTTTTTACCATTGTATGGATAGGTAGAAAAAAAAAGTTATTGCTAAAACATATATTAACAACTATATGTTTCAAACATTTATTAATATAAATAATAGTTCATGAAAATTTCATTAAAAGTGACATTATTATTTACAATGCATAAAAAAACTTATCAAATAAAAACAATATTTGTTAACGTATCTGGAATTGAACTCGTTCCCCAATATACTGAGTGCGGTTCTTAATCCAACTTCAAAATAAAATTTGCAAAATATGAATTTAACACTTTAAAAAAGTGTTATATCCCTAAACTTATTGTTTCATTGGTATCTACCGTAACAATATGTTACAATACCTATCGATAAAACCATAAATCCCTTAATCTCAAACTATCATTTATTTATTTTTTTGGGAAGGATCACAAACTATCATTTGATTTGAGAAATTTTGTTAAAATCCATATTTCATAACCCATAACCCATAGATACCCATTTTCCATTAGCAAGTACTAAACAATATTTCTATCAAATTCTCAAATAAACAAAATTTAGGTATTGTTCCTTAAGTTCTCATTTTAAAATTCAGCTATGTGATTTTTTTTTTTTCATAGTATATTTGAAAATCTAGCACACCAAAAATTGAAATGGTTATAACAATAGGTTTATAAGAATAACCAATGAACAATTTGGATGGTTATTATTAATTATTATTATTACTATTTAATAGTATTTAAATATGATATAAAATCCATAAACAATACTTTGAAACCAAAATATCACTGTGCAATGTCTAACACGGGAAAACAATTTCAAAAACAAAAATCAAACTAAGAAATAGCACATATTAGATCTCATTCTTTCTAAAGACTGGGTTGGCTCACCCCATCGAGAGCTGTCTTCAAAGGAAGAATATGGGGAGGAAGATTTGCTTGTGCCATGTTTCACTGTTATGAGTAATATATTAAGGTTTGGTCATGGTGTCTAGATGTATGCGCTTAAAGCCTTAAACACTCAAGGTCTATTCATTATCTGTAATCTAGTACCTAGCATGTGCATGCCTTAATGTAGTATATGCGACCTCACACTAGCTAAATTCTTCGTACACGAATTCCTTTCACGAATCTCCACCATGATTACGGCTTGACCCTCTAACCAACGTCAAGAATCTCCTTGAATTGATCTCTGCAACAACGCTAAGATTAATGGTTCTGTGACTTCAGCTCTTAATCACCAAAAGCAGCAACTCCTTTGTGAATTTAAACTTATGAACTTACGATTTAATCAATTTTAGGTTCAAGTGATCTCTAGACGTAGGGCATAGCAATAGCCTCTCTCTAATAGTTGTGAAATTATACCTATAATGAACCTTTTATGTTTCTCCAAAAAAATAATAATAATAATGAACCTTTTATATGTTTGCACGTTGGGCATGAAAACCTGCTGCCTAATTCTTTTTTCATAAGTTTCAGTTGATCAATCTTCAGTCGAAAGGCAGTCAAAAATCTTCTTTGGATTGATCGAGTAGCGATCGAAAGGCTGTTGAAATCAAATGTTCAATTGATCAAGCATCGTTTGAATGGCAACCAGAATCTTGAATAACTATCTTCTTTCGAGTTGTATGTTGGACCTTTTGAACTTTGATTTTAACACACTAAAGACTTGATAAGATATTACATTGTCATGGAATTTGACAATGCACAACCTAACAATACAAAAACAATAATTTGGAGATAAATTACTTTGTATCCCAAGATATTAAAAAAACCAATAGATCTCACTTTAAAAAATGGTCTTCAAAAATAATTTTGGTATATTTAGCCCAAAAAAAACCAAAAGATTTGATATTGCCCTAAGAGATAACTCTAGATTTAATGGCAATATTTAGCACTACTCCTATCATCCCAGCAGTGACCACTATGACCATTGATGTTGCCGAAACCACCACAAGCAGGTCATTCTAGATTTTGAGCTCCTTCTTGTCCACGCTGCAGTCATCATTTATAAATGTAAATGATCCAAATCGGAATACAAAGCCTTCATAGCAGGGGGAGGAGAGTCCTCTAAGCAAAATACATCGGAAGAGATAGACATGTCTAGCGTAACGGGCCAAAATGTGTGTCACCAAGTTAGCATCATGTCTAACACTATGAATTGAGAACCAATGCAATATGAGACAAATGATATAGTTTTTTTTTATAACTTTTATGTTAAATGTGTGATAATAATAAAATAAAATAAAAACTAAAATTTAGTTCATTTTTTTAAGGTGTTTCTATTAGGGCAGTAGTACTTTAGTGTGTGTAACTATGGTAATCATGGAATATTATGTGAGTATAATAAATATGTATTCTCTACTCTTACATAATAGTAAGTCTCACTAATTTATTATGATTCTATTTGAAATTGTATTGTCTATTATTTGAAAGAAAATATAATATATCAAGATTCTAAGGAAGAGTCTAAATATATATAGAATAAAATTTAAATTCAATTTTAAAATATTTATTAGAATAATAACATGTAAATTTGTGAGGCATAAAAAACTTATGTGATATAATATTTTGAAGTTAACCAAAAGTCAAATGGCTTTGGTTTATATTTATTATTGTAGGGACTCAATTTGGGTTGAATATTAGGTTCCCGGCCCAACAAGCCCAAACAATACATTTATAGAGAGTGGGCTGAAAGGCTTAGATGCTGGCCGTTGATCACCATGGCCAAACTCTTATTAAAAAATGGCTAAGTGTTTCCTTACAAATGAGGGAATGCTCCTTGGCCTATGGCCGAGGAGGCCTTCTTCTGGCCTTTTTTCCCCCCCTTCTCTTAGGGGTTACTAACTCTTCTTTTATAGTTTTCATCTTCCTATCTTCTGCTGCCATCTGTTGATCATCTATTCGCTTTTCTTCTGGTTGTCCGTCCCATCAGAGGCCTTATCGGTACTCAAGTGGCTCGCTCTAACCAACGTTATCCTGTCAAAGGGTTACCTCCCCATTAATGCGGCCAGGGGGGGTTAGTTGAGTGCATTCAATGCGATGGTGACAACTTACTTTGAGGTTAAACTCTCCCCAAAACCACCCTTGTCAGGCCGAGGACAAGGTATCCTCGGCCTGGTCCTAGGAAAGTAGGCTTCCCCCCCCTTTCTCCTCAGAAATAGCTTGTACTCCTCGGCCTGGGCCTCGGGCTTGCTATGTGATGGGCCGAGGTTATCAGGCCCACGGGCCCCACAATAGCCCCTCAAAACTCTGCTGCACGTTCTTTCGAACGGGGAGGAGGGTTTTGATACATGCGGACTCATTGGACGAATGGCCTCACTTCAGTTTATACTGATGCTGGCGGCTTCTTGACTGCCCGATGCGCGCTTTTAGCATTTCGAGACTTACTGAGTGCCCTCATTAAAGTATGGCGGCACCACGTTTCCCACTTTTAATGGCATGATCCCCCGCCTTTATGAGCAAGCGGTTTCTTTTGGAGAAATTAAGGGAGAGTATAAATGCCTGTTTGACTTGCCTGGTTCCATTATTTTCACGATTACCATCGTTGATACACATAGTTTGAACTTGACTCGACTGGCACATTATCTGAAGAGTATCGTCATACCTCTGTAAGTTTTCTTTGTCTAGTGACTCCAAATTTCCCTGTTTTCACTTTTCCTTTTTTCTTTTTTAGAGCTTGTAGTTGTCTTTTGGGGAATGGGTAAGTTTAAGAAGTTGGTCGAGTCCGACGAGATGATGAACCAATTCATGGCTAAGTATGGGATACCCAATAATGTGAATTTGAAGTACTGTGAGGAAGGAGAGTGGTACCTTAGAAGGAGAGAGGGTGAGGTCGTAATTCCAATAGTTGCTTTTGTAGAAGGAGGGATGAGAATCCCTATGAGGCCGGTGACCCTCAATTACCTTAGGCATTTCCGCCTGGCACCCACTCAGTGTGCTGTGAATGTGTTTAGGATACTAGGGTGTGTAGATACCCTGAATGAGAAAATGGGGCTGAGACTGACTCACCATGATGTGAATTGGTGTTATAACCTTCATCACCTGAGGAGTAAGACATATTATATGAAGACAAGGGACGATAGGGTTCGTCTTATCCAGTGTCTTCCTGATTCTAATAAAGGGTTGAACCAAGACTTCCTCATAGTGTCGGGAGAGTGGCACGACGGCTTTCACTGCCCAACTGTAGAGGGGGAGCCAGGTAGGGCCTCCGATGTACAAAATAATCTAGGTTTCAGCACCTTCAAGTTTTATATCTGTATATTCGATTTGGTTGACTAACCAGGGAAGTTTTGCCTTTCTTTTTGCAGATCCGCACGCCTTTACACGTCATTTCCACCTAGTTAATAAGGCGGATCTGGAAACCGTTCTCAGGTCGGATCTCTTCTTGAACGAAGCTGACAACCAAGTCAGAGCTGCTCATAAAATCCTTGAGTGTGACCCAGCTCAGACATCATTCCCTGTTCCGCAGCACGTAATTACAGCTCGTGATCCTCGGCTTACGCAGATTACCGTGGTGGAGAGTGGTTTTTCTTTTACTAGGGGGTCTTACGTACCTGAAGGTATTCCATTATCAGGTCCTTCTTCATCCCGGCAAGTAACAGTGGCCGAGAAAGGACCATTTAAGAAAGTAAGGGAGGTGGTTGAATTGAGTTCCTCCGAGGACGAGTATAGTGTATTTAACTTAACTGATCAGTCCGAGAATCCTCCCGGTGACCTAGGGGACCCTCACTTATCCGAAGCTGACCTTCAGGCCTTAAGAGTTAGTACTCCAGCGGAGATGGGTTTAAAGAAACAGCCCCAGACAAGTCTTCTTGACCTGCTCGAAGGCGGTTCCAAGAAGGATGTACCAGGGGAGTTACAGTCCCAGCCCCCAGCATCTCAACCCCAGATATCAACCGTGCAAACCAGGTCATCTTCCACCCTGATAATAGCTGCCCCCTCTACTGAGTCTCCTGATCCGAAAAGGAAAAGGCTTTCTAAGGGCAAGGATCCAATAGATGGGAGCAAATCTCATTCTTCGCCCGAGGAGGGTAAGACTCGTAGACCCCCAAAGCAGTTGAAGCTCGGTGATCAAAAGAGAGGCAAGAAGGTCATCCAGCAGTCCCAGGTTCAAGCATGGCTGCCTGCTGCCATGCTCCATGACCAGCCTTTAATGGACAACGCATCAATACGAGAGTCTCAAGGAGACGAGGGAGCTCTCGTGGCCGAGGCCCTAGAGAAATCTCTTCTTCTTCCCATTGATATGGCTGAGCTAGAGAAGATGACTGGGGTAGAGGTTGTCCTCGACCTTAAGAAATATCTAGGCATGGTAGGTCCTTCGGCAACTGTTCTTTTTACTAGAAGTTTCTGTTGCTTAGTATTTTTCTTTTTCTTTATAAAGCTGCTTGTTTTTGTCGGCAGGCCGTCCAAGCCCTTTTTAGGTTGGGCGAAGAGGTTGATGACCATAGTCAGGCCTTAGCGCAGGAGCGCAATAAGTTCTTAGAAGCGGCTAAAACTCTTAAGAGATCTGAAGCCGACCTGAAAAAGGCGACCGAGGATCTGGCAGAAATGGCGAAGGCCAGGGACGCTGCTGTTTCTGACCTAGCCGTGGTTAGGAAGCAAGCTGAGGATCAAGCTGCCCGCTTGCAAGAGGTTGAAAGCCAATTACAAAAGGCCAAAGAGGACGTTTCCTACGTAAAACAAAATTTGACCAAAGCCATCCACGATAAAGGTGTTATTGAATATGCCAGAGACGAGGCTGTAAGAGCCAGAGACGAGGCAATTTTTGCAAGAACAGATGCTGAGCGCTCTGTGGAAGAGGCAAAAGAAGAGGCTTTCGCAGCAGGGGTGGCCAAGACTGAAGCCACCTTTCAGGCTCAAGTTCCTGCTGTGTGCAGGCATTATTGCTCTCAAACTTGGCATGAAGCCCTCAACCAAGCAGGGATTGATGCTTCATCTGATCTTAGAAGGGAAGACAGGGTATATTACCCTACTGCCATTCGCGAGATTGTGCTTGCTCCTCCTAAGGAGGAGTTTTCCCTACCCTTGGTTGAAAGTCAAGACAAAACCGCCGAGAAGGTTCCGTTAACTGGTCAACCATCCGAGGAGGTCGAGCCCCAGATAGCGTTGGGGGAGGTCGTAACCGAGGGTCAGGAAAGACCTCAGGACGTGGCCAGTCCTCCGATGGACTTTTAGAAATCTAATTTTTGAGCTTTGGTCCCAGCCTTTTGATTTACCTACTGAGTTGAAGGAACCAGCATACAGCCTAGGATAGCTTTTTTTACTTTTTTCCTTTGATATTATTCCATTTTCTGGCTCAGTGGCCTTGTAAGAGAATTGTGCATTTTCTTTTTGAATCGAATACTTGAGATTTTGCTTTCGTTTGATGATACTTTATTTTGTTTGCTTTGCTATGGTATTCTATCCACTGTTGGTATCATAGGACCATTTATTGCTATCCAAATATGAATCGAAGGATTGTATTTTAGCTTGGCATTGAGTAACGCTTTGGCTTTTCTCGGATCATCTATTTCCTTTATGGGTTTGAGTCCGAAGACCATATAATACCCTAGTAATGTGCGATACTTATTTAGCTTCCTATAGGTTTGGGTCCGAGGACCATGCAACACCTTGGCTATGCCCACCACTTCAATTTTTTGTATAAGCACCTGGTTTCCCCATAGGCAATGCCTTGGTTCTGTCTAGTACTCAGGTATAATGGTGTGTGTAGTTTTACCATAGGCTTGGGTCCGAGGACCATGCAATACCTTGGTTCTGTCTACCACTTCAATTTTCTATAAAATATAATTGGTGTGTGTAGTTTTACCATAGGCTTGGGTCCGAGGACCATGCAATACCTTGGTTCTGTCCACCACTTCAATTTTCTATAAAATATAATTAGTGTGTGTAGTTTTACCATAGGCTTGGGTCCGAGGACCATGCAATACCTTGGTTCTGTCTATCACTTCTGTTTTCTATAAAATATAATTAGTGTGTGTAGTTTTACCATAGGCTTGGGTCCGAGGACCATGCAATACCTTGGTTCTGTCTACCACTTCTGTTTTTCCTGTAAGCACCTAGTTTCCCCATAGGCAATGCCTTGGTTCTGTCTAGTACCCAGGTATAATGGTGTGTGTAGTTTTGCCATAGGTTTGGGTCCGAGGACCATGCAATACCTTGGTTCTGTCTACCACTTCAATTTTTTGCAAAATATAATTAGTGTGTGTAGTTTTACCATAGGCTTGGGTCCGAGGACCATGCAATACCTTGGTTCTGTCTACCACTTCAATTTTTTGCAAAATATAATTAGTGTGTGTAGTTTTACCATAGGCTTGGGTCCGAGGACCATGCAATACCTTGGTTCTGTCTACCACTTCTGTTTTTCCTGTAAGCACCTAGTTTCCCCATAGGCAATGCCTTGGTTCTGTCTAGTACCCAGGTATAATGGTATGTGTAGTTTTGCCATAGGTTTGGGTCCGAGGACCATGCAATACCTTGGTTCTGTCTACCACTTCAATTTTTTGCAAAATATAATTAGTGTGTGTAGTTTTACCATAGGCTTGGGTCCGAGGACCATGCAATACCTTGGTTCTGTCTACCACTTCTGTTTTTCCTGTAAGCACCTAGTTTCCCCATAGGCAATGCCTTGGTTCTGTCTAGTACCCAGGTATAATGGTGTGTGTAGTTTTGCCATAGGTTTGGGTCCGAGGACCATGCAATACCTTGGTTCTGTCTACCACTTCAATTTTTTTTGTATATATATATATATGTATTTTTGTAAGTGGAAGTTTATCCTCAGATCGCTTTACTGGGAACGATTTACTCTTTGCATCAGACCATGATTTTTACACGTGGCATTAACCTCGCCTCCAGCTCGAGGCCCTATCTTTTTCATTTATGACTCGCCCTTCTGTCTGTTCGTATTCCGCGCTCAACGCTCCAGTGCGCGAAACGCGCCTTCATTAATGCCCTCGTAAATTGACACGAGTCCAGCCGTCCGTGGCCTCCTTGGAAATTGGAGATCTCATTACTGACCCGGCTGATAATACTCTTTTCGAATTCTGCACGAATTAATTCTCACCAAACTCTCATCCCCTATATAAAGTAAGTAGATGGTTACCCCACAACCCATGAACCTCTCAGCACAAACAGAGCAAAACACCTTCTTCCAACTTCACATGTCCTTTTAATAACCCCGCCGGAATTGTTGCCGGGACTGAAAAGAACCGGTATGGCCGCAGCCCCCACTGGGCTTTCGGTGCGGCCGAGTCTAGGCGTAATCCTGATGGTGCCCTTCGAGGTATCCCAGAGGGGTGTTGCTAGAAAACCTCATGTCTCTCCTCGGAGCACACCCCCGACGAGGAAGGCGCATGAATTCACCTCATGGGCGGTGTTCGAGTGTTGCCGTCTCCTACGGCCAACACTCGAGAGGGACGGAGAGAATCGAGGGAACATCATGGGGAAGGATACCCCCAAGCCCCTGCGTCTGCTTCTCTCTCTGTTTCAGCACTGCCCAGCCGAGGAGGGAGTGGTTGGGGGCCTGAGGGCATGATTGTCCTTCACCTCCTCCACCTCGTGTCAAGCTCTCCCATTCTCTTTATGCCAATAAAGGCACGAGTTGACACTTCCCTCCTTCCTGTTCTCCCCCGGGGCGGCTTCACCTGGGCCTCTGATTGTAGGAGTAGCTAGGAATAGCAGGTGGCTATTAGCTTGTAAATTTCCTTGTAACACAGGCTTACCTGAGCCTCTGATTGTAATATGTAATTTGTTTATGTTTGAATCAATAATATCAAGATCTTTTGTTTTCCTCTTTCGTTTTTTTTTTTTTTTTTTTTTGCGCAGTAAATACTTAAAATTTAGAACTCTTATCTTATTCAATCTACTGCAAAACAAATACTTAGAACTTACAACTTTATCTCATTCAGTCTACTGTAAATCAAAGTCTTACAACTTGGAACGTTTACCTTTTCCAATCTATCGTAAAGCAAACACTTAGAAATTAAAACTTAGAACTTTATCTCATTCAATCTACTGTAAATCAAAGTCTTACAACTTGGAACGTTTACCTTTTCCAATCTATCGTAAAGCAAACACTTAGAAATTAAAACTTAGAACTTTATCTCATTCAGTCTACTGTAAATCAAAGTCTTACAACTTGGAACATTTACCTGGTGCACCGGCCAGCACCCTAATCCTTCCCACAGACGGCGCCAATTGTAGGGACTCAATTTGGGTTGAATATTAGGTTCCCGGCCCAACAAGCCCAAACAATACATTTATAGAGAGTGGGCTGAAAGGCTTAAATGCTGGCCGTTGATCACCATGGCCAAACTCTTATTAAAAAATGGCTAAGTGTTTCCTTACAAATGAGGGAATGCTCCTTGGCCTGTGGCCGAGGAGGCCTTCTTCTGGCCTTTTTTCCCCCCCCTCTCTTAGGGGTTACTAACTCTTCTTTTATAGTTTTCATCTTCCTATCTTCTGCTGCCATCTGTTGATCATCTATTCGCTTTTCTTCTGGTTGTCCGTCCCATCAGAGGCCTTATCGGTACTCAAGTGGCTCGCTCTAACCAACGTTATCCTGTCAAAGGGTTACCTCCCCATTAATGCGGCCAGGGGGGGTTAGTTGAGTGCATTCAATGCGATGGTGACAACTTACTTTGGGGTTAAACTCTCCCCAAAACCACCCTTGTCAGGCCGAGGACAAGGTATCCTCGGCCTGGTCCTAGGAAAGTAGGCTTCCCCCCCTTTCTCCTCAGAAATAGCTTGTACTCCTCGGCCTGGGCCTCGGGCTTGCTATGTGATGGGCCGAGGTTATCAGGCCCACGGGCCCCACAATTATAAATAATCTTAAATTGACACCGATGTTCTAATTAAAGAATTAATTATTACTAATGGTCAGAGTTAACAATTTAATAAACAGCAAAACCACAATACCACAGTAAAAAGTAGTACAAAAAATATAACAATTTTGGGTGATGATGCCGAAAACTTTAGAAGAACTCTATAAAAGAAAAATGGTTGTAGGAGTATTCATCTCCATACAAAATTTTTACAATAGAAAAAACAAATACAACAAGTCTATACTCATCACAAAATGTATATGGACTAGATGTGTGTCCCTAAACTTTGGAATTGTACTATAGAACTTCCTCCACAAATTCTTCGATCAAGTGAGGGTTGAGTGAAGTCTCTCTTTGATTTTAATGATCGCTTGAGCGAGTCTTAAAAGTGCTCAAGCAACTCTTCATAAACTGGCAACCTTCAAATAGCAACCTGACTCACTATATAACTTACTTAATTTGCAATTATTAAATTAAAACCCTCATTAAAGAACGTTTTTGCATAGGAATTAGCCAACTTGGATCTAAATCCTAACAAATGTTGAGTTCAAGTATACTTCGTATGTTTGTCAAGGCTGACAACTGAATAACTTCTCATTGAATGTGATTTTTGAAAAATTACCATTAGAATATATTGACCTTCGATGAGTTAATTGATAGGATTATCAAAGATCAATAGAAATTCCAACTATAAAATATTTAAATTTCAAGTTTTTTTTTGTATTTTAAAATTATATACAAGATACTAAGAGCCTTGCAAATCAATTGACAACTTCTTGCAATTGACAACTTCTTGTGTTTCCAAAAAAGTCCTCCAAAATTCAAATCATTAATTTTTTCTCCATTGTAATTATCAAATATTGTAAAATAATTAAAAACAATTATATGTTTATGAATCAAATAATAAATAACATTTAATTAATATAAAAGGGAACATATTTCTTAGGAACAAAGAGAGTGTGTAACATTAACAAAGAATTCTTATTAAACATATAAAATGATAATCTCAAAACGACACATTGTCCCCGTAATTCGTTTTAATATACAAACCGAAAGGGTCACCTGTAACATCCTAGCAAGTCAAAAAAAAAGTAATGGTCAGAGAAAAAAAAAAAAAAAAGGAGTAAAGGCAGATTTTTTTGGACCACTCGTGCCTCCCAACTACCCCACCTACCCCACCCATTCCCCACCACTCATTTTCACTCATCTCATCTCTATCTCTTTGGCCGGCCACTCTTGTCTCTCATTTGTTTCCTTTTTTTTTCTTTGCACTTAAACACAGTCTCTATCACTCTTATACTCTTCCACCAGTAACTTTATGCCACCATCTCCACCATCATTTTTCCGGCAATGTCACTGGAAAATCCTTAGGAACTTCTAAGCATCTTCATCTTTTATTTGAGGTAAAATTTCTAATCCTTTTGGTGAGTTTTACATTTTGCTTGAGGTTATATTTTTATCTAAATTTTAATAATGATACCCATGTGATTTATGAGCATTAGAAGTGATATTTATGTGTTTATATGTATGAGTTTTGTATTGGTGGAATTATTTGATGAATGGGTACATGGTTGTATTAATGATGACTATCTAAGGTTTATGTATGATGGAAAATTTAGGGGTTTTGAGTTATAACATGTGATGGTTGGTAAATCTAATTTTTCCATTGCTATTGGGTTTATTTGGAGTTAGTTGAAGTTCTAAATTTCTTGTCTTGGAGGATATTTTGATTTTGCTTTCATGAGTTTCTTATTGATGTAGTGTAAATTTTATGGAAGTTAGTCATAATGTTGGAGATGATGCTAAATGGGTTAACTCTATAAATTGGAGTTTATGCCTTGTGAATCAATTTGTTGAGAAATTATGGAAGTAGAATATATTATTATTGATGAGGTTAAATACTAGGCTTGCCTAATTAAGTGATTATTTGGCAATTCCTAAATTGTGGCTAGATACAATTTTAAGCTTTATGCTTATTGTGTTAGGTTTGCTTGATATTGTTGAGGTTCTAACTAATCTCCTTTGGAGCTTGGAGAATTAGGATTTTGCGGATGCGAGGTAAGTAACTTTTTAATGGGATTTTGAAAAATAACCATGTTATATAAATGTTTTTGGGTTAGACACGTTTTTGGAAGTTACATATAGAAACTATATTTTCCTAAAAAAATCCTGTGTCGTAACCTTAATGTGTATATATATATATATATAATTATTTATGAAAATGCATCATATTTGGTATTGCATATGGGGAAATGTATGAATTGTTGATATGGAAAAATGAGCATCTTTTATTTAATCTTTGATAGGAAAATCATAGATTTTATGGTATAGTAGAAAATTCAAAGATGCTTATCTTATCTTATTATGTGGAAAATTGATAGAAAATCTTTTTGACAAGAATGAAGTTGAAAACCTTATAAACTTTGTGAAAGTTAGATTATTTAAGGTTTTTTTGAAACTACCTGGATATGAACTATGCGTTTCAAAGAAATGTATACCTTTGAGCTTTATGTGGTTTTGACACCATGCCATATGTGATTTCCCGGTGATCACCCGATTTGGTTTCTGTGGTCTTTGTGACAATGGAATTAAATCCAGGTCAGTGCCCTTTCACTTTGGATGACGCGTTCTTCCCTGCTATCCATGGGGGGAAGAGGTTCCTTGATTGTGTGTGGGTGAGGCTGCTGCCTATGGGGCCAAGAGACCACATGCAAAAGAGGTCCTATTTTACGCGCTCTCTCTGCTGCCCATGGGGGGAGAGAAAAACCTTGAGGGTATGGGTGAGGCTGCTGTCCATGGGGCCAAGAATCTGCATACCAGAGAGGACAATATCATGCCAGTTGTGAATGGGTGGATCTCCTGACCGGTCTATGTGGTAGTATGATATATTTGTGATAAATTACCATATGTTAGATTTTATGACTTTGGAAATTATATTGTTAGTGCTCACAAATTATAGTACATAGTGTCAATGTATTTACTTTGAGAAACTTTGTGTTTCATTATTTAATAATTCTTGTCATATTATTATTAAGATGAAACTTGCATTTCTCCCAACCCCATTAATTATGCTACTTACTGGGCTTTAGCTCATCCCACCCTTTAACAGTTTTTCAGATTTATTAGTTATACCTTGGATATGAAGCTTACATCATTGGTGATGATTGGAGTGCTATATTAAATTTAGAGACTTTTGCTGTAAATGGTTGGTGACTTAATCTTGCTAATTTCAATGATGCCTTAATTAATTGTATTGGAGGTTGGTCGCTTGAAGTTTGTTAGCCTTTGGTGTGGTAGGCCTAGACTTGATGTTAAGGTCATTATTCTTGATAAGATTGTCACTTTGTGTAATTTAATCAAAGTTTGTAATATATATTCATGTATTATGTGGAAGCACATAACTTTTAGTTATTGTTCGTAAATGTGTTAGAGAGTTATGACTTGTAATGCAGAGATTTATGGTTATATATTCTTATCATGTGGAAATGAAAGGAAAAATAAAGATCTCCTATAGTTGGTTGTCCAAAAAGGAAAAATCTATAGGTACCCTTGGGATGTATTTCTCATAGTTTGGACCCTTTTGGGTTCGGGGCGTGACATCACCAATATACTATTTTAAGTTCAGCATTATTTCTTGTATTCCTCTTATGGACAAGGAGAGTGTGTAACATACGTTGTTGGTATTTTGTGTAACAATGCAGTTTATTTATTTTTTATTTTTGAAAACTAAAAGACATTCATGCATCGAAATTTTGATGATTTTATAGACCTCATTTGGATGCCAACGATAAGTTCCAAATCATTAATTAATAGTGACAACATAGAACATTCGAAATAAACCTACACCATATCTGGCAATCCTCCACATCCAATAAAATGGTGACACCTAACCCTTATCTAGTTATCTTATCATTATTATTACACCTAACTCCCGCATTTTCCCTTTCATGAGTCTTCATCAGGTTCTACTTTCTTAAGTTTTGTCCTTTTTCTTTTCTTTTTTCTTTTTCATACTAACTTTCTTCTACGTCTAATCTCTTCCTTTTCAATTATTTATCATTTGTATAGTGAAATTCTAAAAAAAAAAAAAAATTATGTGGTTTTTTAAAATAACTCTAATGTTGAAACTTGGAATACTATCAACCAAGGTCACCATTATTTTGATGTAATTTTTTTTTTCCTATTCTCTTTTATTCTTTCAAGCATTATTATATATAACGTTTACACAATATTCATTTTGTTTATGGCAAATCAGACAACCTTTTTATACAATTTAGTGCTTAGGACAATGATAAATTCTCTTAAGTTATACATTAATACATATTGTTGGTGCAAATACAATGATAATAGAAATAATACAAAGAGAAACTAAATAATACTTCTGAATTTTTATTACTTTAAAGAGAGAAATTACACAACACTATTTGGACTGAGGCGCGGCACTCGCTCTCTTTAAGGAGATTCAAGCCCTTGGTTGGCTAAACTTTGTAACCGGTGCAGATCTTCTCTGACTTGTCTCCCCTAGGATACAACAGCCCAACAAGTGTCGTATGGCTAGAACAACTTCTGCACAAAGTGTTCAAGCCCAAAGCTCCACCAGAAAGAACACCTTTCTTTGATAAGAATCTCTCCATTTTTTGTGTGTATATTGTATTTGCAGTAACTTGGATTGAGTCTAAATGAGTCTATTTATAGGCTCAATGGGCCTCATGAAATTACTACCCAATTTATTCTGATTAATTAGGTCCATTATTCTGATGTAGTGGGTATTACAAGATTAATTGTTGGATATTAATCTGATGGGCTGGAGTTACACAATTAATGGTCTGATAAGGAGTTTCTGAAGAATGAAAAGGCCCAAACGGATAGTCCATTAAGTGGGTTAATGACTCTTTATTTTCCATAGTAAAAATGGAGTATTAATTCGGGCCATTTACTCACCAACGGATATGGTAATTGCTCTGAATGGGCTGTCAAGTAGGAGGATCCAAGAGCCTGATTTATTTTCAATTTTGATACCTCCATTTTTCACCTCCCCCTTGCACACATATCTAGCCCAATATCTGAGTCAATACATTTTAGCCTATTAATTACCACAATTAAAAAGAATAAAATAGTCTCTCTCCTTTTCAATGTGGGATTAAACATTTTCACTATCTCCTCATCTTCCATATTCACTCCCACATCTTTACATTTATGTTATTACATTTATTCATTTTATTTATTTAATATTAAAATGCTCCAACAATCCCCCACTCATTTTAATATTAAATTTTTAGTTAAAGAGAGATTACCAGGCAAAGACAGGTCACTATGCATCATGAAGGTGTGCTCTGCATTGAACCTTCACTTAGTTAAACAGCGATCTCAACTCCAGAGTCGTAGTGGTCTCCGACTTGAACTAGGACTGCTTTAGGGAAATTAAGCGTCACTGCTTACACATAACAACCCAGGTGTTGCCATGAGCTTTTATAGCTAGCACTTTACGGCCGTGTGCTGATCTCGGTTTCATGAGTGTATTTGAGATTAAGTCCAAATCTCATAGGCAGCGGCCCCACCTCCACACTCACATAGGTGAAATTTGTCAAAAGTGCTCCTGTAATTCTGACACCTCACTCATACGAGCTATAAATTTCATTAAGAGTTTTTTACTCAACCTCTTCACATTACAGGATAAATGCACTTACATCATAGGGATGAACAATTAAATAATTATTTACAAAATAAATAATTAAAAATAAATAAAATTGTGCATTTCTTACGACCATCGTATGATTCGTTTTTCTCATTGAACCCAATTCTCAGGATCTTTGGTCCTTGGGTTGGGTATCCTCATACATGGCTCATAATTCTATGGACTTTAGTCCCATCCCCCTCGATGTATTCCAGACTCTATCTTTTGCCAAGGCCTTGGTAAATGGATCTGCAAGATTATCATTAGATTTAATATAATCCACAGTTATGATGCCACCACTCAAATAAGATCGCACGGTACTGTGCTTTCTTCTTATAGGTCTGGATTTACCGTTATAGTAACGGTTTTTAACTCTACCAATTGCGGCAGTGCTATCACAATGAATTAATATAGGTGGAATTGGCTTTTCCCATAGTGGAATTTCAAATAGTAATGGTTTTTAACTCTACCAATCTCTAAGCTAATGCGATTAATTCAGCTTCCATCGTTGAATTAGCAATTATTGTTTGCTTTTTAGATTTCCAACAAATAGCACCACTATCTAAGGTAAAAATATAACCAGTGGTAGAGAGAGAATCACCTGACAAAGTATTCCAATCGGTATCACTAAAATCTTCAATCACAGCAAAGTACTTTTTATATAATTAATTAGATTTTGGCACCAATTAAATATCTCATGACTCGCTCAATAACAAGCCAATGATCTTTACTAGGCTTGCTAGTAAATTTGCTAAGCATTCCTACTGCATATGCAATATCAGGCCTAGTACAATCAGTAGCATAACGCAAACTACTAATGATACTAGCATAATCCTTTTGATTAAAAATCTCATCATCATTATTCACGGGAAATAAATGAACGCTAGAATCAAAAGGAGTAGCTACACTTTTGTGATCATGAAAATTATATTTTCTCAACATAATGTGATTGATCAAGATATATTCCATCACATACTTTTGTAATTTTCATGACCAAAATAAAATTAGCCTCACCAAGATCTTTCATATCAAAATAGCTTTTAAGCATATTTTTTGTCTCATTTATAACATGCATATTTGAGCCAAAAATCAACATATCATCCACATAGAGGCTAATAATAGCATGTAAATTATTCCATGATTTAGAATAAATACATTTATCACATTCATTTGATTTATAACCATTCTCAATCATGCAGGAATCAAACTTTTCATGTCATTGCTTAGGTGCTTGTTTTAAGCCATATAGGGATTTAGTTAGCTTACATACCTTGCTTTCTTGTCCAGGCTCTACAAAGCCTTCGGGTTGATCCATATAAATCTCTTCCTCTAAGTCCCCATTTAGAAAAGTAGTTTTTACATCCATTTGATGAATTTTCAAATCAAAAACTGCAGCAATAGCAATTAACAATCTAATAGATGTAATTTTTGTTACCAGAGAAAAAGTATCAAAGAAATCAAGATCAACTTTTTGTTTAAAACCTTTTGCAACAAGTCTAGCTTTAAACTTTTTTCTAAGGACCCATTTACAACCTATGGTCTTACAACCCGGTGGAAGATCTACTAATTTCCAAGTTCTATTAGAAATTAGAGATTCCATCTCATCATTTACAGCCTCTTTCCAAAATATAGTATCAGGTGATGTTAAAGTCTCTTTTAAATTTTGGGGATTTTCCTCAATGTTAAAAACATAATAATCAGGACCAAAATCCTTTTCAACTCTAGCTCTTTTACTCCTTCTGGGTTCCATTTCAAAATTTTCTTGACTTTATAAATGTGAAGTAGAAGAACTAGATTGTGATAAAATATTTTCTTCACCCCCACTATTTTTCAATTTAAAAGGAAATTTTTCTTCATGAAAAATTGCATTACCAGATTCAAAAATTATTTTGTTTTCAAGATCAAAAAATCTATAGGCTGTACTATTAATTGCATAACCAAGAAAAGCACAGGTAGTAGCTTTAATTCCCAATTTAGGCATTTTAGGGTCAGTAAGCTTTACATAAGCAAGACAACCCCATACTCTCAAATATCCCAAATTTGGCTTATGTCCTTTCCACATCTCAAAAGGTGTGGTGTGTGACTTTTTATGTGGCACCCTATTCAAAACATGACATGCAGTTAAAATAGCTTCACCCTAAAAATGCAAAGGTGCACCAGATTCAATTAACATGACATTTGTTAACTCAATTAAAGTTCTATTTTTCCTTTCAGCCACACCATTAGAAGCGGGTGAATATGGTGCAGTAGTTTCATGGATAATTCCCAAAGACTGAACAAATGAGTTGAATGCACTTGATTCATACTCACGGCCTCTATCACTTCTTATTCTTTTTATTTTTCTACCGAATTGATTTTCAACTTCTTTTAAAAAATCTTGAAATTTTTCAAAAGCATCACTTTTATTTTTCAACAAATAAATAATTGTATATTTTGAGAAATCATCAATAAAAGTGATAATATATCTATTTCCTCCACGAGTTAAAATTCCCTCAAATTCACATAAATCAGAGTGAATTAACTCAAGCAATTCGGTATTTCTTACAACATTTTTATGAGACATTTTTGTAATCTTAGCTTGACTACAAGTTTCACATTTTTCAAAATCTTTTGACAGTCTTGGAATTAATCCTAAACTACTCATGATTCCCACATATCTACTATTTATATGACAAAAACGAGCATGGCAAAAATTAATAGAAGAAAGCATATAAACTGAACTGGTAGATGCTTTATTATTCTTAATATTCAATTTAAACATTCCATCACAAGCATAACCCTTGCCCACAAATAATCCCGTTTTAGTGATTACATAATTATCAGATTCCATAGTTTGCTTAAAGCCAGCCTTGATAAGCAAAAAACTTGACATCAAATTCTTCCTCATGGACGGAGTGTAAAGAACATCTTTCAATGTTAGCATTCGTCCAGAAGTGAATTTCAATTCAACCTTACTACTCCCAAGAACCTTGGTTTTGCTAGAGTCACCAAGCATAACAGTTTTTTCTTCTTCAAAAGGAGTGTACAACTTGAACCAATTTTTGTCATAGCAAACGTGCTTATTAGCACCAGAATCTGCCCACCACCCTTCAACATATTGTACCATATTAATGTCTGTAATCATAGCCACTAAAGGCTCTTCGGTTACGTTAGCCTGCGGGACAGATTCACATTTCCGAAATTTGCAAAATCGAGCAATATGTCCACTCTTGCCACAGACAAAACATGATCTATTAAATTGATCTTGTGAAGGGGGTCCTTGGTTGTTATTGTAATTTTTATTCGGGTTTCCCCTTCCTTGAGGTCTATTATTATTTTTAAAGGCTCTCTTTTTAGGCTTCAATTGACTATTTCTAGGAAAATGATTTTTAGGCATATTATTATTGGCTGAAATAAGGTTTACCTTTGTGGTGGAATTACCATTGCTCTCTTGTGTCATGAGTGCATCTTGTCCTCTAGCCTCCTCCTCCACACGGATGCATGTGATCAAAGTCTCCAAGGATGTCTCCTTTTGTTTGTGCCGCAAAGTCTTTTGGAATTCCCTCCAAGATTGTGGTAGTTTGTCAATTATGCCAGCTACCACCAAATTGTCTCCAATCTTTATGCCTTCGGATCTCAATTCTGCCACAATCATTTGGAAGTCTTGTGCTTGATCCACCACCGATTTTCCATCCACCATTTGGTAACGGAAAAATTTGGTAGCAGCATACTTCTTTGCACCTGCCTCCTCGGTATCATACTTGCTTTGTAAAGCTTTCCAAATTTTCTTAGCAGAATTGTAAGTTGTATCATAATAATCATAGAAATGATCGGCAAGACAATTCAATAGATAAGAGCGACAGTTATACTCATCTTTTGTATACTTATCTATTTTTTCTTGATGGAGAATATATTCTTCATCACTCATCTCATCGGTAGGAATTTTTGATGGATTCTTGTCAGTGAGGATGTAAGAGACTTTGAGAAGGTTCAAGTAGAAGAGGACCTTTCCTTTCCACCTCTTGAAGTGGGTTCCCTTAAAGCGAAAGGGCTTGTTAAGATCTTCAACAGGCTCATTTGGTTTCTCTTGTGTATTTCCAATTTTGATACCTCCACTCTTCACCTCCCTCTTGCGCACGTATTTAGCCCAATATCTGAGTCAATATATTTTAGCCCATTAATCACCACAATTAAAAAGAATAAAATAGTCTCTCTCCTTTTAAATGTAGGATTAAACATTTTCACTAACTTCTCATCTTCCATATTCACTCCCACATCTTTACATTTATATTATTACATTTATTCATTTTATTTATTTAATATTAAAATGCTCCAACACACACACACACACACACACACATATATATATATATATATATATTTATGACTTTAATATTTGAAAATTAAGATTTTTTTTCCTATACACACTCATATATACTTATATATGTCTGTATATTTATTTAAATATGTGTGTTGAGTTTATCTTAATTCTCTTGATTAATATATCAATATCAAAACCGGATTCTCCAAGCAAACATTCTTGGTTTCCATTGCTCGATCTTGAGTTATAATAAAAACCCAAGAACACTAACAAATATTAAATGTTAAGAAATTTTTTTTTTCAGTAGAAAAAAGAGGAATAAATCTAACATATGTAGTGAGGATATTAAGGGCCTATTGGGTTCGATTTTTTTCAAGTGGTTTAAATCATTAAAAAAAAATTTATTAAACTTGATATATATCTTTCTTAGTGAAGCCAAAAAAAAATAAATAAATAAGAACATTTTTAACGTAAAAAGTCCATAAGATTTACAACTAAAGATACATAGAGGGGGGAAAAACACTCCAAAAAAGCTAAATAAAACAGACCCATGCAAGTTTGTACATAAAAAAGCTATACCACAATACAATTTTATGGCATGATAATACAGAATTGGAACATGCATGCTAGACATCTTCTGAAGCTTCATTTTTTTATTTTTTATTTTTTGGATAGAACGGATAGAGATTCAACCTTAGACATCTTTTGAAATTTTGGAAATCTCACTTCCACATTTTATGCACAAATTATCTTCAGAAATCTCCCTTCTACAATTGCTACACAGATTCTCCTGTTCTTCCTTATCTACACAATCATAGCAATGCTTGACTAAATAAATCAAGCCTCGTACCACAAAAGGCAAAGCAGCCCCTATCAGGATGTACCGAAATTTAAAAGAATTACCAGGAGTGACTGCAAATATGGCTGATCCATAAGTTACAAGCATTGAAGCTGTGGCAACCAATATTTCTATATAGAAAGGGAAGGCATAAGTAAGACACATTATAACAAGAACCGAGGAGGAGAGTGCCACAGTGTTAAAGAACAAGAAAACATAGTAGTCTTCTTTTCGAGACGCATAAATGGCCCTCCCTGGTTCATGTCCAAAATCATCATCTTGCCAAACTCCGCCTGGAGGGTTAACCCCAGATTGAAAAGTGACTGCAGCAATTAGAGTGGCAACTATCAAGAGAATGTTTCGAACATCGCTTGCTTTGTCCTTCTTATAGGGTTATATTGGAAGTCTTTAAACCAGCTCTTGCTTCCTTTTAAGTAGCTTAAGTTGAAAGCAGCTAGCCATTAATTTTTCTCGAGCAATAACAATGTATCAATGCTTCATGCTTTTGAAGCTAGGTCTTATCTAATATACATAGAATGAAAGTTATATGCTTGTCTCTCTCACTCATTGATAGTCCATATGCACCATAACTTTTCTTGCTAATTGGGCCCAAATTTTTGTCCATTACCAAAAGGGATTTATCCATATATATTCCAATGTTTGAGTAATTATAGACAAAGTTGAAAATTTTCCCTTTATTTTACAAGCAAACCTGCAATACATCATTGATATATTTATCAACTGCCTAGTAAGAACTTTGAACAAGAGGGTTATTGATCGGGCAAGATTTAAAAAAAAAAAAAAAATATATATATATATATATATATATGTAATTTTCTTATAAGATTTAAATAAATTATTTCTCAAAAAATTAAAAAATATAACTTTAAGGAAAAAAAATTAAAAAACATATGTCAAACTCAAAAAAAATATAATTTATACTTTTACCTAAAATCAATTAGACATATGTTCTCAATTACACTTTAAAATCACAAAATTTGGTAACTGGTTTCTTTAAATATAACTTTCACCTTTCTCTATCAAGTAAAGACCCCCAATTTTGTATGAAGTGGATATTTGAGAAACGTGTTGCTAAAAGAGGCTTGGAGCTAAATTCTACGTCCACAGTTGACAACCTTGCATGTTAAAACAAAGTAACTTGTGCATGGGACCAATTAACCAAAAGAGGTTAATTAGATAAGTTTCAAACTTTAATTTTGATTAATAATTGAATCAGTTTTAGTTTTATCTTTTCTCTTACCTTGATAAGAATATATATAGCTGAAGTCTTTTCACTATTATTAGAATTTTCTGAAATATCACTATCACGATTTCGTATTCAAATTTATATAGATATAGAATCTTCGAAAAAGTAGAAAGAAAAAGGCTTACCACATTTTATTTTTAAGCGTTAAAACAAGCAAGTGGGGCCGTGGGCTATTAAATTATAGCTGGCCCGGTGGACCATTACATGATCTAAAACGACAGGTATAAAGTGCAACACTTTTACTGGTCTAAAGGAGTTTTGTTTTGTCCAGTTTCTACAATGCACTTTTCAATATGCTTAGTTTTTATCATTTTCTTGAGTAATTTTTTTGTTCAGTTAATTTATTGTCAGATATTTTTCTTGATTCTAGTGTTTTGTTGATCTTTGGGACAATGTGCAAAGTCACATGAGATCTCAATTGAAAAGAATATCGGAGTTTCTTAAAAGATTGATTGAAATGATAGTTTCTTCAAATGATTCTTCATGAATATATTGCTTTGTTATTTGTGGATCAAATAATTGTTTTTGCACAAATTTGCTAGTATTTTAAGTGCTAAATGAAGTAATTTTTTCTAAATAAAATTTCAAATGTTTAAGAGATTAAAAGTTTTACTAAAGCCAAAATTATCTCACAAACTTGTCAATGAAGTTAGAATATATTACGAATACTACATGAATTCTCAATTTAAGTTCAATTCTTTATATAAAACTTAAAGATCTTTCAACTACGATCAATAATATATGATTTATTTACTTTTATAAGAAAAATAGTATATAAACAAAACGTATGATGTTAGAAAATCTTTATAAAAAAATTAAACTACAAATTTCTCAATAATTTTTGGTTTTGTTACCTCTTAACCCTCAGCCATAACAAGGGACCCTTTAAAGGATTTTCTTTTTCTTTTTCTATATAATTTAGGAAAAGGGGCTTTGTTTCACATTACTAAGGAGAGGATTGGATATTAGTTTTATTAGTGCCTAATCTATCTTGAAAGTCAGAGTACTTTTGAAGTGGAATTAGAGCTTATACCTATCCTACGCTCAAATGTGACAAAATATGTGGAGTAATGCTACAGGCATAAACTATTCTAAAAATATTTTACAAACTGCTGATGTGGTAAGCTCCACGACAAATTTTTAAAAACTAAAATGACACATCATATATTAACAAATTCTAATTAAAATAACAAAAAAAAAAAAAAAAAAACCCAAATCAGCTTTGCTCTATCCTTATTCCTAAACCAAAAACGTATCAGACACAAAACCTGAGCTCTTTGCCTCATCGGCGCCTCCCAGCCTCCCTCATCGGTGCCACTTGCGTCCTTGCCTCACGACAGACGATGGTCGATGGACTATTCCCTCCTTGCCTCACGACAGATGGACGACGCCTCCCTCCTTGCCTCATCAGTGCTAACAAACTCCTAAACACAAAACGTTCCGGCGAAAAACCCCAGCCTGAAGCTTCTCGCGGCCTAAACACAAAACTTCTAAACAAAATGTTTTTATTTTTAGACCAGAAATAGTGTAGCCATTTCTTTCTCCTTTCCTATTTTCCATTGAGCTAATATTTAGTTAAGCCAATAGGGCTACACCTGGTTTGCCTTTCGCTGCCTTAGAATGTAGTGGCATTCTCACACACAATAATCCTTGTTGCAAGAGATGCAGTTTACTTCTGATTTTCTTTAGAGTTGTTATGTTTGGCTGCAATCTGCACACCGACCTTGTGTTTTATTAGAGAATTAAAGGTTTGTTAATTTGTCTGAGATATTCTACTAATTAAGAAAGTTGTTGCTTAGTATATGAAATTAAATACAAAATCAGAGAAGCAGTGCCGTGAGTTATGCCAAAATTCTGATTTGGGGTTCCGTCGCGAGGCAGAGAAGCAGAGAAGTTTGAGGCGAGCAGCGATGAGCGCTGTCGTTCCGTCCTGAAGCAGAGAGGTTTGAGGCCAGGGCTTTAGAACTTTTGGTTTTCTTTTAGATGGTGTCTGATACGTTTTTTTAGGATTAATTCTGTCATGGGTTTCTTTTTTGTTATTTTAATTAGAACTTGTTAATATCTGACGTATCATTTTAGTTATTAAAAAATTGATTTGGAGGTTGTCACATCAGCCGTTTGTAAAATATTTGTAGAATAGTTTGTGTCGGTAGCATTATTGTAATCAACTAAAACAGCAATTTGGGCGTCAATTTCAGAAAAGCTTTCAAGTCCGGATCAGGTGCAGGATATTTCGGCAGATTTGCAGACTACGGCGCAAGGAAAGAGGGTCAACGAAGGAAGGGAGAAGAAGGAAGACAATCTTGAAATGTGGGCCGGGCCTAGAGTGGATTTGGGCCAAAAGAGTGGACACCTGGACTTGTCCACTAAATCCACCTATACTTTTAACCTCACGGCCCAAGAATTTCTTGAAAGCAATTTTATCATGGGCCTACAGACTCCTAAGCCTCAAGCAGTTAATAAAAATAAAACGTTGAGGGGGCCCACTCAGGAAAAAAGAAAAAGAAAGCAGGACGTAACTTGGTAGGGAAGAAGAATAATGCATGTGGGGCTCGGGAAAACTATATTAGACTTTTTTAACAATGGTGTAGCCCCTCCTAAGTTTCATGAAATGCACATTGTACTGGTTCCTAAAACGAAGAACTTAGAAAGAGTGACAGACTACAGGCCGATCAGTCTATGCAACGTGGCTTACAAGGTTGCATCCAAGGCAATGGCCAACTGTCTTAAACTAGTCTTGCAGGACATTATATGCAAAAACCAGATCGCTTTCGTATCTAAGAGGCTCATCACAAATAATGTCTTGGTGGCTCATGAATTAATGAATCACATCAACAGGAAGAAGAAGGGCAGAACGGGAGATATTGCCCTAAAACTAGATATGAGTAAGACATATGACCGGATGGAGTGAGGCTGTCTACAACAAATCATGAGGAAACTGGGCTTTCATGACAGGTGGATAAGCTTAGTAATGAGGTGTGTCTCGTCTGTGTCATATGCAGTGCGAATTAACGGTCAGCCATGTGGTCACATTGTTCTAACACGAGGGCTGCAGCAAGGGGACCCTTTATCACCCTACTTATTCCTCATTTGCGCGGAAGGGCTATCCACACTGTTACACAAGTTTGTCCAAAATAGGGCCCTCAAAGGTGTGGCTTCCTCGACTAAGGGATTCATCATCTCCCATCTACTTTTCATCGACGATAGCTTGATATTCGAAAGAGCTACTGTCAGGGAAGGTGAGGAAATACAGCAAGTGCTCAAAGTGTATGAGAAGTCCTCTGGTCAACAACTCAACAGAAACAAGACTTCTCTTTTCTTTAGCCATAACACAGACCATGACACAAGGGATGCAATAAAAGCAATGTTTGGTGCACAAGTCATCAAACCACATGAGTCTTATCTGGGTCTGCCTTCATTGGTGGGGAAATAAAAAAGGAACACATTTGCATAGTTGAAGCAAAGGGTGGCAAACAAGCTTACATGGTGGAAGGAAAAACTACTATCTAATGTCGGGAAGGAGGTTCTAATTAAGGCGGTAGCACAAGCAATGCCATCCTATACAATGAGCTGCTTTAAGCTCCCTAATATGCTATGTGATGAGTTGACTAGTATGGTTAGGCAATTCTGGTGGGGACAAGTAAAGGATAAAAAGAAATTAGCTTGGTTGAGCTAGGAGAAGATGTGCCTATCGAAGGAGAGGGGCAACACAGGATTCTGGGATTTGCAACTTTTCAACCTTGCTCTTCTAGCAAAACAGGGGTGAAGGCTCCAAACAAATTCTTCTTCCCTGTTTTATTGGGTTTACAAGGCAAAATATTTCCCAAGCTATGATTTTGTGGATGCGGACAAGGGGTGCCAACCCTCATACGCATGGAGGAGCATTATGGCAATGCAGGCACTAGTGTGACGGGGAATGAGATGGCAAGTGGGAGATGGCAGACAGATTAAGGTTTGGAAGGACAAATGGATCCCAAATCCATGAACATATAAGGTTTTTATGTTGGAGAGGTTGCTAGGGAAAATAGAGGGGGTCAGTGATCTTATTGATGAAGACAACAAGGAATGGAAGAGGGACCTAGTCAGCCAATGCTTTCTACCACAGGATATAGATGCTCTCCTAGGCATACCATTGAGTGTCACTAGAGCAAGGGATAGAGTGATATGGGTTAAAAACAAGAACGAAAGGTTCACGATTAAAAGTGCGTATAGACTAGCATAGGAGGAACAATGGGATAATGTGATGGTGGAAGGCTCAAACCAGTCACCTATGAAATAGACCTGGAAGAGATTATGGCAGATGATGTTGGAAAATCTGGTTTTGTATATCATACAAAACACACAGCGGAAGCAACAAACATGGATCTATTTCATTCATGATTGATAACATGCACTATGTAAATTTCAGAATTTAAGAACAAGATAGCGTACCTTGGTGCGGTGAAATTCAAAATAAAATATTAGAAGTATTTGAGAACACTTTTAATTTTCACTCCAATTCCACTTTACGCCTAAGAAGTGTGGTCTCTCAATCAGTTTCCAAGGGAGAATAATCGAGTGGCTTCACTCACACATACACACCATTTCACAATGATGTCTCTCTTAAAATAAATTCTGTATGTTTCTCCCTTTATAACTAACTAATTATCTAATTGGGCTGGCCTATTAGGCCTTTCCAATTGGGTTTTAATGTGTGGCTTGGAGTGAGACTAAAAGGGACCAATAAGACACTAGCTCCAATGGGTCTTAGGCTTTTCTGTCAACTCTTGACAAGTCCAAAGTTACCATTAATTATATTTAATACCACTATATAAATATAATTACACTTTAGGCCTTATTAATAAATTATATCCCAAGACTCTAATGATATCATATGACCTCTCCATGAAATATCCATAGTGAATAAAGTTATAATGAACTGTCACTTTGTAAACAACTATTTTATCCTTGAGTACGTTTAATCTTTTAATTATTCACATTTATTGAAATCCAATTTCAATAAATATAAGTTTTAGTAACTCCTTACTAAAGTGGGCGCTCTGAATAACCAGTTCCCATTAAACTTATCTCAAGGGGATATTTCATGTCTCTATAAAAAGAGATTATGGATTCCATCTTCAGAATATGTGTTCCCTTAACACTACATGTGGTTACCCAATATACTGAGGTTTTGACCGTGAATATTAAATCTCACTCTTGATATATCAAAGTAACCTACATTTCATGATCAGGTCTACTACCCTCTCAGAATTAAGAGTCTATGAAATTAGAAGTCTTGAGATTAATTATTCAGGTGACAGTTGTTGATTGAATAATTAATCTCACAACGGTCCAGTTCAATATGTCTTAACTCTTAAGACACATCAACACATCAACTAGAATTCTCCACTTCCATGATCAAGACAAATCATCTTAGTTGATGTGTTATAGCCTTTGCAGATGAAACGCCCAATTTCATCACCAACTACGAACTACATTTTGAGTTTACAAGGAACTTGTGATTTACATCTTCTGTGACTAAATCACATACAATGCATCTCATGGACTATGATAATATCTCATTAGTTCATTTATAAATAGTCTCATATAATTAAACAATTTAATTATTTATGACATGCCAATAAATTGAATTTTAGGGCATAAACCCCAACAGATAAATGTGCCGAACAAGGTCAGGCACTTTGCATGGAAAGCTTGTAGAAATATTCTAGCCACGAAAGAAAATTTACGGCGAAGAAACATCACAAAGGATAGAACATGTGATGTATGTGGGAAGTAGGTGGAGATCATAAGCCATTTATTTTGGTTCTGTGACCATGCAAAAGAGGTGTGGTCCTCATGCAAACTCTCCTTCCCGTTTGAAATCCAACCATCATGGGACTATTTGGACGTGATATGGCTACTTCAAAAGTGGGAGGGGGCACGGCCAGGAATTTTGGAGCTGACAGTCATGATTTGCTAAGAGATATGGAAAAATAGGAAAGGGAAATTGCACTTCACCTACATGTGGTTTAGCTCATTTTAACAGTGCCCACCCGTGGTTTAAAAGTTGTCACTTAACCCACCTGAGGTGGCCTCCGTTAGACCCCCGTTACCCACTTTTGCCCTTTCCATTAGAAAATCCCCTTTACTATATAAGCCAAAATTATAACCCAAATAGAACCCTAAAAAAAAAAGAACGAGCTCTCTCCCTTTCTCTACCTTAGAACCCCAAACCCATTTCCTCTATATCAAGATCCCTAAAAATCCCCAAACCCATTTCTCTTTGTACGCCGATTGCCAAAGTGAAATCTAAACTTGTCTTTTTCAAGTTATTACTCGGATTCTAGTCACCATTCATGCTCTGCTGACCGTTGTCAACTACGGATTGCTCTGACCTTGAAAATTTTTGGAAGAAGGTTTTATGGGTGCAGCTACTATGATGTGGTGAGTAATAGCTGGTTTTCAGATTTTTTTTCCTTTTTTAATTTTTATTTTTAATTTTCTGGTTTTGTTGGTTTGTTGGTTTTTTGGTTTTGTTGGCTTTATGAATAACCCTAATTTGATTTTGTTTGTAGAATGATGAACCTACTTATAAATATTTTAGGTGGTTGGATGGCAAAACATGTAAGTGTGGGTTTGAAGTTGCACCCATTGTCCTTGCAAGATTCAGTATGTACAAGAATCAAGCAAGAGTTGCAAAGGAAAAGGAAAAGGAAAAGGAGGCTAGCGATAGGGAAACAACAGCTATTGAGAGGGAAAAAATTGCCTAGCGAAGGGAAGAAAAAGCTAAGGTGAGAGAGAGGATAGATAAAGAGAAGTTACAGAAGTACAAATTTGCACTTGTTGTGTCTTGGGGGTTTTTTGCTTTATTTTTTATTTTATTATTATTATTTTTTTTTTCTGGTAGGATGGGAGAATTTGGAACAAAACCATTGAGTTTGCCTTGAAGGCAAGTTGTTGTAGTTATTGTATAATTTTGGGTACTACCACTTTTGACAAGTGTATTCCATCTATTTGGCACTATGTAATGTTGTTGTTTATTTGAATAGAGTATACGATGTGTTCTTTATATGATGTGTTCTTCTTTATGTAATTTGTTCTTTTTTATGTAATGCTACCTTGTTTATGTAATGTGTTCTTTATGTAATGTGATCTTGTAATTTGAATAGAGCATGCTGCCTTGTTTATGTAATGTGTAATGCTGCCTTGTAATGTGTTTTTTATGTAATGTATTCTTGTAATTTGAATAGGGCATGCAATTTGTTCTTCTTTATAAAGATTGTGTATGTTTTACATCAATTAGGTAGGCAAGGACATGCACCCCACAAGATTCTGTTTACATCAATTGAAGAAGCATAAAGAAGAATGTTTTAAAGCAAGAGTTCCATTCCATATATATATAATAAGCATTATTCAAAACAAGTGGACTCCACCTAACATTAATGGCTAAACACTGCCAAATTTCATCTACATAATAGGTGGTTCTGTCCCCACTAAGACATTAAAAAAATAACTTTACAGTAGAAAGTTCTACACAATAACAAAAAAATGGTGACATGCCACTATCAGACATACACAATAACAAAAAAAGTAAAGTAAAGTTTTTGCTTACACATTCTCCAATCTTCATTTCCCAAAGACCTTGCCCTTGTCCTTACCATTGCCCTTGCCTGTTGAAAACATTGCACCAGATGTCTCAGTTCTTAATCTACCTCCTCTGCCATATGAGAACAGATGACTGCTCCCAACTACCCTTGGTGGTACCAACCCCCTAGGAGGCTACAAAATACATAGCAACTCCATATCAAGATCTAATCTAGTGTTTTATGTAAGTATAAATGGTGGTATTTGTGTTTGTGTATATACCTGAGATAGAGGTTTTCTTGTGTCCCATGTTTCCTTAGGAGTATGAGAGATGAGCTGGCTACATGAGAACCATTGAGCTATGGGTGCTTTACTTGGTGGTGGTCTGCTTGAATCTGCTGTAGATGGTGATGGTCTACTTGAAACTGAAGTAGATGTTTCAGTTGGCTGTGTGTAGGGTTTGCCTATTGACTGCCTCAATGGCTGCTTTTGTGGCTAGTTGACTGGTTGACTTACTTGATGGGTGGTTGGCTTTCTTATTGAATGAATAGCTACCCCACTTGTTGGTTGACTAGTTATCTGCTTGGCTGTATTGTTTACTAGTCTAGGTGGGTGCGTTACTTGCTGGTTGGTTGCCTTGTTTGCAGATCTAGGTGGCTGCCTTGCTTTAATGGTGGTTGCCTGGTTGGCCTTCTTGTTTGCTAATCTTGTTAACTACCTTACTTGCTAATTGGTTGCCTGGTTAGCTGCCTGGGTGGTTGGCTGCCTTGTAAACCTCTTTGATGGTTGCCTAGGTGGCTAACATGCTGGCTGGTTGGCTGGCCAACTAGCTAGTTGGTTGGCTAGTTGGCTAGCTAGTTGGTAAACCAGGATGACTGCTTTGTAAACCTCCTTGGTGGTTGCCTAGATGGCTGACTGGCTGGTTGGCTGGCTACTTGGTTGGCAAACCAGGGTGGTTGCCTTGCAAACCTCCTTGGTGTTTGCATAAGTGGCTAACTTGCTGGCTTAGATACTGAAGTGGCACCCTGACTCGGTTGGTCAATGTTTGTTCCTTGTCCCTTTTGACCCTACGAAAAAAAAAAATTGTCTTGCATCAAAAATAGATTTGTAATATAATCGTCATAGTAAACACATTCTTGCTTTACTTACAAATTTTTTTTGCCTCTCAAGTCTCTGCCTCCTTTGCCATGGTGTCTCACTAGTTATTCCAGCTTTACACCTCCTTGAATTATGCCCTTCCTTATGGCAAAACCCATATTTTATAGGTCTATATGACCTAGAAACTTTGTATGGGTTGTTTGGCTCATCTGCATCTTTCTTCCTTTTCATTGGTGGCCTGCCTAGAGGCTTGTACACAATTGGAGCAACAGGGGTAGGTTGGTTGGTTTCAACCCATTCATCTTGGCCAGGTAGTGGAGTAATCATCTCCTTATATGCAGTCACATAGGCATCATTTCTATAGCATGCATGCACATAATCCTCAAGCCTCTCCAGGTTCTTATAGATTGCTGCAACATCATGTTTACATGGGATTCCTGTCAAATCCCAAACTCTACAAGTACAACACTTTCTTTTAAGGTTAACCACATGCCTCTCATACTCATTATCAACCTCATATAAATAGCTACCTGATGGAATAGCAAAAAATGACTTCGAATCAACTTTCAACTGCTCAAGCTTCTGCACTATGTTTAGACATATCTTACTAGTGAATTTTTCAATCCCAAACCACTTACTGTACATTCTAGTCATCAATCTAATCCTAATCCACTCTAGCATGGCAATGATAGGCTTATCCCTAGCTTCTAGTATAATATAATTAAATGACTCACTAAGATTGTTCACATAACAATCAGAGATGGCCCTTGGAGTAAAATGTGACTTGGTCCATTGGGTTGGTTGGATGTCTGCTAGATACTCCCGTACTTCTTTGTCCAATTCCTTCATATCTTGCATTCTCTTCTCAAACTCCCTTACTGTTGTTGCTACAACACACCTTCATAATATAGCCTTCAATTCTAAACCCTTGAAGTTTAACTTAAAGTTGTTGTAAATATGCTTCACACAAAATCTATGTTCAATTGTTGGGAACAAATCTCCATGGTAGGTGTCAATCCCTGGTTATCATAAATACAATCAAAAAACATGCAAGAACAAAAATGAACACCATCTGCCTAAGAACAAAAAAAAAAAAACTTTCAAAAAGCAGAAATGTAATGATTAAGAACAAACAGCAATCTCAAAAAGCAAGAGAATTGTATTACCTTCTACCTATCTGAAATGAACACCAGATTCAGCTCATCTGGCCTCCCAATATCATCGGCAAATGTTTGTAAAACCCACACCCAAGAATCCTTGTTTTCTTGCTCAACTACACCTAATGCAACAGGGAAAATATTGTTATTCTCATCCCTTGCAGTTGATGATAATATATGTCCACCAAACTTGCCCTTCAAGTGGCAACCATCTAATCTTACAAGTGGCTTGCACCCCCCCCCCCCCAAGAATCCAACTTTCTATGCATTGTATCTCACATATATCATCTTGAACTTGGGTTGTGTGTTAGGTTCAGTAATCTCAGTTTGCAGAATCACCTTACTCCCCACATCAAGTACTATTATCATCTCTGCATAGTCCCTAAGCTTCCCATATTGCAACCTTTCATCACCTAGCATGAACTCTCTATCTTTCCTCTTAGCTCTGTTCACTTGATTTATGCTCAAGTCCATAGACACATCCTACATAACTCGATGCTTCACACCAGAAATTGCCCAATCAGGGTTTTTGTTGAAACCATTCAAGTACTTCCTAGCCACATATGTAGAAATGACCTGGCTATGCTTGAATGTCCTCCCACATGTACAAGTTGGAACCATGATCTTTATCTGGAAGGTTAACTCCCCTGAAATCTGTGATGCATATACTCTCTAACCACATTCATACTTGCAGTGGACAGAAACTTTGGTCTTTTCATTAAGCTTGAACTTAATGTCCACTGGCATTTTCACTGCATATTCCCTTAAGGCAGCCCTAAACACCTTCCCATTTGAGAACTTCATACCCTTGCATAATTGAGGGTTACTCATGCCAGTCTTCTCATTAAACTATAGACATCTCACCCTTTCATCCTTATCCTCAGAACTGTTAATGCTCCTAATGTCATCATCATCTAGAGCTTTTTTAGCCCAATCATTATCATCAGCAGCCTGATCACTGGTAGCAGCTTCTGGTCTCTTCCCATTATCTGTAACTAGCTCCTTCAAATGCTCTCTCTCATTTACATTTTCAATATTTCTTTGATGCTCTCTCATATTGGGCACCTCATTGTTCTGAGCATCGAATATGTCATCAGGATAATCTAGTCCTTCATACCCTTCATCTAGCCAATCAGCTTCATCCATATGAACATCTTCACTACTAATAGTTTGTCCATGGGTAGCATGGTCATCCATATGCACAGCTTCACCAACACTACCATCACTTAAACCCTCAGCAAGTTCTTCACTAACATCATTTTGGTCAACCACAGATGATCTAACAATATTGGTTACCTCCTCACAATCACTATCATCATCTTCATCATTCATTTCCCATGGCTGGTCTACTGCAATTGGTTAATCTGGTTCAACTATAGGTTCTTCAATAGCAATTGGTTCAACTTTAGGTTCTACATTGTTAGGTTCTAAGGTCTTAGGATTTTATGTATTTAGAACTCTAATTTGTAATGTTGGCAAACCATGATCAAAACATTGTATTTAGTCTTATTTAGACTTGCTCAAAGTTGGTTTAATATTGTAAAGTTGGAATCGAGTGGCTGCAGAAGTACTTGGGACTCTCGGCCTGGCTCGATCGATCGAAGAATAGACTCGATCGATCGAAAATCGCACAGGTTGAATTTTCTGCAGAATTTCCAACTCAGCCCTACTTCATTAAACGTTTAGGGTTTTATGTTTTTACCCTAGGTATATAAATAAAACCCTAGCCACGTTTTTGAAGGTTGTCCATATTGTATTGTTGCTCATACATTGCTGTTTTGTGTGAATCTCGTGTGAGATCTTTGAGAAGCTTTCCTTTACACAAAACTTAGGGTTTTCATGGTGGAGATTATTTCAACATCTTGAAGATCGTTACTGTTGCAACCATTGGAACTTAAAAGAAAAGCAAGCGGGGAGCTTGTAGCTGATTGAGGAATTCAAGAAAGAAGTAGTCCGTGGATTCGGAGCCTGCGCGTGGTCGTGTCAGGAAGTTCTACTGGTGGGTAGCATTAGGAAGTCGAGCGGGGAGCTTGTAGTCCTTTTGTACGAACTTCAATTCTTTCATAGTGAATTCAGGTTAGCCTTGAGGATCGGTGGGTCAAATCCTCCCCAGGTTTTTACCGTGTGGTTTCCTGGGTGATCATATCTTGTGTTATTTATTTTCCGCTGCATTATATCTTGATATGATTGTTTGGATTGTTTTAACCTAGAATTGCTTAATTTGACTAAGTAACAACTTGGCTAATTAATCTAGGCTACGCAATCTGTGTGTTTAAGGGGTCTAAAACCGTTCATACATAAAGTGTGATTTCATTTGTTGGCCATTCAGCATGTAGGTCACATTATCATCTGAAGTAATTAACCTTAACCCTTGCTCTAAGTCACCACCAGGTATTAAATAATGAATCCTACTATTAATGGTTCCCCCAACCTCAACACAAATGTCTTGTATCTCAAAATAACTTAGTAGATCTGGATCAACATTACCCATTGTAGATACCTCACCACCTATATACTCTAAACCAGGGTTCCACTCAAAATTCCCACTATGGTGAATAATAAAATCAAAACGAATTTCAGCAGTCATCTGCAAAAGTTAAAACACATGCATAAACAACAATAATTAAATACATAACCAACACATGCACAGAGCACAAATCATTGACAAAAGCAAAATAATCTTAGTTACACATAAAATACCATTTAACGTGGGGTCAGAGACAAGAAACACAACCAACTAAACAATTTGTCTCCATGGGACCACAGACAACCTAAAGATGCGTCAAACCAAAATATTCCTAGGGACCACAGTCATCAATGTCAACTATAAAAGAACAAACACACCAATTGTAAACCCAACAATGGTAAACCACTAATTTTATGACAGAAAAACTTTAATCCAAATCATCAATCATTACACATTGAAAAAGAACAAACACAACAATGGTAAACCCTACATAGTCATTACATACCTGGTATAGAGGAAAACCCAAGCTTCAGTACACCTCCTTGCTTGCAATCAGTAGAGTAAATGTTCAGATTTTACTTTATAATCAAAGTAAAGAGAGAAAGGGATAATGGGTATGGGATTTTTTAGGGATTCTAAGGTAGAGGGAGGGAGAGAGCTCGTTCTTTTTTTAAGGTTCTATTTGGGTTCTAATTTTGTCTTATATAGTAAAGGGGATTTTCTAACGGAAAGGGCAGAGGTGGGTAATGAGGGTCTAACAGAGGCCACCTCAGGTGGGTTAAATGACAACTTTTAAACCACGGGTGGGCACTATTAAAACGGGGCAAACCACAGGTGGGTAAAGTGCAATTTCCCAAAATAGGAATGAAGCAAGACATGGGAGCAAGCAGCGGAGTGGATTGGCAGTGGCAAGAAGCTCTCTTAGCTTGTTGGAGGAATTTCAAATCGCGAACGAACATCCAACTACCACCGCAGAATAGAACCAACCTATAAAATGGGACCCACCTTCATCGGGATGCTATAAAGTGAACGTTGACGGGGCCGTGTTCTCTAAACGAAAGCAGGCTGGCGTGTGCGTGGTCATTAGGGATGAAGCAGGATAGGTGGTAGCAGCGCTTAGCGAAAAACTGTATACTCCATTGGGGCCGTTGGAGACCGAGGCAAAGGCCATAGAGGTAGGGGTCAAGTTCGCGATGAAGGTCGGGGTTCGAGATGTGCTATTTGAGGGTGACTCGTTAGTCCTCAACAACGCTATTCATGGACTGAATGAAGTTGCCCCGTTTGTTCAAAATGTTGTCAAAGGAATACTCCAAAGTGTTCAAGGCTTCGTACCTTTGCCTTTTCACACACCAAGAGACAAGGAAATGCCCCTACCCACGCATTGGCCCAACATGCGTTGAACGTGGAGAACTTTCTAGTTTGGCTTGAGGAATGTCCTAGTTGTATTGTGCATGCATGCTTGTAGGATGTACGTTCTATTTCTAATTATGATTAAAATATTGTGTGTTTTCCCATTTAAAAAAAGAAAAGAAAAAAAAAAAAAAAAGCAAGTGCTGAATAAAGTGACGTCATAAAGAACTGATCGTATTTTTGCCACCGGGAGAAAGTACTTCCGCTATTTTGGACACTGAAATTTTCCACAACATTCACATTCAATATGTCCAATTCGCATTCTCCCAAAAAAAGAAGAAGATGAACAAATTAAAACAGGAGGAACTGACAGCATTTGATGTGCCATGCATATTGGCTACAATGAAGCTGTCTAGCTCCAATAATTCGGCCCATAACAACAATAATTCAAAATAAGATTTGATATAGACTTCAAAATCACGTAGCACCTTTTTTTTATAAAATAAAATAAAAATTAAATGAAGGATAAATAGCAACATCGAGTAGAACAAGTTTAGCCTATGGCTGTATAGCACAAATAATTCCAAATAAAACCTGTTTAACCATATCAAATTGAACCTATGAAAAATAAAAGGAAACCATGACACTTTAAATAGCAATGATTCAACATATGATACAGACCCATATTCCACAAATTTTTAATTATAAAGCTAAATATCTTGCGTGTTTAGGCTCCACAAATGTTGAAAATTGAGATGCAGTATTGTCAGTTTTTCATATTTTGAACTAAATATTCTTTCACACTCATTTATATCTACTATTTCATATATATATATATATATATATATATATCCACAATTGATACATGAATGTTTACATTTTAACATATAAAACTAAATGTGAAAAAAGAAAACAGTGAAATAGAAAATATGGAAAGAATCAAAACTCTTTTTGTCACATGTGAGTTGGACAACTGATGATCATAATCTCATGATCCTGCTAAATCAATTTGTTTTGGGAGTTAAATTCGAAACCCCACGTCAGCTCAAAAGCATAGTTTTGAAACTTAGATTGAAACCCAGACAGCTTACTAAACCGTAAAAAAGAAAAGTTCAAGATTTTTGAAGTCGAATCGAAGTTAAACTGAAGTCGAACTATGATGATGTCATAGTTAATTTAATAATTATTTTAAATATATATAAAAATATTAAATTAGTAAAAAGTAAAAAAATTAACAAAAATAGTTCAATTAAAACTATAAATCCATATTTTAACTATGTCTAATATATTTATCTGTGGGGTCCGTGGGCCTGACAGCCTCGGCCCATCATATAGCGGGCCCAAGGCCCATGCCGAGGAGCGCAAGCTATTTCTGAGGAGAAGGGGGGAAGCCTATTCTCTTGAATCCACGCCGAGGATACCTTGTCCTCGGCCTGACAAAAGTGATTTCAGGGAGTGGCTAACCCCAAAGTAAGCTGTCACTCTCGCATTTCATGCACTCAACTAACCCTCCTGGCCGCATTAATGGAGAGGTAACCCCTTGGCAGGATAACGTTGGTCAGAGTGAACCACTTGAGTATCGATTAAGCCTCTGATGGGATGGACGACCAGAAAAAAGGCGAATAGACAATCAACAGATGGAAGCAAGAGATAGGAAGATGAAAACTATAAAAGAAGAGCTAGTAAAGCCAAAAAGAGGAGGGAGAAAGCAGGGCCTCCTCGGCCACATGCCGAGGAGCATTCCCCCATTTGTAAGAAAACACTTAACCATTTTTTAAGATAAGTTTGGGCATGGTGATCAACGGCCAGCACCTAAGCCTGTCAGCCCACTCTCTATAAATGTATTGTTTGGGCTTGTTGGGCTGAAAACCCAACACTCAATTCAAATTGAGTCCTTACAATTGGCGCCGTCTGTGGGAAGGATTAGGGTGCTGGCCGGTGCACCAGGTAAATGTTCAAAGTTATAAGTATTTGTTTTACAGTAGATTGAATAAGATAAGGTTCAAAGTTCTAAGTGTTTGTTTTGCGGTAGATTGAAAAAGATAATGTTCCAAGTTATAAGTATTTGTTTTACAGTAGATTGAATAAGATAAGGTTCAAAGTTCTAAGTGTTTGTTTTACGGTAGATTGAAAAAGATAATGTTCCAAGTTATAAGTATTTGTTTTACAGTAGATTGAATAAGATAAGGTTCAAAGTTCTAAGTGTTTGTTTTACGGTAGATTGAAAAGGATAATGTTCCAAGTCATAAGTATTTGTTTTACAGCAGATTGAATAAGATAAGAGTTCTAAATTCTAAGTATTTATTGTACAAAAAAAAAAAAAAAAAAAAAAAAAAAAAAACAAAAGATCTTGATATTATTAATTCAAACATAGAAAAATTACATATTACAATCAGAGGCTCAGGTAGGCCTGTGTTACAAGTGAATTTACAAGCTAATAGCCACCTGCTATTCCTAGCTACTCCTACAATCAGAGGCCCAGGTGAAGCCGCCCCGAGGGAAAACTGGCCGGAGGGAAGTGTCAACTCGTGCCTTTATTGGCATCAAAAGAATGGGAGAGCTTGACACATGGTGGAGGAGGTGAAGGACAAACATGCCCTCAGGTCCCCAACCACTCCCTCCTCGGCTGGGCAGAGCTGGAACAAAGAGAGGAGCAGACGCAGGGGCTCGGGGGTACCCTCCCCCATGATGTTCCCTCGATTCTCTCCATCCCTCTCGAGTGTTGGCCATTGGAGACGGCAACACTCGAGCACCGCCCATGAGGTGAATTCATGCGCCTTCCTCGTCGGGGGTGTGCTCCGAGGAAAGACGTGAGGTTCTCTAACAACACCCCTCTGAGATACCTCGAAAGGCACCATCAGGATTACGCTTAGACTCTGCCGCACCGAAAGCCCAGTGGGGGCTGCGGCCATACCGGTTTTTTTCAGTCCCGGCGACAATTCCAGCGGGGTTGTTAAAAGGGCATGTGAAGTTGGAAGAGGGTGTTTTGCTCTGTTTGTGTTGAGAGGTTCATGGGTTGTGGAGTAACCATCTACTTACTTTATATAGGGGATGGTAGTTTGGTGAGAATTAATTTATGCAGAATTCGAAAAGGGTATTATCAGCTGGATCAGTAATGAAGTCCCCAATTTCCAAGGAGGCCACGGACGGTTGGACTCATGTCAATTTACGAGGGCATTAATGAAGGCGCGTTTCGCGCATCGGAGCGTTGAGCACGGAACACGAACAGGCAGGGGGCGCTTCTTAAATAAAAAAGATGGGGCCTCAAGTTAGAGGTGAGATCAATGCCACATGTAAAGATTGTAATCTGACGCAAAGAATAATCATATCCAGTAAAGCGATCTGAGGACAAACCTGTACTTACAAAAAAGGAATTTATTGAAGTGGTAGACAGAACCAAGGTATTGCATGGTCCTCGGACCCAAACCTATGGTAAAACTACACACACCATTATACCTGGGTACTAGACAGAACCAAGGTATTGTATGGTCCTCGGACCCAAACCTATGGTGAAACTAGATACTTACAGGAAAAATTGAAGTGGTAGACAGAGCCAAGGTATTGCATGGTCCTCGGACCCAAACCTATGGTAAAACTACACACACCGATTAAGTCTAACATTTACAAAAAATTGAAGTGGTAGACAGAACCAAGGTATTGCATGGTCCTCGGACCCAAACCTATGGTAAAACTACACACACCATTATACCTGGGTACTAGACAGAACCAAGGTATTGCATGGTCCTCGGACCCAAACCTATGGTGAAACTAGATACTTATAGGAAAAATTGAAGTGGTAGACAGAGCCAAGGTATTGCATGGTCCTCGGACCCAAACCTATGGTAAAACTACACACACCGATTAAGTCTAACATTTACAAAAAATTGAAGTGGTTGACAGAGCCAAGGTATTGCATGGTCCTCGGACCCAAACCTATGGTAAAACTACACACACCGATTAAGTCTAACATTTACAAAAAATTGAAATAGTGGACAGAGCCAAGGTATTGCATGGTCCTCGGACCCAAACCTGTGGTAAAACTACACACACCGATTATATCTAATACTTACAAAAAATAGAAGCGGTGGATAAAACTGACGTATTACCTGGTCCTCGGACCCAAACCTATGGAAAACCAAATAAGTATTGTGCATTACTAGGGTAGTATATGGTCTTCGGACTCGAACCCATAAAGAAAATAACTGCTCTGAGAAAAGCCAAAGCGTTACTCAATGTCAGGCTATAATACAACCCTTCGATGTATATATTTGGATGATAATAGATGGTCCCATGATGCCAACTCCAGAGTGGAATACAAATATTGAATAGAATACAATAGCAAAGCAAACAAAATAAAGTATCATTAAATGAAAGCAAAATCTCAAGTATTCGATTCAAAAAGAAAGTACACGACTCCCTTACAATGCCACTGAGGCAGGAAACGAGATAGTATCAAAGGAAAAAATAAACAAAGCTATCCTAGGCCGTATACAAGTTCCTTCAACTCAGTAGGTAAATCAAAAGGCTAGGGCCAAAGCTCAACAGCTAGATCTCTAAAAGTCCGTCGGAGGACTGGCCACGTCTTGAGGTCTTTCCTGACCCTCGGTTACGACTTCCCCCAACGCTATCCGGGGTTCGACTTCCTCGGATGGTTGATCAATTAACGGAGCATCCTCGGCGGTCTTGTCTTGACTTTCAACCAATGGTAAGGAAGACTCCTCCTCAGGAGCAGCAGGCGTAACCTCGCGAATGGCAGTAGGGTAATATACCCTGTCTTCCCTTCTAAGATCAGACGAAGCATCAATTCCTGCTTGGTTGAGGGCTTCATGCCAAGTTTGAGAGCAATAGTGCCTGCACACAGCAGGAACTTGAGCCCGAAGGGTGGCTTCAGTCTCAGCCACCCCTTCTGTGAAAGCCTCTTCTTTTGCTTCTTCCACAGAGCGCTCAGCGTCTGTTTTTGCAAAAATTGCCTCGTCTCTGGCTCTCACAGCCTCGTCCCTGGCATACTCGGCAACACCTTTGTCGTGGATTGCTTTGGTCAAACTTCCCTTCATGTAGGAAATGTCCTCTTTGGCCTTCTGTAATTGACTTTCAACCTCTTGCAAGTGGACAGTTTGATCCTCAGCTTGCTTCCTGACCACGGCTAGGTCAGAAACAGCAGTATCCCTGGCCTTCGCCATTTCTGCCAGATCCTCGGTCGCCTTTTTCAGGTCGGCCTCAGATCTCTTAAGAGTTTTAGCCGCTTCTAGGAACTTATCGCGCTCTTGCGCCAAGGCGTGACTATGGTCGTCAACCTCTTCGCCCAACCTAAAAAGGGCCTGGATAGCCTGCCAGCAAAAACAAGCAGCTTTATAAAGAGAAAGAAAAGTACTAAGCAACAAAAATTTCTAGTAAAAAGAATGGTTGCCAAAGGATCTACCATGCCTAGATATTTCTTAAGGTCGAAGACAACCTCTACCCCACTCATTTTCTCCAACTCAGCCATATCAATGGGAAGAAGAAGAGATTTCTCTAGGGCCTCGGCTACGAGAGCCCCCTCGTCTCCTTGAGACTCTCGTATTGACGCGTTATCCATTAGGGGCTGGTCATGGAGCATGGCAGCAGGCAGCCATGCTTGAGCCTGGGGCTGCTGGATGACCTTCTTGCCTTTCTTTTGATCACCAAGCTTCAACTGCTTTGGGGGTCTACGAGTCTTACCCTCCTCGGGCGAAGAATGAGATTTGCTCCCATCCATTGGATCCTTACCCTTAGAAAGTCTTTTCCTTTTCGGATCAAGAGACTCAGTAGAAGGGGCAGCTATTATAGGGGTGGATGATGACCTGGTTTGCATGATTGGAATCTGGGACTGAGGTGCTGGGGGCTGGGATTGTAACTCCCCTGGTACATCTTTCTTGGAACCACCTTCGAGTAGGTCAAGAAGATTGGTCTGGGGCTGTCTCTTTAAACCCATCTCGGCTTGGGTACCAATTCTTAAGGACTGAAGATCGGCTTCGGATAAGTGAGGATCCCTTAAGTCACCGGGAGGATCCTCGGGCTGATCAGCTAAGTCAAATACACTATACTCGTCCTCGGAGGAACTCAATTCAACCACCTCCCTTGCTTTCTTAAGCAGTCCTTTCTCGGCCACCGTTACTTGCTGGGATGAAGAGGGACCTGATAGCGGAATACCTTCAGGTATGTAAGACCCCCCAGTAAAAGAGAAACCGCTCTCCACCACGGTAATCTGTGTAAGCCGAGGATCACGAGCTCTAATTACGTGCTGCGGAACAGGGAATGACGTTTGAGCTGGGTCACACCCGAGGATTTTGTGAGCAGCTCTGACTTGATTGTCAGGTTCGTTCAAGAAAAGTTCCGACCTGAGAACGGTCTCCAAATCTGCTTTGTTGACCAGGTGGAAGTGACGTACAAAGGCGTGTGGATCTGTGAAAAGAAAAGTGAAATTCTTATGATTAGTCAACCAAGTTAAGTATACAGGTATAAAACACAAAGGCACTGAAACCTAAATTATCTTGTACTTTGGACGCCCTACCTGGCTTCCCCTCTACGGTTGGGCAATGAAAGCCGTCGTGCCATTCTCCCGACACTATGAGGAAATCTTGGTTCAACCCCTTATTGGAGTCAGGAAGACACTGGATAAGACGAACCCTATCGTCCCTTGTCTTCATATAATACGTCTTACCCCTCAGGTGATGAAAGTTATAACACCAATTCACATCATGGTGAGTCAGTCTCAGCCCCATTTTCTCATTCAGGGTATCTACACACCCTAGTATCCTAAACACATTCACAGCACACTGAGTGGGAGACAGGCGGAAATGCCAAAGGTAATTGAGGGTCACCGGCCTCATAGGGATTCTCATCCCTCCTTCTACAAAAGCAACTATTGGAATTACGACCTCACCCTCTCTCCTCTTAAGGTACCACTCTCCTTCTTCGCAGTATTTCAAGTTCACATTATCGGGTATTCCATAGTCAACAATGAATTTGTTCATCATCTCCTCGGACTCAACCAACTCCTTAAACTTACCCATTCCCCAAAGACAACTAAAAACTCTAAAAAAGAAAAAGAAGAGTGAAATCAAGGAAATTTGGGGTCACTAGAAAAAGAAAACTTACAGAGGTATGACGATACTCTTCAGCTAGTGTGCCAGTCGAACCAAGTTTAAACTATATGCATCAATAATGATAAGCGCGAAAATGATGAAACCAGGCAAGTCAAACAGGTATTTATACTCTCCCTTAATTTTCTCAAATGAAACCGCTTTCTCATAAAAGCAGGAGATCATGCCGTTGAAAGTGGGAAACGTGGTGCCGTCAAAAATTTAATGTGGGCACCCATTAATTCTCGAAACGCTAAAAACGCGCATCGGGCAATCAAGAAGCCGCCAGCATCAGTATAAACTAAAGTGAGGCCATTCGTCCAGTGGATCCGCATGTATCAAAACCCTCCTCCCCGTTCGAGGGAACGTGCAGCAGAGTTTTGAGGGGCTATTGTGGGGTCCGTGGGCCTGATAGCCTCGGCCCATCATATAGCGGGCCCAAGGCCCATGCCGAGGAGCGCAAGCTATTTCTGAGGAGAAGGGGGGAAGCCTATTCTCTTGAATCCACGCCGAGGATACCTTGTCCTCGGCCTGACAAAAGTGATTTCAGGGAGTGGCTAACCCCAAAGTAAGCTGTCACTCTCGCATTTAATGCACTCAACTAACCCTCCTGGCCGCATTAATGGAGAGGTAACCCCTTGGCAGGATAACGTTGGTCAGAGTGAACCACTTGAGTATCGATTAAGCCTCTGATGGGATGGACGACCAGAAAAAAGGCGAATAGACAATCAACAGATGGAAGCAAGAGATAGGAAGATGAAAACTATAAAAGAAGAGCTAGTAAAGCCAAAAAGAGGAGGGAGAAAGCAGGGCCTCCTCGGCCACATGCCGAGGAGCATTCCCCCATTTGTAAGAAAACACTTAGCCATTTTTTAAGATAAGTTTGGGCATGGTGATCAACGGCCAGCACCTAAGCCTGTCAGCCCACTCTCTATAAATGTATTGTTTGGGCTTGTTGGGCTAAAAACCCAACACTCAATTCAAATTGAGTCCTTACATTATCTTAAGCCCAAATATAAAATATCTATCCAATAATAATAATAACCATTTTTTTATAAAAAGAAAATTAAAAGTGTCAATTTGTACCGACACAAGTGGACAAAAGAGGAAGATATGATGTATCATCGTATCATGTGGGGCTCAAGGCTTTGTAAGAAACAAAGTCTCAGAATTGTCTTTCCAATTTCCATTTTCCAAAGCCCACGTGACAAGCTCACCACCCTAAAAAAGTACTACAAACAAAAGTGAATGAAATTAAAGGAAGACATAAGCAATACAAACAAAATACAAACAAAAGCAGATGAAGGGAATGAAGGGACCGTGAGAACCGTTCACAGTTCTCATAATTGTGAGGTTTGACTGCGGTTCGTATGGGTCTCAATTTTTTTTAATAAAATGGTTTTTGAGACTAAAAACACCACAAAAATGAGAAACTCGCAATTTTCTCGGTCAGATCATATAATCCGATTTGGGTTTCAAAACGATGCCCAAAAGAGACTATTAGCTATCAATGCACCTATTCAACCTACAAGATAAGGCAAACACAAAATTTGAGAAGGGAGACACATGTTGTTGATATGACCTTTAATCTGTGTCCAATGGCATGACATAAAACAGAGCAATATGTGTATTCATCTAATGAGAGAAGAACAAGATAGTGAACATACAACGACCGGGAAAACAAAATGTTAAACTTCTAACAATTTGTTTTTAAAAAAGTAACAGAATAGTTCAATTTCCAACAACAAAACATCAGTAAGTAGTATAAACTCATATGTGTCAAATACAATAAAGAAGAATTATTGGTTTATATTGTGCCTAAGATCTAATCTAATCTAATACTATATATAATAGCATAAGCTTTTACCAGGTGCTGCCACGTTAGCCAAAAAAGTCCACTTAAAATGCTGACACGTATACAACTTACTCTTTAAAAAATCGCGCGGTGCGTTTGAGAGACTCACTTTCAGACACAATCATAAACCTTTATAAAAAACAACAGCCACTTAAAAAAAAAAAAAAAAAAAAAAAAAAAACGCAAGCCCTAAAACCCAAACCATATGCCCCGATCAAAATTCGGGCTCCCTCAGACTTGCGTTTCTTCGCTGCTCCTTCACAGACAGACAAATCGGATTCGGTGAAACCTAATTTTAACCATTTCATTCTTACTTATCAAAACATACACACAGATCAGACTAGCAAACACAGATCGGCATAGCGTGTTCGTGCTCTGCAATCCCGTCTCTGCTTTTCAACAATTGACAAGTCAGAAGGTAGGCATTTTTCTCCCTTTATCTATTTTCCATTCAGTTTTCGTTTTTAGGGTTTTCAAAGATATATGGATTTCGGACTCACTCAAACTTTTGATTCTTTGTTACATCTACCTATACACAGATCGGACTAGCAACATTGAAAACCTCTGTTCGTGCTCTGCATTCCCGTCTCTGTTTTTCAACAACTGAAAATTCAGAAGGTAGACATTTTCTCCCTTTTTTTGGTTTTCTATTCAATTTCTGTTCCTAGGGTTTTCAAAGATATATGGGTTTAGTAGAAGATAGGCATTTCAAGCAGAAGGCTTGCCTATCTTTTACCGTAATCCCTCATTTATTTTTGCAATTTCTTGAGTCCTTCTTTTGTTCGATTGTAGTATTTATTAAATTTATTTTAAGCTTGGCAGATTTTGGTTTAGTTTGTGTTTTTATAAAAATCTGAATGCTTGGAGAATGCAATCGCCTTTGCTGTTTTCCTTTTTTGATATTTAATTTTATAATTATTTCTCTATTGATATATGTCTCTATTGATATTTATTTTCATTTTTTAATTTAATAGAAAGTAGGAACTACTTTAATTTTTCCAACCCTATTTCCAGTAGCCTTATAGGATGTTGGAAATCTCAGAATTTTGTTTACTATGCTTTCTAACCAATTTCACTTATTTGTGTTTGTATTGGTTGATTTTTGAGACATTTTACTTTGTAATAGTGAGGGTTGTCTAATTGTTAATTACAATTTCAAGCCAGTTTTGTATGTAAGGTTGAATTTAATCAACCATCTAATTGGCTTTATTCCGTGATCAATTTGCTTGTAATTTAGCACTTAGTAACCCTGTATTTAGGTGGGAAAATTGTAAGGGTAGTGTGTGAGAAGATGTGAAGAAAAGCTCAAGAGTGTGCAAGAAAAACAAAGTCTCGCGACTAGGACTCGCGGCTGGTTCGCGACTGGCAAGCCGCGAAATGCAGTCACGTGAAAGGCACACTAGGAAGCTGAAGGGTTGCGCCAGCTATCACGCTACAGGACAAAAGTTCCAGTCTGGCCAGGCCGTTACGCCGCGACTTGATTTCGCGACTTGGCCAAGCCACGAGTTCAAGTCGCCAACTTGCCCTGTTTGGCAAAAACTGACGTTTTGCATTCCCTTCTCACCCTACTATATATACACCCTTATACCCATCATTTTGTGAGAGCTTCCAGAGAGAATTTTGTGAGAGAAAACCCTAGAGAAATACAAGATTGATTCATCCCCAATCTTCATCTAAAGAGACTCTACAAATTCCTCTACTCTCTTCCTCTCCATTGTCATACCCTTGAGAGGTCATTTACCAAACTCTTGTCTCACCACACCCACGTCTGTGAGAAGGTCCATTTGGTGCTTTGGGAAGCAGTTTGGAAAGGAACCAATATACATTGGTTGATGCTATGGTCAAGTAGCAGAATCTGGGAAGCTAGAGAAGAAATAGGTTCGGCGTAACCTCGTTGGAGCAAGAAGCTTGGAGGGCTTAGGTACTTGGGTAGATTAGGCTTGGAGGGTCTTCTGCTGTTCATGTATCCCAACTATATTCTTTAGTGGATTATTTGACCGCTTGGAGGGCGGCGGAGAGGTTTTACGCCGAGGACTTCGGTTTCCTCTTCGATAACACATCATGTGTTGTCCGTGTGTTTGCATCTTCTTTCCCTTTACATTTTGCCTTATATTTACTGCTGTGGATGTGTTTATATTTGGCTTAGATTGTTCTATCAATTCTGTTATAAGCTTGTTATCATATTCCGCACATAAATTGTTTGATATAAAGCTTGAATTGGGATTTGTGTTATTTGGGGTCTAAACGTTCAAAGGTGTTGTATACCCTTATTGAACTTTCATTGTATATTTAGTTTGTGCGTGCACCCACCATTTGATGTTAGTTTTTGAGTTTTTATTGAAAATTTAGCTTTGTAACTCAGTGAACTGCCCAAATGTATTTTTAAATTGAAATCCATGGAGGATTGTAGCAACTGTAACTCAGTTCTGAATATTTGCTCTTTGTTTTTTTTTTTTTTTCATGAAGAGTTAGTTAATGACCATATTTATGAGACAGGTTCTCTAAGTGACATGCATGGTTAATGTGAACAGAGTATTTTTCTGTAGTTGCATTCTTCATATCTGTTTGGTTTTTTAATCCGTTTCTTCAACTGTTTTTTTTTTAAATTATTATTATATTTAGGGATTCTAATTGTAGTATACTTTTGCCAAAGATTTTTGTTATAAATTTTATTTCTTAAAACCTTTTTTGTATAATTGATACTTGCATTTGCAATTAGTGTTTTGCAAAAAAACAGTCTTACACTTCTTTTGTAATAAAAGCATTCTCTTTGTTGGTGTAAAAGTGAAGCCTTTTTGGTTGATGTGCTCACCCAAAAGTACGCATTTATAGGCTTTCAATTACTATTATAAGTGTGACGAAAAATATTAAAATATAGCAAGATGCTAACTTCTGTTTTTTCCTTGATTTTGTGATTCGTTAAATTGATTAGAAAAGCTTTGAGGAATTGAAAAAACTTTTTTTGGTTTTTGAAGTGGTGCTTTAGTTTTTTTTGTGCCTACATAATTTCAAAATCATATAATTATGATACAATTTTGTTTCTACTTTGATGAAGTAATTGAAATTGAAGTATCTCACTATACATGCTAGAAAACCATCTCCACTCGGAATTGAAGTTGGTATTGTCATTGTAATTCTATCATGTTCTATTATGACTAATACTTTGTACCTGTTGGGTGAACATTTTGTGGGTTTGGATGGTTGTTTACACCAAATTTTATGAATTCTAACATATTTATCACAATCACTTCTATTCTTACCTTTGTATTTTTCCTTTTTAAGTTTTTAATTTTACTATTGTTTCTCTTTTGATTTATTGGTTTTATTTACTGGAATGCTTACTATTATTATTTTTTTTAAATTTTCCTTCTTGACATTTATTTCAAAATAGTTATATTAGACTTGGTATTTTTTATTTTTTGTACTGCTTAGGCTATTAGGTTCAGTTAATTGGCAGTGTCTTTAAATATGTAATTGTTGTTGTTGTAAGCTTTGCTTATTTTGTTTATTCATTTGTTTTAATTGTATATGTCACATTCTTAGTATTAATTACTATATTTTTAATTATTTCAGTAAACTTATATTTTTTTGTTGTTTACTTCAAATAAACCTGCCATGTTTTGTGTTTTTAATGGCATTTACATACTCATATGCTTTTGTAGGTTTATCATATCTGCTTTGGATTTTAAGACCCTTATTTACTATTCAAGAAGAACTGTTGAATTAAATTAAGAGGTTAGTACAGCCAAATTTCTCCATTGTTGGTTTTATTTAGATTTTGTATCTCTTTATCATTTGTTGATGTTTGATTGAAAAAATATTTGAACAACAGTAGCTTTGAGAAAATTGTTAAATATGTCCTCTTTCACTTTTAAAACAAATGCTAATTTTACTTTCATTTTTCCATCTTATAATAGTAAAAGAGAAAATGGAAAATGCAAGATTAGATCGACAGAAAAAATGGAGGATAATGTTTGAAAAGCGATTCAAAAGAAAACAGAATGAAATACAAAATACTTTACAAAATAAAGTTGCTGAAAGTAGAAAATACAGAAAAATGGTCGTTGCTGAAAGTAGAAAATACAGAAAAATGGTCATTGCCAAAAAAAAAAAAAAAAAAAAAGGAGAGACAATATGGTAGTCAATCATGAAAATGTTATTGAACCCTGGAATTTTGGCCCGCCTTCTTATGTATGTAACCATTGTGGTGCGGTGTTATGGTATGAAGAGAGAAGTGTAAAATCTAAAAGGCCTAGAATCCCAAAGTTTTCTTTGTGCTGTATGGAGGGCAAAGTGAAGTTGCCTTTGCTTAAAAAAAACACCTCCTCTTCTTAATGAGTTATTAGATCCTCTTGGTGGACAACGATCTAAAAAATTTAGAACTCAAATAAGGAGTTATAACGCAATGTTTGCAATGACATCCATGGGTGGCAAGGTGGATAATAGAGTTAACGATGGTAGAAGCCCATACATTTTCAGACTTAATGGTCAAACCCATCATAGGATTGGAACACTTCTTCCTAATAATGGTGAGGACCCACAGTTTGCACAGTTATATTTCTATGATACTGAGAATGAAGTCCAACATAGAATGAATGTCTTTAGTAGCAATACAGTTAATAAAGACCTTGATCCATCTATCGTTGATGCATTGGTCCAAATGTTTGATGAGACAAACAATTTAGTGAAGATATTTCGTATGTCTAGAGATCGTTTCATAGAACGTGATATTCATCGTTTAAGATTACGTCTTATCGGGTCACGAACTACAGATGGAAGAGAGTACAATCTTCCTACATGTTCTGAAATTGCTGCAGTCATTGTTGGCAATATTGGTGTTGATAATGCATTTCGTGATATTATTGTGGAATTAAAAGAAGGAGGGTTACATAGGATCAACAAGTTGCATCCATTGTACATGGCATTGCAATATCCTCTTTTATTTCCCTATGGCGAGGATGGTTTTAGGCTTGGCATTTTGTGCAGAAATATAGATGAGATCATATCTGACACAAATGACTTTATTACTATGAGAGAGTATTATGCATTCAGATTGCAAGAGCGGGATGGTGAGGGACATACATTGATATCTAGTGGTCGATTATTTCAGCAATTTGATGTAGATGCCTATACATGTATTAAGGCAATAAGACTTATGTGGGTGAAAAACAATCAAGAAAAGCTGAAGATTGAACTGTATAATGGATTGAAGGATGCGGTTATGAGAGGTGATACCACCCCTGCATCTGCTGGAAAAAGATTTGTTTTACCTTCAAGTTTCACAGGAAGTCCAAGGTATATAATCGAAAATTATCAAGATGCAATGGCGATCTGTAGATGGGCTGGCTATCCAGATCTGTTTATTACCTTCACATGCAATGCAAAATGGCCAGAAATTGAGCTTTTCCTATATAGGAAACCTGGGCAGAAAATCGAAGACCGGCTTGATGTGGTTGCAAGAGTATTTAAGATAAAACTTGATCAATTGTTAAACAATTTAAAGCATGGTCGACACTTTGGAAGAGTGATTGCACGTACACTTTGGGAGAGTAATTTCTTATTCCTTTTGGTGTTCATAATTACTCTATAGTAATATTTACTTGCTATTTTGGTTACCAGTTGTCTATACCATTGAATATCAAAAGAGAGGCCTACCTCATGCACACATATTGCTTTTTCTGCATAATGATGACAAACATCCTACAGCCGTAGAAATTGACAAGATAATCTCAGCAGAAATTCCAGATTTGAATAAGGAACAACTAGCTTATGATGCTGTCAAACAATACATGGTCCACGGTCCTTGCGGATCTGTAAATTCAAGGGCAAGTTGTATGATTGAGAACAAATGTGTGAAGCACTTTCCTAAGAAATTTTGTTCTCAAACCACTGTTGATAATGATGGTTTCCCAATATATAGAAGAAGGAATAATGGAATATATGTTGAAAGAAACGGGATTAAACTTGATAATCGATATATAGTTCCTCACAATATTGACTTATTGGTGAAATTTCAAGCTCACATAAATATCGAGTGTTGTAATCGTTCAAGGTCTATCAAATACTTATTCAAGTATATTACGAAGGGACCTGATCGTGCAACTTTGATTCTTGAAGAAAATTTACATGTTGATGCTTCTATTGGAATGCAAAATATGACAGACACGGATGAAGTTAAGGGATACTTAAATTGTAGATATGTGTCTGCCATAGAGGCATGCTGGAGGATATTTGAGTTTGAAATCCACTATCGACAACATGCTGTTCAAAGACTTAGTTTCCATATCGAAAATCAACAACCAGTTGTTTTTAAAGATACTGAACATTTAGATAATGTTATTGATAGACCAGATATCAAAAAAAGTAAATTTACGGAGTGGATGAAAGCAAATGAATTGTATGAAGAAGCAAGGGAATTAACTTATTCTGAGTTTCCAACAAAATGGGTTTGGCATAAAAAAGACAAGGAATGGAGATTGAGAAAGTCTGGAAGATGTATAGGGCGTATATATTGTGCTCATCCTGCAAGTGGAAAGCGTTTTTATTTATGTATGTTATTAAATGTTGTTAAAGGAGCTCGATCCTTTAAAGAAATAAGAACTATAAATAATGTAGTATATTCAGATTTCAGATCAGCATGTTATGCACTTGGTTTGCTTGATGATGATAAAGAGTGGCATGAAGCTTTAAATCATGCGTCACATTGGGCTTCAGGAAAACAACTTCGTGAGCTATTCGTCACAATGCTGATTTTTTGTGAAGTTTCTGACCCCTATAAATTATTGGTTTCGAATTGGCGGTTATTATCTGAGGACATTCTTCATTGTCAGAGAGCAGTTTTATGCTATGACAATCTGCATCTTGATGACTTCCAATTTCAAAATTATGCACTTAGTGATATAGAACAAATTCTGATAAGAAGTGGAAGGTCTTTGCAAGAATTTGAAACAATGTCATATCCAAACACATTGTTTATGAGACAATGTAACAATAGAATATTACAAGAAGAATTGGATTATGATAGAGATTCTTTGACAGTGGAACATATTGAACTTTTTAATGGTCTTAATTCTGATCAAAGGAATGTATATGATGCAGTAATTGATTTTGTTTTGAGAAATAAAGGTGACTTCTTATTTGTATATGGACATGGAGGAACTGGGAAGACTTATCTTTGGAAAACCATTATATGCCGATTGCATTCAGAAGGAAAGATTGTCATTGCAGTTGCATCATCTGGAATTGCTGCATTATTGTTGCCAGGAGGGAGAACGGCTCATTCGAGATTTCAAATACCAATAATTGTAACAAACAGTTCAACTTGTGGAATTAAATAAGGTTCACAAATTACAAAACTTATGACAAAAGCAAGTCTTATAATTTGGGATGAAGCTCCTATGACACACTGAAATTGTTTTGAAGCTGTTGATCGTTCACTAAGAGATATTTTACATTTTACTGCTAGCAACAGCGCAGACAAACCTTTTGGAGGAAAAACAGTTTTTCTTGGTGGTGATTTTAGACAAATATTACCGGTTGTAGCTAAAGGACAAAGAGAACAAATAGTTGAAGCATCAATTAACAAGTCTTCATTATGGAACAATTGTAGAGTTTTCATTTTGGCCAAAAATATGAGGCTGACACAAGATCCAGGTGATATTGCTGCAAAAGAATTTGCTGAATGGATATTGAAAATTGGTGATGGTGAACTTAATAATAGTGAAAGCGAAGCATTGATTGAAATACCACATGACTTACTAATTCAACCTGGTAGTCATCCTTTCAACGATATAGTGAATGCTACTTATCCTGACTTCCATACTAAATTCAACGATTCAAAGTATTTAGAAGAAAGGGCAATTTTAGCTCCAACAAATGAAGTAGTTGAAGACATAAATGATTACATGATTGACCTTATTAATGTTGATGAAGAGACATATCTCAGTGCAGATTCAATATGTAAAGCTTCAACCAACATTCTAGATCAAGATGTCATGTATCCAACAGAGCTTCTCAATTCATTGAAGTACCCCGGTATTCCAAACCATAAACTTAGGTTAAAAGTAGGATTACCAATAATGCTACTTCGAAATTTAAACCAAAGTGCTGGACTTTGTAATGGTACTAGACTTTTAGTCATTCAGTTATCAAAATGGGTTTTGGAAGCTCAAATAATATCAGGATCTCATGTTGGAGATAAAGTATTTATTCCAAGAATAGTTCTTTCCCCTTCTGAATCTAAATGGCCCTTTGTACTAAAAAGAAGGCAGTTTCCATTATCTGTTTGCTTTGCCATGACAATTAATAAGAGCCAAGGTCAATCTTTGCAACGTGTTGGACTTTATTTAGATAGACCAATTTTCAGCCATGGACAGTTATATGTTGCCGTATCCAGAGTTACAAGTAAAGATGGCCTTAGAATACTCATTGTAGAAAATGATTATGGTGATCGTTTTCATACAAAAAATATTGTCTACAAAGAAATATTTGATAATTTGCCAAAAGGTAAGACTTACTGTTTATTAAAATTATTTCAAATTGTTTATAATGTAAACTAGATTATCACTTATATTGTAAACAATAGGTTTTCCTCCATTGTTATATGTAAACTTTACTAATGTTTAAAATGTTCTAATATTACAGATTCAAATCACAATGAAGTGCAAAACTTTGAAGCAGATATCAATGAACGTGGGATGTAGTTAACATAGCAAACAACCATGATCTGATCAATATTGCTATGATTTCGATTGACTAATAGGTAATTTTAAAGTTTTTTTAAAACAGAAAATAATATTTAAAAAATGGATACAAAAAATTTATAAAACATTTTCCATACTTGCTGGAACTTAATATTTTAAGCTTCAATAGTTGAATATAGAGAAGAAAACTTTCTTGGATATATATAGTTTTTTTTTAAAATGTAATCCACATATGTAAAGGTTTTGTAATGTTTCTTTCCTTAGAGGTATAGAGAATGGATATATACTCTTCACATGAAACTGTAATTTGTGTATACACTAATATTACTAATATTAGAATATTTTTTGCTGCGATTTTTTAAATCTGAGCTAAAATGGATTATCCAAAAGATCTTAGATTCATTAAGAGATCTCAGATTTAGTAGTAAGAAGAAGAGCACTAAGTTTGAGAAAATCTTAGTACCAGTACCACACTAACACTCCCAACACAAAAAGTTACCATTGCAACTACTTGCTTCTAAGCTAAATAACAATAAGACAATGGAAAGAAAAAAAAAAAAAGAAGAAATTCAAGCAATATGGAACTGAGACAAAATTTTATATGTGGTTTTTAAAAGCATTAAAGATTAACTTGAGATGTTAATAGACAGCCTCATCAATACATAAACAGAGTTGTATACAAAATTACAATGAGTGGTTCTCCATTGTGTATATATAAATATAAATGGGTGTCTGTGTATTTGTGTAATAGCTAGGAACGATACAAGGCTAATATTAACATTAGAGGCAGGTACCTTTAAGAAGTCTAATGATAATTAAGCTACTTGAATTTACTGTAGGCTGCAGAATCGGCCCCAAAACTAGGGTAGGACATACAGTTACAACATCAATCCCACTTCTTTCTTGCAAAATTCAATGCCTCACTTTCTGCTTCTATTTTGGAAAGCTGATACCAACTCTGGAAAATTTCAGGCACCAAACAACGATTGGGGGTTCAAAAGCATGGATGGATCTTTTCGATATCATTCTCACTAAGGTTCATCTCTCTCTCATTCAGTTTTCATTCCCTTAATTTGAAATAGTGGTGAGTTTGGTTCAGTTGTTGTGGCTGTGATACATGGGTGAAGAGGGATGTTTCATTGTAAAAGAGGAGAGTTTTTGTTTTGTTTTTGACATAATTTGTAGTGAAGTTTTTTGATGTTTTAGAATTTGAAAGTTACTGAATAATTAAAATGAGGAGTTCGTTTTTGTGATCACATGATTATTACACTTCTTTTTTTTCTTTTGCATCCTATTAATCTTATGCTACAGGAATCGATATTAAACTTAAAAGAAAAAATTAAAAAATTATTTGTGAGTTTCCTGTCATTTTCTTAAAGATTATGGTGCATTCTGATTTGGGTTCCAAAATTACTTGTGAGTTTCCTGTCATTTTCTTAAAGATTATGGTGCATTCTGATCTGGGTTCAGTTCAGTAACTGAGGCACCACTTGGTTGATACCAAAAAATAAGGGACTTTGTTTTTATTGCTTTTCAGAGCTATATTGTAATTTCTGACATGCAACTTTCTGAATTCTGAACTAAATTTTGTGGGCTGTGTATGGTTTTGGTGCAGTGGGTATTCTTTGCTTAGTGATCTCCAGTACAACAAAGGACTTACCGATGCTTTGGTCATTCAGTTGACTCTTTACTGTCAACCTGTACTTGCTGTCATGCTAGCAAAAACAGGGGTTTCAGCCGGTTTTACCTATTATTGGATTTGAACCAATGACTTACCCCTTACTATTCAAGGGGAGGCGGAGCGCTAAAAAAGAGAAGCATTATCACCATTCGAAACTGTTTTCCATTTTACTAGAGCTGCTGTTTTTGAAGAGTGATTGAAATTGTAAAACTTTGCAATCTGAAAGTGTAATGTATTTTGTTGTTGTGACTTTATGGTTGCTGGTGGGTGAATTTTCATTTACAAAACAATGAATGTGATTGCTATTAAATTGATAGAAATGCATGTATTTCATTTAGTAGACCATGTTTGGTTGGAGGACACCTTTTATACTTTTGAGTTTCACCGTAAAATACATTCAAAGATAGTGTGCAGCAACTAATACTTAAGGGATATCAAAGTTTTGATTGATTTACAGATACTTTTCAATAATGCTTAAAAATCTGTCTGTCAAGTATACACTAACAGAATGTATGTAAATGACAATCATATTTATCTAAAGCTAAGTAAATGGTATTCTGCAATATTTCGTTTCCAATTATTGTCTGGAACTGTTAAGGTTTTTTTCTTATTAATCAAGGTTGGCTAAGTACACTACAACTCATTACTTATCCCCAAAAAAAAAAAAAAAAAAAAAAAAAAAAAAAAAAAGGAAAAAAAAAGTATAGAACGACTCATTATAAAAGAACAAAGGAGAGATGCCTTTTAACTAAATTAAAATGTTCAGGTAATTAGCCATGTTAAAAGAACATAGAATCGCTACATAACATTAAGAAAAGATAGCTTCAGATATCAGGTTCATGTCCACAAAAATGTTTGCCTCTACACTTCCGATTTGAATCTTTTTGAAATCAAGATAACTATCTGAAGTATTATCATAGTATGTCTGCACAAAACATTTATTTAATCAAGAACACAGTTAGAAAAGTTACTGTATGAAACAAATAATTAAAAAAAAAAGTGACTGCATCAGAAGTACAGTTTTGGAGCTAATAGATAATATGGAATAAAATTCACCTAAAATATGATTTAAATATATATCAAAACTAGGTCTTTTTAGACACAATTCTTTATTGATCTGAAACTATACTGGAAAATATAAAATTGTATATGTATAATTGTATATGTCATACAAGTATTTTCCTTTTTATATATATATATATATATATTTTTTTTTTAAAAAAAAATTATTGAAGGAATATCTTTTAAGGATATTAAGGTTTAAAAAATATTAAACCCATGATGATAAATTAGTTTAAAATTTTGATTTTGGTTTTGACATTTTGAGTGCTATTTTAAAATTTTTAATTTAAAAATTATAATATTTACCTTAAATTATTTGTATATATTTACTTTCTTAGATACTAATTATTATTATTATTATTATTATTATTATTATTATTATTATTGGGAAGAAGTTTGGATGACATTTAAAGATTAAAAATCACAAAAATTACATTCAATAAGGCCATTGCATATTCCCCATATACCTTAAGCTAAAAAAGCCCAGTCCATTTCATTTAAATAACCATGAGACCTACTGAGTTATGTGCGAAAATCATATACAATAAAAGCCAATTCCAAGCCCAGCCTCACTCATGGGGAAAAAATGTCATTGATTGTATGATTCAATTTCTCTTTCTCAAGTAAAGTAGGCCTCGGATGAGAACCATAATTGGACCCATTGGGATAAATTGATAAAGCCCAATGTTGGAGGTTTAAGAAAGTAGCCCCTCCCCTCAACCTTTAAAAATTATTATAGTTCTAGTACAATTAAATGTTTGTAAAAATTTCTTAAATTTGATTGTAAAAGGGGAGAGTTTTTGTTTTGTTTATAATATGATTTGTAGTGTAGTTTTTTGGCCTTTTAGAATCTGAAAGTTGCTGACTACTTAAAATGAAGGATTTGTGTTTGTGATGCAGTGGGTATTCTTTGCTTAGAGATCCCCAATACAATAAAGGACTAACCAATGTTTTGATCATTAAGTTGACTCCTTTCTACCAATCTATACTTGCTTACTATTCAAAGGGAGGCGGAGCGCTAAGGAAGAGAGAGCGTTATAACTAATCAAAATGATGTAGCAGCTAGCACACTAAGATCAGAAGGGGAAATAGCAACTACAAAATTCAATTTAATTTTCAGTTTCTGTTTTCCATCCTACCGGGTCTACTGTTTTTGAATAGCGATTGAAATTGTAAAACTTTGAAATCTGAAAGTGTAATTTTTTTTTTATACAAAGTTGATTATCCCTTAGATTTTAGTTAATATTCCACTCTATCTACATAATTATCAGTGTCAGGTAATTATGGTTAAAGAACATTTTAAAAAAACTGTCTGTCATTGATCATATGGAATTTTCAACTTAGTGCTATTTTAACCATGTTATTAACATGTGAAAGCAATCAACTGGAAACAGGTTCAAAAGATTAAAATAATAGTGTTGAGTGGATGGTTCAAATTCATAACTAGCGTAAATTACTCCGGAAAAAACAGGAGAATGATTATGGTAACAATTGAATCCATTTTCCACTAGAGTTTCATTTATATTTATGTTTGATTTAGTTGCTCCAAAGGCAAGGCCAATGTCCACTGATTATGTTATTTCTTGAGGTGCTAATTAATTAAAGTGTCAATCATTGCAGGAAACAAAAAAGTCCATCAACATTTAGAAAATACAGATGACACAGACCTTTGGAAGTTTTTATGAAATTTTGTCTTAAATTGATTTATACTACTATTTTAGAATTGTCATGATAGAATGTTTACACGATTAAAGACTGAAGTTGGTTGATTTCAACACTCAATTAAATTGTATTGTGCTATTACTAGAATTTATTGTATTTAGAATATATATTCTAAATATTAGTTTTAATTTTGATCCCTGATTACAACTAATTGTGCTTTCATGTTTTTTCTATACTACATTCTACACACAAAAAAAAAAAAAAAAAAAGTCCTATTTTTTTTCCCCTTGCAAGTAATTATTTGCTTTTTTTTTTTTTTAATATTATTTTAATATAAAATGTTTAAAATTTCAGTAACAATATATATCTTTTGTAATAAATAAAAGTATCCCGCACATTGTGCGGGTTATACGCTAGTTTACATAATAAACTAAACAAATGTGTACAACATCATACACTTATATGCAATTTATATATAATAAATAAAACTATAGACTAAAGAAAAGACTCTAAATTTCATTAGATACCAGGTTTTTAATTTTATCAATCAAAGTCTTAAACTTACAAAACATTTGAAGCCTTTGTACATTTCTATTATTCATTTTTATTATTTTGGGATGTAACATGGAAGAGGAAAGGGAGAAACCACTAATAAAACTTTGCATCCCGTATAACTAACAAGTTTTGATTATCTGATGGTCACTTTCTCACTCTAAGCAAAAATTTCTAGCTTTAAATAAAGCTTTTTTTTCTTTACCTTCTTTCTTCATTGGCTGTGAAAGTGGTTAATGCTATTTTTGGAAGTTTGGAGGGAGAGGAGAGTAGAGGGGATTAGAGGGGATGAGAGTAGTGGAGAGTAGAGTAGAGAGGAATTGTTATCCTCCACCTTGTTTGGATATTTTTAAAATTAAGTAAGAGAGAGAGAGAGGAATAATTAGCATTTTAATAGTTTGTAATTTTGTTAATATGATAAGGGTAAATTTGGTAATTTATTTGGTCAAGTATTTCTATACTCTAGTCTCCCTCCAAATCTCTCCAATTTGGGGAAATTAAAAAATGAGGGGTTAGAAGTAGTTAGAATCCCTCCAAACACCTCCAAATCCCTCTCTCTCCTCCCTTATAAAACATATAAATAAGGTAATTTAACTTACTCGCTCTCTCTTTACTCTACTTCCCTCCATCCAAACAAGTTATAAAGAATTAGTCCTAGGTGAATGTAGTTTAATAAAAGGTTTTCCGCTTTTTTTTTTCCACTCTATTACTATTCAAAATAATATAAATGAATAATTCATAAATTTGGGACTTTAATTTGATAATATTAAAAAGTTTGACCTTATATGAAACAAGGTTTAATTTTTGAGCTTTTTAAAGTGATTTCACCTACATTAAATAAGTCCTTTCATAATGTCTTCAAATTTAAGGAACAAACTTGGAGTGTGGTGAGCAGGAAAGGGAGTGTCCAACTATCGTAGTAGGGAGGACTAAATTTCATGGTTGGAATGGTTTATGGTATTTGGGGTAAGGCTATTCATGGTATTTGGGCTCCTTTAAATAATAATTTAGCATATTAAGTTTGAAAACAAAGCAAACAAATATATAAAAAAAAAATGGAGAATTGGAAAAGAAATGGAAGATGCAATGTGTATAACTATCTTTCCTATATTTGGCTAATGAGTTTGGGCAGTATACTTGGTCTTTGCATAATAATAATAAAATTAAAAAAAAAAAAAAAAGTAAGAAAAGAGGGTTTAAATCATTCAGTGTTTTTTCCTGAAGGATGCTCATCTATGCTGACTAGGGTTTGTGTTGTCTCTTATTTTAAGGCATTTAATCGGAAATATTGGCTAGGGAAATATTAAGTGATCATTTCTAGGGGTGTTTACCAAACTACACAAATTGCAAAAATTGTACTAAAACTGCTCGCAAAATGGCATAACCACATCATATCGCATGATGTAGTGTGGTTTGCGATTTCATAATAAGAAAACTGCACAAAGCGCATCACACCACACCCTCTTTATATATTAATATATTTATTTATTTTTAATATTAAATATATTATTAATAGTTTAATAACCCTAGTTTTCAAAAAAATATATATATATATATATATATATATATATATATATATTTTTTTTTTTTTGACAATCCTAACAAGTGTTGATTAGGAAAGTCAACCCAAAATAAAGAAAACCTAGCCCAATAGTTTAAAATTTGGCTCAAAAGAAAGGGAAAAATTAGTTTGAACTGGGTAGGAAAAGCCCAAAATTTTAAAAATATACCAACTTCAAACAGTTCAAACTGTATCTTATACATCGCACCATACATGTGACCGTAAAAATAAGATGCGGTGCAGTTATGATTTTGGCTAAACTCTAAACCGCACTGCACCACACCGTACATCACATGTGGCCGCAAAAATAAGGTACGATACAATTATGGTTTTGACTAAACCACACCACACCGCGATCACCCTTAATCATTTCAGTATGCCAAGCTTCAAGTGCATAGGCAGTTTGATTGTCCGTTTAATTACTTAAACACACCATTGGACCCTTCATACCAAAATACCGAAGCTTTTCTTATGAAAACCCATTTAACCACACTGAGTTTGACTTTATTGCTGAGTTTAGTAATTAGCAAAGGAAAAGGGGTATGGCCCTAATTGTAAGAGTAAAGATTCCTTTAATCCAAAAATTTGAACATGGTCACGACTAACCCATTATTATTCTAAATGGTTCAAAAATAATAGGTGAGATTTTTACAAACTGAGAATATGAGGTCTTGTCCGAAAGCAGATAAGGTGCTGCTATAGACATTCAAGCAGGAAAACAACACCTCCCTCTACTCTTTTTTTTATATAAAAAAGAAAAAAAGAAAGTTATACTAGTGACTAGTATTTTCATTCTTTTAACACACCCTTTGTCTTGTCCCTCTCACTGATAGAGAGTACGTTCATACGTGTTCCTGCTAATTGGGACCAAATGTTTGTCCATTACCAAAAGGCTGATAGTCCGATGCTATATATATGGTGTCGTGTATGGCTCACGTGGGTTGTCCTTATATCGATTCCATGTTTACATGTGTAAAGAGGCAGTGTTAAACTTCCTTGGCAAAAATAGCTAAATATCACGTCTGGATAAAATTTGTATTAAACTAGCACTGTTTTAAAAATATGTAAAAAAAAATCACATTTTTAATATTTAAGTTTCACAAAATCGAGTTTTAAATAGTACTTGAGTTCAGTAAACTCGAGTTTCCAAGTGAGTTGCTAGAATAACACTGCTGACATGGAATATGAACAATTAAAACTAGAATAGCACTACTGACATGGAATATGAACAATTAAAAAAATAATGTGGTACTCGACGTACTCGAGCTTCTGAAGCTCGAGTACCTTGTTTTTCTTTTCTTTTTTCCTACTTTTTCCCTAGAAATCCCTTTTATCCAAAGCATTCATGAAAAACTACAGCATCTCTAGAGGGTCTTCAAACAAACATAGTATATACAAACAGTTCACTAGATGATCAAAGCCATCCATCTAGAGAGGGTGCATCCCATCACCTGTCCTTTCATTGTCTTTTAGGTCCAGGTGCCAAGTTCCACCCCTTTCATTTCCTTGCTTAAACCACAGTAGCACAGTTTCCTAAGCTCCATACTAACTAGAAGTTACAGCACTTGATTGAAATAGAAGAAAATGAACCAAACCAAAGAGTTCAACTTTTAAAAGTAAAAAACTGGCTGACTAACTGATCCATAATGAGAAATGACAAGCATAGATAGAACTTAATCAAATCAGAGCCACCAAATCCAACAGAACTTCCCACTATGCTTTGCTTCACCAACTTTCTTGAGCCATCCCTAGGTGGTTCAAACAATATAGGTTAAAAAAAAAAAATACCACATTACTTTTTTAATTAACCAAATTTCACTGTAGTGCAACGATGACAACTCACTTAATAACTCGAGATCAGTATTATTTAAAACTCAATTTTGTAAAATTTGAGTACTTAAAAAGTACGCTAAGTTGACACAAAATTAGTATTTGGCTATTTTCACCAAATGTACATTAAATTATTTTACACACTCAACAATAATTGAAATTGCCTGTTGAAGTGACGATTTTCAAATTAAAAATTAATCGTATTTCAATTATTTTTAGAAAATGTGTAAAACAGTTTGAATATAATAAACATTACTTAAAAGTTTATTAAATAATTTTATTAAAACAACGTTAATACCTGGTTTGATGTATGTAATTTCTTTATAGAAACTAAATAAGGTTAAAAAAGAGTAAATAAAAGAGTAAGTTCTTTCTTTTGTTTTTTTTACCCTGTTGTTTTGTTATATAGAGAATATAGATTTATAAGTTGTGACTTACTTTAATATTAGAAAATTAAGAATTTTTTCCATAAAAATTGTATTTAGTTACTGTGGGGCCAGAGAATTTGGTATCCCCGGCCCATTTCGTATCAAGTCCAAGGCCCATGCCAAGGAGGAGGAAACGCCCAAGGACGAAGTGCGAAAGTACAAATTCGTCCATAGACCTCGCCGAGGACGTCCCTATCCTCAGCAAACCGAGACCATGGAAATAGGGGGTAACGGGCACCCTAAAGCAGCCTTCCAGGGCATCTAAAGAGGAGGAACAAGTACAACATGTCAGCCAAGGAAGCATGGTGGAGGAGCAAGTCCATGATGAACTGTCACCTCCACGTTAAATGCGCACAACCAATGCTCTGGCCGCATTAATGAGGAAATGACCTCTGGGTAGCGCCTCCTCGGTTATTGCGACTCATAGGAGGTCTAGTAAAGTGGTTGATGGGACGGGTTGTCAGGGGGAGGCATGGATGATCAACAAGTGGAGAAAAGGGACCGTTGGAGGAGGAATATATAAAGTGGGAGAAACAGACTAAGTGGGGGGGGGGGGGGATGGATCCCCATGGAAGAAGGACGACTAACAAGCTCCTCGGACCGGGTAAAGGACAGATTCTTAAGGATGGCTTCGGTTCACCGGCGTTCAACGGTGGAAAACACAGCGATTGTCCATTGTCCGCTTGCTAGGGCCTAGTTCTTAGACCCGCTCTCTACAAATTCATTGTATTGGGCTAGCTGGGCTTGAGTCCACTTACTCAACAATAGAAGTGCTCAAACCCGGTCCCTACAATTGGCGCCACCTATGGGGAGAACTTGTGCGCTAGCAGGTGCAATGGACAATTGTTCCTAAGTGGCTAGTTTACAGAAGGTTAGGCAGTTTTTCATCACCGCTAGAAACACCGATCCCGAATGAAACAACAAACAATGATGGGTTTGCACAAGAAACAATCATTACAGAAAAGTAGAAGACTCAAAGAAAAGGAAAAGTGAATAAACATTGCAGCATTTTATTAAACAAAAAATAAATACATTATACAAACAAAGGCTCAGACAGGCTTGTTTTAAAGCCAATTCTACAAACAGAGGCCCAGACGGGCCTGTTCGAAAGCTAACTCTAGGAAGGAGGGCTGAGGCAGGCTTGTTTTAAGGCTACCAACAACCCTCGAGCCGATGTGGGTGGCGCTGGCGAGAAGAGAGGAGCAGATGCAAAAGTGCCTGATGGCCCCTCCCCATGATGTTCCCTTGATGCTCCCCTAGCCCTATGGTGATTAACCATTGGAGGCGGCAACACTCGGGCATCGGACGTGACGTAATCTTACGAGCCTCCACCGACAGGTAAGCTAGGCGCGAATCACTACCAGCTTGAAGGGCAGGCATGGACGCGCATCGGAGAAAAGCGTTATGTACTTCATGGACCTCCCTCCTAACCACCAAGCACGATACCACCAGGATGATGCCCAAGCCTTGACGCGCTAGAAGTCTGATGTGGACTACAACCGCATTGGCTCTCAATCGAGGAAGAAGGACCTTTGGCTTGCTTGCCCCTGCCTTCATCCAGAGCTGTCCCATTCCTCCAAGCTCTGATCACAATCCTGGCAAGGTTATTGAAGGGGTTTAGAGGATTGGAGAATCATGTTTCCTAATTAACTAGAGGGTTCGTGAAGTGTGGAAGGATGATTCCCCTAGGAAGCCTTATATAGAGGGGGAAGGTTGGTGGGAATTAGTCCACACGGAATTCGAAAGAAGAATTATCAATGACATTAATCCTAACTGAATTTCAAAGAAGCCATCAACCGCTGGATCTGCATTAATCCACGATGATATTAATGAGGGCGCGCCTCACATACCGAAGTGTCAAGCGCAAAACGCGAACCGTCATAAGACGCCTCGTAATCAAAGAGGGCAGAAAATTGGAGCGAAAGAGGGGCTATTGCCACGCGTAAGGATAGAAATCCGAGCCCCCTTGTCCAGGGCAGCATGGGGCCAAGGGCCTAGTCTGAGGAATAACCCATTTTCGGCGAAGCAAGGCCGAGGCCGTCGTCACGCTAAAAATAAACTTCCCAGCACTAAGGACAAATTCCTTTACTCCAGGCAGAAGAACATAAGCGTTAGACTGAACCAAGGTCTTGTATGGTCCTCGGACTCAAGCCTATGGGAAAACTAACCACTCCAAAAATACTTGGGTACGAGACTGAACCAAGGTCTTGCATGGTCCTCAGACTCAAACCTATGAGAAAACTAGTTACTTACAGAAGAATATAAGCGTTAGACTGAACCAAGGTCTTGCATGGTTCTCGGACTCAAGCCTATGGGAAAACTAACCACTCCAAAAATACCTGGGTAATAGACTGAACCAAGGTCTTGCATGGTCCTCGGACTCAAACCTATGGGAAAACTAGTTACTTACAGAAGAAAATAAGCGTTAGACTGAACCAAGGTCTTGCATGGTCCTCGGACTCAAGCCTATAGGAAAACTAACCACTCCAAAAATACCTGGGTACTAGACTGAACCAAGGTCTTGCATAGTCCTTGGATTCAAATCTATGGAAAAACTAGTTACTTACAGAAGAACATAAGTGTTAGATTGAACGAAGGTCTTGCATGGTCCTCGGACTCAAACCTATGGGAAAACTAACCACTCCAAAAATACCTGGGTACTAGACTAAACCAAGGTCTTGCATGGTCCTCGGACTTAAACCTATGGGAAAACTAGTTACTTACAGAAAAACATAAGCGTTAGACTGAACCAAGGTCTTGCATGGTCCTCGGACTCAAGGCTATGGGAAAACTAACCACTCCAAAAATACCTGGGTACTAGACTGAACCAAGGTCTTGCATGGTCCTCGGACTCAAGGCTATGGGAAAACTAACCACTCCAAAAATACCTGGGTACTAGACTGAACCAAGGTCTTGCATGGTCCTCGGACTCAAACCTATGGGAAAACTAGTTACTTACAGAATAACATAAGCGTTGGGCTGAACCAAGGTCTTGCATGGTCCTCGAATTCAAACCTACGGGAAAACTAACCACTTCAAGAAGATCATAAGCCTTAGACAGCACTATGGCCCTGCATGGCCCTCGGACTCAGGCCCTTAGAGGGACTGACTACGTTCAGCAAAGAAGTAAACAAACACAAGCCCATAAGCACCACTTAAAGCGTTCTGAGGCACATTGAACCTAACCGCTTAGCACAGTCAGCAACTAATGGCTCTCCTAAGCATTTTTTATTGTTTACAGTAACTAATTCATGTGACGTGGAACATATATTGTGGAATCATTCCCTCAGCGCTCAATCCGGTAAAATAGGTCGTGGTGTTAAGGTGGTTCAGTTATTGATCAAGGTCCAAGTGGGAACTATTGCTAGGGGCTTTACGTTTTTTCGGTTGCCAGTTTAGAATGAAAAACATGCTAAATTTCTGAGATTGTGAAGCTTATAATTGAAGCACAGGTTATATAAGTGGCCAAACTCATCACAATGACAATAAACACCAAGTAAAAAGAAAAGAAGACCCATGCATTCAGCTTAAAAATAGCATTACAGTGTTTTAAACTAAAACAAAATACACAGTGATAAATCAAGGCAAAGAGGCCGCCAACAAGATCCTAGCTCGGAAGTGCCACTTCGGAGGACTCCTGGTAGGCAGGGGTAGCCTCAGGGCCAGCGGGAGGCTCCACCATGTCCTGGGGCGTCGCTGGGTTACCAGTTTCCTTGTTCCCTAACGCCCCATGATGCCCAATCTCCTCAGTGGGCTTGTTAGTTGGCATTGGATCATCGGCGGCACTGATCGGACCTTCATCCGTCGCTTTAGAGGCCGTGCCAACTTCAGGGTCAGTGGAGACAGCCTCGCGAATGGCAGGGGGGTAATACACCCTCTCGGCCCTCTTAAGCTCAGATGAGGCCTCAACCCCGCTTGATTGAGGGCCTTATTCCAAGTCTCGGAACAGTAGTGTCTGCACACCTCGCGCACTTGAGCCTTGAGGCTCGCCTTGGTCTTAGCCACTCCCTCAGCAAAGGCCTCCTCCTTCGCTTGCTCTTTAGAGGCCTCGGCATCTATCCTCGTGAACTCGGCTAGTTCTTTAGCCCTCAAGGCCTCGTCCTTCGCGTACTTGGCAACACCTCTGGCCCATTCGACCTTAACCAGTTTCTTCTTCAAGTTAGCGATATGCCCCGTGGCGACCTGCAACTGACCCTTGACCTCCTGTAAGTGCTCGGTCTGGTCCTCAGCCTATTTTTTAGTAACGGCTAGGTCAGATGTCGTGCTGTCTCTGGCCCTCGTCATCTCCGCCAGGTCCTTCCTCGCCTTCTTGAGATCAGCCTCAGATTTCTTAAGAGTATTCGCGGCCTCCAAGTACCTGTCGCGCTCCAGGTCCAGGGCTTTACTCTGGTTATTGGTTTCCTCTTCCAACCTGAAATTAGCCTAGATAGCCTGCCAAGCAAAACAAATAAACCATAAGCCGGAGGCTAAGAAATGAAATCCGACAAATGCACAAGTATCAAAAGTCTTACCATACCCAGGTATCTCTTAAGGTTACAGGTGACTTCTTGCCTTCTCATGCCCCCCAGCTCGGCCATGTCGACGGGGAGAAGCAGGGACCTCTCCAGGGCATCGGCCACGCGAGTACCCTCTCCCCCTCGAAAGTCCCTAAGGGTGGTGTCATCCAACAATGGCTTCCCATACAGCATGGCGGTAGGCAACCAGGCCTAGGGCTCGGACTGCTGAATGACCTCTTTTTCCTTGTCCTGACCGTCAATCCTCAGCTGGTTGGAAGGTCGGCGAGCTTCATCTTCCTCTTGGGAGGAACGAGATCTCCCCCCATCCACTAGGTCTTTGCCCTTGGAAGGTCTCTTCCTCTTCGGGTCGGTGGACTCAAGCTGAGGGTCCGAGGCCGGTGGAATGGAAGACGACTTGGACTGCGCAGGCAATGACTTAGGTGGGGAAGGTGGAAGCTTGGGAGGAGGAAGAGGCTCGGTTTGTGACTTCTCCAACGTGTCCTTCCTTGGTTGGCCCCCAAGCAGGTCGAACAAGCTGGTTTGGGGTCGTCTCTTGAAGTCCATCACGGTTGGGGTACCAGCCCTCAATGACAGAAGGTCTTCCTCGGATAAATGGGGATCACCCAAGTCACCAGGGGGGTCCTCGAGTAGATGGACGGGGTCAAATGCACCAAATTCGTCCTTGGACGTACTCAGGTCGACTACTTCTTCCTCTCTCTCTGAACTTCCTCCTTCGACCTCCGTGGCTTGATGGGAGGAGGAAGAGGCTGCTGACGAGACACCTTCTGTGACGGAGGATTCTTCTGAAAACGAGAACCCTCGTTCAACCACAGTGATTTGGCGAAGCCTCGGGTCCTTGGCTCTGATCACGTATCTGGGAACCGAGAAGGACTTCTGGATTGGCTTATATCCGAGAATCTTGTGGGCGGCTCTAACCTGGTTGTCGGCCTCGTTCACAAAGACCTCTGCCCTGAGTACAGCTTCTAAGTCCTCTTTGTTGACCAAATGGAAGTGTCGCTCAAAGGCGTATGGATCTGCAACAGAAAAAGTTAGTTCTTGTTAGCAGCCAAGAAATGCGAATTATGAAGGCCTAACGGATCAACCCTTCCATATTCCAAGTACCTTACCTGGCTCCCCCTCTATGGTCAAGCAGTGAAGGCCGTCGTGCCACTCCCCAGACACGATGAGAAAATCCTTATCTAACCCGTTGCTGGACTCCGGAAGACATTGGATGAGTTTAACTCTATCATCCCTCGTCTTCATATAGTAGAACTTACACTTTAGGTGCTAGAGGTTGTAGCATCAATTCACGTCGTGATGGGTTAACCTCAAACCGATCTTTTCGTTCAAGGCGTCCATACAGCCCAGGATCTTGAACACGTTAGTGGCGCACTGGGTAGGGGCTAATCAAAAATACATAAGATAGCCCCTCATCACTGGCCCCATGGAGATCCTCATACCACATTCAAGGAAGACGATTATAGGAATCACTACCTCACCAACTTTCCTCTTTATATGCCACTCCCCCTTCTCGCAATACCTCAGACCCACGTTACTAGGTATCCTATGAGTGGCGATGAATTCCGCCATCGCCTCCTCAGACTCAATTAACTTCTTAAACCTACCCATCCATAAGAACAACTAAGAGACTCAGGGAAGAGCGAAAGGAGGAGAGAGATAGGGGAAAGGAAAGCCAGAAAGGGTAAAGATCAAAATAGGGCAAGAAGAAAACTTATAGAAATGAGGGATGGCGTTCAGAACACTCTTTTTTAGGATGTGAAGAGACGCGGGTTGAGTTGAGGACTCGATTGGATTCAGGGTGTGTACATAAGACCTCTTGAATGCGAGAGTAGAGAGACGAATCGGTGCAAATAAGTATGTGCCCCCTCACCAAGGATAACTATGCAAGGCTTCCCGCCCATAATGGCGAACAATCCTCACCGTTGGATCACCATCACACCGTTGAACGTGGGAAGTATAAAGCTGTCAAAATTTAATACAGGTGCGCGCCGCATATCGAAGCGCCAGAAACATGCACCAGGCAGGTGAAAAAACTCCTAATGCTGACCTAGGGCCATACTGGACAGCCCACGATATGAACCCGAGGATATCAAAATCATCCTCCTCGTCCAAGGACCCAAACAGCAGGATTTTGAGGGACTATTGTGGGGCCAGAGAATTTGGTATCCCCGGCCCATTTCGTATCAGGTCCAAGGCCCATGCCGAGGAGAAGGAAACACCCGATGACGAAATGCGGAAGTTCAAATTCATCTATGGACCTCGCCGAGGACAACCCTTTCCTCAACAAACCGAGACCATGGAAGTAGGGGGTAACGGGCACCCTAAAGCAGCCTTCCAGGGCATCTAAAGAGGAGGAACAAGTACAACATGCTTGTCGAGGAAGCATGGTGGAGAAGCAAGTCCATGATGAACTGTCACCTCCACATTAAATGCGCACAACCAATGCTCTGGCCGCATTAATGAGGAAATAACCTCTGGGCAACGCCTCCTCGGTTATTGCGACTCACAGGAGGTCTGGTAAAGTGGCTAATGAGATGGGTTGTTAGGAGGAGGCATGGATGATCAACAAGTGGAGGAAAGGGACCGTTGGAGGAGGAATATATAAAGTGGGAGAAACAGACTGAGTGGGGGGGGGGGGGGGGGATGGATCCCCATGGAAGAAGGACGACTAACAAGCTCCTCGGACCGGGCCGAGGACAGATTCTTAAGAATGGCTTCGGTTCACCGGCGTTCGACGGTGGAAAACAAAGCGATTGTCCATTGTCCGCTTGTTAGGGCCTAGTTCTTAGAGCCGCTCTCTACAAATTCATTGTATTGAGCTAGCTGGGGTTGAGTCCACTTACTCAACAATAGAAGTGCTCAAACCCAGTCCCTACAGTTACATATGGCTATATATTTTATTTACATATGGCTTCCACTACTCTTAATTTATAAAAATTAAATTTATAAAAAAAAAAAAAAAAAAAAAAAAAAAAAAAAAAAAAAAAAAAAAAAAAAAAACTCAATAACCCTAGCTAATATCAAATGTCAAGAAAAGTTTTTTTTTTTTTTAATAACAAAAAAGAAGAACAAATCTAACATATGTAGTGAAGATGTAAAGGGCCTAATGGGTTTGAATTTTTCAAGTGTTTTAAATCATAAAAGTTTATTAAACCTGATTTTTATCTTTCCTGGTTAACCCCCCCACCCCCCAAAAAAAAAGGATAAGATAAGATAAATTGTAACGTGAAAAGTCCATAAAATTTACAACTAAAGATACATAAGAGGGGAAAAAAAGCACTTCAAAGAAGCTAAATCAAACAGACCTATGGATGGAAAGTTGTACATAGAGTAGCTGTACCACGACAGTTTTATGGCATAATAATACAGAATCGGAACATGCTAGACGTCTTCTGAACTTCATTTTTGACAGAACTGATAGAAATTCAAGCATTGACGCCTTCAGGACTTATAGGAATCTCACTTCCACAGTTTCTGCATAAATTATCTTCAGAATTCCCACTTGTCTTCTGAACTTTACATGTGTCACACAGATTCTCTTCTCCTTGATTTGCTTTGAACTTGACTATATAAATCAAAACTCGTAGCACGAAAGGCAAAGCAGCTGCTATGAGGATGTACCGAAATCTATGAGATTTATGAGGTGTGACAGCAAATATAGCAGATCCATAAGTCACAAGCATTGAAGCTGTGGCAATCAATATTTCTAAATGGAAAGGGAACCCATATGTGAGAGACATAATGACCAGAACCGAAGTGGAAAGTGCCAGAGTGTTAAAAACCAAGAAAACATAGAAGGGGTCTGTTCGAGACGCGTAAATGGCCGTCCCTGCAACATGTGTTTCATTAGAATTATTACTGCCATTCTTAGTATCTTGCCAAACACCACCAGGAGGGTTAACCCCAGCTTGAAAAGTCACTGCTGCAATTAGAGTTGCAACTATCAAGAGAATGTTTCGGACATCGCCTGTCCGGTCCTTCTTTGGGTTATATTCGAAGTCTTTAAACCAGCTCTTGCTTCTCTTAAATTGAATGCAGCTATCCATTAATTTTTCTCAAGCAATAACAATGTATCAATGCTTGTGTTGTGTACCTAGACAGCTAGACATATATCTATATATAAAATAGAAATGAAAGTTATTGCTTGTCTCTTTCACTCTGATTGTACACTTTTCCTGGTAATTAGGATTTTGTATATCCTTAACCGACATATATTATCGAAAAAGACATACTACATACGGCGTATGGGTTGTCCGTATCTATTCCATGGTTTTGAGACTTTGAATAATTCTAGAGACAGTCAATTTATATCCAATTTTACATGTTTAAAGACATAGTACCCTATTCATAAAAATAAAAAAATAAAAAACAAAAAAAAGGCATGTTAATTACCCTACTACTCAAAAGTTGATTGAATAATGTTCTTAGCTGTATGGTAACATTTGAAATTTTAAGTAAATCAAAAAATGAAAAATATTTTTTCACATTGATTTATGTCTACTATTTCACACATATATTTATTATTGATGTGAGAATATTTACGTGTCAACAAGTAAAGGTGGATGTGAAATAATAAAATGTATGAAAATCATAACCTAATAATAAATAAATAAATAAAAACGTTAATACCATAGAAAATGAAGAAGGGTAAAATGGAGAATCATAATGTACTTTCTACTTTCTAAGGATTTATGAATTATTTTCTTCACTCTTTCTTTTCTTTTATTTTCTTTTCTTTTTCTTATCTCATTAAGTTGAATTTTTTCTCTATTTTTTTTTTCCACAAGCAAACCTGCAATAGCAGTAATACATCATTGTTACTCTGCCTAGTATGACCTTAGAACTAGAGAATGATAATTAAAATCGATCGAGGCAGGATTTTTTATTTTTATATTTTAAACATAATTTTCTTATAACATTTAAATAAGTTATTTCTTAACCAATTTAAAAACAATCCACTTTATGAAAGTGGATAGAATGATAGAATTCATATAAAATGAAAGTTGAAGGATGAAATTGAAATTGAATATAACATAGGCCTCTTTTCATTATTATTAGAGTAATCTGCTTTATATATAAATTTTGAGAAGTGTTATATCCACAAAATTTTTACAACGGTCTTACAATAACTTTTAAGTGGCAAATTGTTATTATTTTTAATTTGAATTTACTTTTTAAATCACTTTTATATCCACTTATAACATCCAATAATAATTTGTCACTTAAAATTTATTGAAAAAATAATGTGAATATAACATTTTTCATAAATTTATATAGATAAATAATCTTTCCCAAAAAAAAAAAAAGACTTGCTACATTTGACTCTTTAATCGTTAAAACAAGCAAGTGGGCTACAAAATTATAGCCGGTGGACCATTACATGAACTAAACCAAGAAAACGATAGGTATAAAGGGCAAAAAAAGGAATCTAGTGCTTCCTAATTATGCATGCACACTTATTTAGGGATGGGCCAGGACTTAGAATTAGGGGTGGCTTTGTTGTTGACTACATGTGACAACTTCAGCCTCCACTTTTGTTGTTTAGCTGCTTCAAATTTATTTTTTTAGATTTTTTAATGCACATTGCTGGGCAAGGACAAAATTATTTTATTTAAAATTTTTTAAAAAGCAGGGTTGTTTGTTTTAAGTAAAATTGGTTGATTGGTTTTTTTTTTTTTTTTTTTTTGCTATTGTTAATTTTTGTTGAGGGACTAATTTTTATGGCTTTGTATATTTTGTTTTAAATTTTAGATTTATAAATTTTTTACAACATTTATAAGGAGGAAAATGTTAGAGTTACAAACATTTTTTATAAATTAATGATATGGTTAGTGGTTATTGTTATGTTAAGAAGTGATGTAAAAGGTGGGTCCAGATGCAAACCAATAAGAATCTCCTATCTCAACAATTTGTAAAAATATTGTAGAAACGTTTTGTGGTTGTAACATTACTCACAAAAAAATTAAAAATATTGTTAAGAGAGGTAAAATGTAATTTTATAGAACAAATTGCTAAAATTAATAGCTATATATATATATATATATATAAACACACACATACACACACATACTAATAATTTTAAAAAAACAAATTTGGGGGCCATTGACCCCCGTTGTCCAAGGGTGGCTCCATCCTTGCACTTATTGGTCCAAAGTCTAAACAATGCTCAATAGTGCATAGAATCGTATATGCAAGGAGTAATTCTTAGGTATTTTCAGAACACAGAGAATAGTGCTCAATTCTCGCGTTCATGGTGGGTTTCACTCATTAAATTTATGGTGGGATCCATTATGAATGTGAGAGGACGGAACATCATTTTTCCGTGGTCCAAGAATGCCTAAAAATTTTCCATATGCGATGCAAGAAAATTTTATTTTTATGCTCAATTATGTTAATCATGCATGGAAAAAGCCATTATTATGCTATTAAAAAATTGGATGATCATTTTAGGATTATGAGCTAATCAAAGTTTATTTTGCTAATCAGTACAATTCTCATCATATCGAGGCTAAGAAGAAGAAGAAGAAGATAATATACTCATACACATTTTATAAAAGTTCTACTTAATTCATTATTTTTGTGAAGATAATATGTGACAATTCTTTAGTCGTTCTAAGACCATTACATGTTAGGGTTTGTCCAGTTTCAACCATGCACCTTTCAGACTATACACACTAGTTAGTATATGGAGCTTAGGTAACTGTGCTACTGTGGTGTAAGTAAGGAAAGGAAGGGGGTGGAACTTGGCACCTGGACCTAAAAGACCATGAAAGGACAGGTGATGGGATCCACCCTCTCCAGATGGATGGTTTTGATCATCTAGTGAATTTTTTATATATACTATGTTTGTTTGAAGACCCTCGAGAGATGCTTAGTTCTTCATGAATGCTTTGGATAAAAGGGATTTCAAGCAAAAGTAGATAAAAAAGAAAAAAAAAAAAAAATAAAGGTACTCGACTTTGTTGAGCTCAAGTTCCTCAAAAAATATGCTTTTTTAATTAATCGAATTCATGTCAGTAGTGCTATGTTGATGACTCACCTAGGAACTCGAGTTCATTGAACTCATTCGAGTTTGTGAAACTCGAGTACAAAAAGTGGTACATTACTCTATATTTCAGAAACATTGCTAGTTTACTACAAATTTTACCAAAACGTGGTATTTGACTATTTTTTCCATACGTTCAATATGCTTAGTTTTTATAATTCACAAGCATGCTCTCATATTTTATATACAATATGCATGTGTGCGATTTGAGTTTCAAACCATTTCTTTTTTTTTTTTTTTTTGAGAACGCATACCATTTCATTTTGTTCTAAAGACTTGCACCCAAAAATAAAAATTTCTGATATCTTGAATAAAAGAGCAAATTTACTTGATTTCACAATACAAAAGCATGCCATCATCAGCAGGTAATGTACGTGTGATGTCACCAAGTGACATAGCCCCATACTAGAGTCAGAGGTGTAAAGCCTAAAGGAGTGATCGCATTATTGCCACTTGGAGAAACTACTTCCTCTCTTTCTCTTTTGGAGTCGGCAAATATTCGTACAAATATTCGCCCCGTGTGGAGTCGGCAATTTATATTTGAGGAGCTAAATAAGAAAAGAGCTAATTATATACTTTATCTATACGAGTCTTTTGGTAAATATTGCTAAATTTAAAATATATTTGTGTTATAAGTACTGTTTGAAATTATTTAGAGAAATGAGAAAAGAGATTAAATTTCGGTAACACTGTTGCCGAAATTCAACAAAAAGTAGGAGAGAGAATGAGAAAAGGGAGGAAAGAGAAAATCTTAATTTAGGCAACAGTAAACCTTGAATTTTGGCAACAGTGTTGCCGAAATTTATCTGCCCAAATTTCCTATGCTGCCCGGATGTGTGAGAAGTGCAATAATGAGTGAGTGCCCAAAAAAAAAAAGTAATTGTGGCAATGGTATTGCTGAAAATGGTAGGGAAAAAAAAAGTGAATGCGGAAGAATTAAAGAAAAATATAATGTGCTACGTACACAATATTTTTACAATATTTTCATAATAAATCACAGGTAACTAGTTATTATTAGTTCAAATTTAAATTTAACATTGAGATTACTATTTTAATATAACAATAATAATAAGTAACAACTTGATACTTAGAATTTGTTGTAAAAATGTTGTAAAAATTGTGTGCACTTATCATTTCTTAAAAAAGAAAAAAAGTGTAATGGATTTACCGAAAATGGGAACAAAAAAATAAAAACTTTTTTTCCCAATTGTGGCAATGGTATTGCCGAAATTGTGGGGAAAATTTATTGTGGAGGAAAATAATTTTCCCCACAATTTCGGCAATACCATTGCCACAATTGAAAAAAAAAAAAAAAAAAAACTTTTTTCCCAATTGTGGCAATGGCATTGCCAAAATTGTGGAAAAAATTTTCCCCACAATTTCAGCAATGCCATTGCCACAATTGGGAAAAAAGTTTTTTTTTTTTTTTTTTTTTTCAATTAAGTGCACACAATTTTTACAACAAATTATAAGTATTAGGTTGTTAGTTATTGTTATTGTTATATTAAAATAGTAATCTCAATGTTAAATTTAAATTTGAACTAATAATAACTAGTTACCTGTGATTTATTGTGAAAATATTGTAAAAATATTGTGTACGTAGCACATTATATTTTTCTTTAATTCTTCCGCATTCACTTTTTTTTTCCCTACCATTTTCAGCAATACCATTGCCACAATTACTTTTTTTTTTTTGGCACTCACTCATTATTGCACTTCTCACACATCCGGGCAGCATAGGAAATTTGGGCAGATAAATTTCGGCAACACTGTTGCCAAAATTCAAGGTTTACTGTTGCCTAAATTAAGATTTTCTCTTTCCTCCCTTTTCTCATTCTCTCTCCTACTTTTTGTTGAATTTCGACAACAGTGTTGCCGAAATTCAATCTCTCTCCTTATTTCTCTAAATAACTTCAAATAGTACTTATAACGCAAATATGTTTTAAATTTAGCAATATTTAGCCAAAAGACTCTTATCTATACTACATGTGTTTGTTTGTTTGTTTGTTTTTTTTTTTTTTTTTTTTTTTTTAGAAATAATTATAACATACTGCTAACCTCGCAATTTGAACTCTTTCCCCTCTAGACCCCCAAGCACTTTGTGCATGGGAATGTGCAAATTCAACTACAAGACCTTTGGCTACATGTTTGCCAATTCAGGTATAAGGCTTTTGGCTACATGTGTCTGTTTAGAACAGTTTATTTAGTTGAAATTAAATTTGTTTTACTAAAAGTACTGTAAATAAAATTAAAATGTAGCTGAAATAATATAGTGAGACCCATAAATAGTATTAAAAAGTGTAATGAAACCTATAAATAATAATAAAAAAAAGTTAACTTTTTAAGCTAATGTTAAACACACATTATGTATAATAGTCTAAATTAATAGTACTACTATAAACATATATTTTTGAGATTTTCATTAGTTAAGTGATTTATAACTCAATAGTTTTTAATTTGTCAATAGACCTAGATTATCAAATTAAATTACAATCTATTAAGTATTATTATTAAAATAAAAATTTACTAATGGGTTAAAGATTGCTAAAAAATAGACAAATAATAGTCACTTAATGATAAAAAATATATATATAATCAAATAAATCAATCAAGTCTTCCAAGCAAATGAGAAGTGGTTGAGAAGACAAAGGAAAGGACTAGAAACAGGAGTTTATCAGATTGCTAAAAAATAGACAAATAATAGTCATTTAATGATAAAAAAATATAATCAAATAAACCAATCAAGTCTTCCAAGCAATTGAGAGTGATGAAAATTGAGAAGTGGGTTGGAAAGACCAAGTAAAGGACTAGAAAGAGGAGTTTATCCTAAAATAAATAAATAAATAAAAAGAGAAGTTTATCAGATTGTTTGGAAAACCGTGCACGACTGTATCAGATTGCTTGAAAACTGTGATTTTTGTTGGGGAATGAGTTAGCTTTTTTAACATTGCTAAGTTTATGGTTTTCAACCATACACGTGGACAGTACCCTTCTTAGAATTGAAGCAAGGACTTAAAGGCACTACAATAGTTGAGAAATTAGTTTAAACAACTTAAAGTGAGAAGAAAAAGAGTTTTACCCAAAAAAAAAAGAAAAAAAAAAAGAAAAGGGAAATCAATCAAAGAAAGATGAAGGAGATAAACTAAGAAAATATGGAATTAGTGTACGTTTGGTTTGCGCATTGTGTCTGGTATTTGTGTTTTAAAAAAAAAAAATTTCACGCGTTTCTAGCTCAATTTTACTGTAGCAGCACTGTTGCGGCTACTGTTCATTGAACAGTAGCCGCAACATTTGACTTTTCCACACAAATTTTACTGTTTATGGATTCATAAATTTCACTTTTCAGTAACTTTTTCATTAAAAATGGGTCTCATGATACTATTTACACATTTAAAAATTATTTGCTACAATATTTTTCAGTTTTCAGTTTTCAGTTTTCAGCTGTATCCAAACGGTGTGTTCTTGATCTGAGTTTGTGTTCTTGTTCAAGACACACTTAGATCTCAATTCCTATGATTTTTAGTTTTTAATTTTTTTATTTAGTTAAAATTAATAAATTAATTTTTTTTTAATTTAAATGGTGACGTGGCATTTTTTATTATTAATTTAGGCCACGTGGACATTAATTTAGTATTATTTATTCTGCTGTTTGCCACGTCAGCTTTTTTCGTTTCTGATATAACGGCAGGGACCAAAACGGGAAGCATTTTTCAGGATAAGGACTAAAAGCGGTAAAAATAAAATGTAGGGACTAAAATGAGAATAGTCTAAAAATGTAGGGACTAAAATGTGCTTTTCGCCTTTTTTTTAATACAAGATAGAAATTCTACTTTAACTTAATCTAAGTTAATGTGTGTAAAACTCTCTCTTAGAGACTTGAACCCCAGTCCCTACCCCTCACACCCCACAAGCACTTATTCTTGAAGAATAACCATCGAACCAAATGTGTGTGATAGTGAAACAATCACACTTCAAATAGCAATGAATCAACATATGATACAAACCCGTATTCCAAAAAATTTCAATCATAAACCTAACCTCTTGCATGTTTAGGCACCACAAATGTTAAAAATTGAGGTGCAATCTTGTTAGTTTTTTATTCTTTTTTGGCTAAATTGTTGTAGGGATAAGGGCCCAAAGTCATATATTGGGCCTTGGGCCTCGTCTGAGGACGTAGACAGGTCTGAGAAGGGACAAATAGTTATGAGAGATTTCAGTTTAGAGTATCATAAATAAGGAATGGGTGGAAGGTAGTCTGAGGAGGAATTTCCTCCTCGGACGTGATAAATGTAACTCAAAATATGCATTCTAGTAATCAAGGTGGCCTTCCAAGAAGTTCCAGTGACAGGGACGTGCCTCATAAACATACGAGAAGGAAGGGAGAACGAAAATTTTTAAGGAAAAGTTGCTACCACCGCATTAAATGCATTGCATCTACTTTTCTGGCTGCATTTATGTGGAAAAGACTCCTGAACAGTACTGCCTTGGCTATCACAACTCACAGAAAGCCAGATGGGGTGTTTGATGGGATAGGCACTCGAGTAAGGGCACAAATAATCAACAAGTGTAGGGTCAAGATGGTCCAAGGGGACCTATATAACGTGAGAGGCCCTCCATGAGAGGGTGATCGAAAAAATAGAAAAAGAATACTGCAGCAACCAAAGTTGCACTTGTAACCAATTTTATTGATTTATAATAAGATTTACCTCCTCAAACAATGGATTCATTCAGCTTTGTTTTTCTTGTTCTTGCTTGATCTTCTTTAAGACCCATACTAGCCGTTGTCAAATTTATTAGAGCCTATTTCTTCATCCTACTCTCTACAAATTTATTGTACTGGGCTTACTGAGCCAAAATCTCATACACATTGGGCTTGGGCCGCAAAACGTGTCTCTACAATTGGTGCCGTCTGTGGGAAGAACTTGTGTGATAGTGAGTGTAACGGCTAACGATGGTAGGTTCAGGTCCACACCAGGTAAAATCCGTGGTATCCTAACGAGAAAATCCTCCCTCCAACCCTGAGCGTAGAGGAGATCGAGAAGGCAACGTGCACACTATGCATACAAGCAAAAGCCACACTCGAGTTAGAAGTCACGTCTCTTAAGACCAGCATAACAGAGCCATGCAGTTGGAAATTGACCAGTTAAAGAGGGAATTGCGCCATGTACGACGAACTCCCTCTAACTCCGATGTTTCTTCTGATGACGGAAAAGACGTCAATTACAGGCGAAGATCTCGAACCCCGCCCAGCGAGTCTTTCTCCCACAAAGAGGAACACCATCGTGAACGGAGGGTCAAAAGCTCACCTCATAAAGGCGTGGAAAACGATGCTATGAAGAGGGCCTTGGACCAAATCTCCAAGTCACCCTTCACGTGCAAAATCGAGGGGGCTAAACTTCCTCGACAATTCATTCAACTTGCTTTCACTATGTAAAACGGTAGAACAGACCCCGTGGAACATGTGAGCCACCTCAATTAGAGAATGACTGTCCATTCCAAAGACGAAGCCTTGATGTGCAAGGTTTTCCCATCCAGTCTGGGACTCGTTGTGATGAGATGGTTTGACAGCCTGAGGGCAGATTCCATAAGTTCCTTTAAGGAGCTCACCCAAGCATTTGGTTCCCGCTTCATCACCTGCAGCAGGGTTCCTCGGCCTTTGGGTTCCCTACTGTCCTTGAGCATGCAAGAGGGAGAGACCCTGAAAATGTATTCGGATAGATATTGGGAGATGTTCAACAAAATAGATGGTGACTTTGATGATGTGGCCATCAGTACCTTCAAGCTCGGCCTCTCGGCTGAGCACAGTTTAAGGAAATCTCTGACTGGCAAATCTGTCACTAGTGTACTCTAACTCATGGACCAGATTGATAAGTATAAAAGTGTTGAGGAAGACCAGCAGCAGGGGAAAGGAAAGGATAAGGTTATCCCTTAAGAGAGGAGGGATTTCAGGTCAAACTGATACAATAACAACCGGCCACAGAGAGATTTTGCTAGGCAGTCAAGATCTGCTAGTACTTAGGCGGTCAACGCTGTGTTCCGAGAACCAGTGCATCAGGTTTTGGAGAAAATCAAGAATGAGCTATTCTTCAAATGGCCAAACAAGATGGTAGGAAACCCCGCAAGGTGTAATAAAAAAATGTATTGAAAATACCACCATGACCAAGGACACACCACGGAAGATTATAGAAATCTGTGGGACCATCTAGATTAGCTCGTCCGCGAAGGAAAGTTAAAGCAACTCTTGCATCACTCTTGTGTCCAGGGTGGCCAGACAAACTCAGAACCCCGGAGAGATGATTCTTCAAGACCGCCCTTGGGAATGATAAATGTCATCTTCGCTACTCTAGGGAGGACCGGTTTCGGCCCTTCTAGGGTGATGTCTGTGGCTCGGCTATCCGTCGAGGGCGCTAATCTAGAGCCGAAGACTAATCTAGAGCCGAAGAAAACTAGAGTGAAGATCCAACTAGTTCTGGGCTTCTCGGACAAGGATAAGATCGGAACAATCCAACCCCATGATGATGCTTTAGTGGTCACACTCAGGATTGGAGGATAAGATGTGAAGAGGGTATTGGTGGACCAGGGCAGCGGTGCTGAGATTATATACCCCGACCTGTACAAGGGGCTAAATTTGAGACCCAAGGACCTAATAGCCTACAATTCGCCCCTGGTAAGTTTTGATGGGAAAGTCGTCATTCCGAAGGGACATATTAGGCTCCCCATGCAGACTGGTTTAGAAGTGGTGGAGGCGGATTTCATCGTGGTGGAGGTAGATGCTTATTCACCCTACACAGCCATTATGGCCAGACCCTGGCTTCATACCCTCGGAGCTGTTTCTTCTACTCTGCACCAGAAGGTGAAATACCCGTCCGAGGGTAGGTTAAAGAGATCCTGGGAAGTCAATCCACGACTAGGAAATGCCAGATGGCTGCCATCCTGCATCAACTCGACTCCGAGTCCTCGGTCCCTGCTGGAAGAGGCTTATAGCAATTAACAGCCCCAGCGTTACCTATCAATGAATTGGCCGAGGAGGCGAAATGTGAGGATTTGGAAACAATCGTTGTTGGTGATGATCCAAAAAAGTTCTTTCAAATTGGGGCTCAGCTACCTCCTCCAAAAAAGGAAGAGCTGATAGAGTTCCTTAGAAAAAATGTTGACGTGTTTGCATGGAATGCTTACGAGGCCCCCGGGGTAGATCTAAGTTTCATCTATCATCATTTAAATGTTAACCCATCTGTCACCCCAAGAAACAACCTCTTCGGCACTCATCCAAGGACCACTCTGATGTTGTCAGAGATGAAGTGAAGAAACTCAAGCAGGCAGGGGCTATCAAAGAGGTATTCTACCCTGATTGGTTGGCCAATACCGTGGTGGTGAAGAAAAAGAGTAGGATATGGCGAGTGTGCGTGGACTTCACAGATTTGAATAAGGCTTGCCCAAAGGATCCCTTCCTTATGCCTGAGATAGATCGCTAGTGGATGCAACCGTAGGCCATCCTCGGATGAGCTTCCTAGACGCCTTGTAGGGGTACCACCAAATACCACTAGCCCTGGATGATCAGGAGAAGACAGCTTTCGTCACTTCTACCGAAAACTACCACTACAAAGTGATGTCGTTCAGTTTGAAGAATGTAGGGTCTACATATCAAAGGATGATGACTAGGATGTTTGAACCTTAATTGGGCAAGAGCATTGAGGTCTATATAGACGGCATGGTGGTGAAAAGCAAGGTAGTGTCCGAGTACATAGGAGATCTCGGGAATATTTTTGAAATCTTGAGGAAACACAAGTTGCGCCTCAACGCTTCCAAGTGTTCCTTTGGTGTGGGGTCAGGCAAATTTCTAGGCTACATGGTAACCCATAGGGGAATTGAAGTTAACCTTGACCAAATTAAAGCAATTAACAGTTTGCAACTACCTCAGAATCCCAAGAAAGTCCAGTAGCTGATTGGAATGACTGCTGCCTTGAACCGATTTATCTCTCGGTCAGTGGATAGGTATAGACCTTTCTTCCTATTGATGAATAAATGGAAGGGGTTTGAGTGGACCGAGGAGTATGCCTTGGCTTTCCAACAGCTTAAGGATTATCTCTTTCGGCCCCTTATCATGTCCATCCCTGAGGTTGATGAAGTCCTGTTCGCTTATATTGCTATGGCCCCTCAAGCTGTAAGCTTGGTCCTGATACGAGTTGATGGCGGCACATAAAGGCCAGTTTATTATGTGAGCAGGTCACTACATGAGGTTAAGATTCATTATTTGCCGTTGGAAAAAGTTATTTTGGCAGTGGTACACGCCACATGCAAACTCCCCCATTACTTCCAAGCACACACGGTTATCGTCCTAACTCAGCTTCTGCTCAAAACTTTGCTCCGCAGTGCTGATTACACGGGGAAGATTGATAAATGGGCCACAATCCTAGGGGCTTTTGACATCAAGTACATGTCTCGTATCTCAGTTAAGGATCAGGTCCTCGCGGATCTGGTGGCAGAGTTTGCTGAATCCCCGTTAGAAGAAGAAGTAGAAACGCAACACATTGATGGAAAATCGATTGGCATGATCTCCCAATAGAATCCCTTACCCTGGAAGGTATATGTTGATGATGCAACAAATCAGAGGGGGTCTGGAATAGGACTAGTTCTGGTTTCACCCGAGAAAATTACCATCGAGAAATCATTAAGATTGGGATTCTCGGCCACAAATAATGAAGCCGACTATGAGGCTCTGCTGATGGAGATGGCCATGGTTCAAAAAATGGGCGGGAAGGCTGTGGAGGTGTTCTCGGACTCAAGATTGGTCGTTGGCCAAGTGAATGGTGAGTTTGAAGCCAAAGACAAAAGAATACGAGGGTACTTGAGCCAGGTTAGACGTTTGCGGTCGGATTTTGAATCTTTCCACCTGTTGCATATTCCTAGAAGTGGAAATACACATGTCGATTCCCTAGCTACACTCGCAATCTCCTTGACTTAGAGCTTACCTCGAGTCATCCTTGTAGAAGACCTATGCAAACCCACAAAGATGAATAGAGAGATGGTTCATGTTTACCAAGTTAGGGTAGGGCCCAGCTGGATGGGCCCTATAGTATTGTTCTTAAACAAGGACACCTTACCCGATGAGAAATTCGAAGTAGAGAAAGTACGTAGAAAGGCTTCTCAGTTCTGGTTGTCTGAGGACAAAAAGTTATATAAACGCTCATTTTCTAGGCCATACATGCTATGCATACACCCCGAGGTAACAGAATTACTCCTTGAGAAGTTACATGAGAGGATTTGCAGGAGCCACACCGAAGGCAAATCTTTGGCACACAGAGCCATCACTCAAGGCTATTAGTGGCCAAATATGCAAAGGGAAGTACAAGAATATGTAAAGAAGTAAGACCAGTGCCAAAGATTTGCACCAAACATACACCAGCCGGGGGGAGTCCTTAATCCGCTGTCTAGCCCTTAGCCATTTGCTTAATGGGGCTTGAACATTGTGGGCCCTTTTCCCAAGGCCGCAGGAAACAAGAGATATCTGTTGGTCGGCACGGACTACTTCACTAAGTGGGTCGAAGCTGAACCTCTAGCAAACATCAGAGACTTGGATGCCAAGAAGTTTGTATGGAAGAACATCGTCACTCGATTCAGAGTCTCTTGTACCCTCATCTCGGACAACGGCCTTCAGTTTGATAGCAAATCTTTCAGGAGATACTGTTGTGACTTGGGAATTACAAATAGATATTCTACCCCAGCCTATCCCCAAGGAAATGGACAAGTCGAGGCCGTTAACAAGGTCATTGTAAGCAGACTCAAGAAGAGGTTGGACGATGTGAAGAGAAAATGGGTGCAAGAACTGCCATATGTCCTGTGGACATACCGAACCACACCTCGCAGGTCGACAGGGGAGACTCCTTTCTCAATGACATATGAAGCCGAAGCTATTATCCCTTTAGAGACTGGCTTCCCAACGATGAGGACAAGTACTTTTGATCCGAGTAATAACAATGGATTGTTGGAAAAAAGCCTAGACCTGATTGAAGAGAGGAGAGAAAGTGCAATGGTCCAACTAGCATACTACCAACATAAGCTCAAGCAAGGTTATGATGCCAACGTAAAACAGAGGGCATTAGTGCCTGGTGACTTAGTATTAAGAAAGGTTCTGGGTACTACAAAGAACCCAGCATGGGAGAAGCTAGGACCTAATTGGGAAGGATTTTATCGCATCACCTCGGTGGCTGGTATAGTAGCATATTTTCTGGAGAACCTAGATGAGCATGTAATACCCTGTCTTTGGAATGTAAACAACCTGAAAAGGTATTATTATTAATGAAAGTTTCCTTTGTTATGTGCTTATTTGTTGTATAAATACATCGTGCTTCCCATTATGATATCTTTTATAAAGTGTTTAAAACGGAACCTTAGTCATGCCTGAAGTCTTCGAACTAGATGCTAAGGGAAAATTAATACTATGACTTCTTTTATAAAGTGTTTAAAACGGAACCTTAGTCATGCCTGAAGTCCTCAGACCAAATGTTAAGGAGAAATTAACACAATGACATCTTTACAAGTGTTTAAAACAGAACCTTAGTCATGCTTGAAATCCTCGGACTAGATACTAAGGGGAAATTAGCACTATGACGTCTTTTATAAAGTGATGCTAAGGGGAAATTCACACAATGACATCTTTACAAGTGTTTAAAAGCCAGAAGTTCTCGGACCAGATGCTAAGGGGAAATTAACATAATGACATCTTTTATAAAGTGTTTAAAATGGAACCTTAGTCATGCCTGAAGTCCTCGGACCGGATGCTAAGGGGAAATTAACACAATGACATCTTTACAAGTGTTTAAAACAGAACCTTAGTCATGCCTAAAGTCCTCGGACTAGATGCTAAGGGGAAATTAACACAATGACATTTTTACAAGTGTTTAAAACGGAACCTTAGTCATGCCTAAAGTTCTCGGATCAGATGCTAAGGAGAAATTAACACTATGACATATTTTATAAAGTGTTTAAAACAGAACCTTAGTCATGCCTGAAGTCCTCGGACCAGATGCTAAGGGGGAAATTAACACTATGACATCTTTACAAGTGTTTAAAACAAAACCTTAGTCATGCCTAAGTCCTCAGACCAAATGCTAAGGGAAAATTAACACTAAGGGGAAATCATTTATACAAGTGTTGAGTAGAGTGAAGAATATCTCCCCCCCTTCTATTCTTTACAAAATTTATTACTTATCTTTGTCAGATTTAGCCTCTATTGTATAAAGAATAATTCACAGTACAAATGTAGGGTAAATCTCTTCAATGTTCGTACTTAATCAAATTACTTATACTGGTTGGAGAGAATTGTTGTTAGTGTTTGTTAAAACTAAAATAGCAAAAGTTTAAGTTTGTTTGCAATGAACAGTAAGCTTAAAAGCGTATAAGGCAAAGACACAGTAGATAGAAAGAAAGGTCAATTCATTAATTGAAAGAAGGGAGTACATTACATTCTGTGGCCAAGTACCACTACCAAAAAAAAAAAAAAAAAAAAAAAATCTATTACAAGAAAATCCTAAGGGCTAAGCCTTGGTCTTGGGGGTAGGAGGGTCTTCTTCCTGGCTCGGCTAGGAGGAGGCACCATCATTGGCCTTAGGATCAGCCTCTTTATCCTTAACCTTAGTAGTGTTTTGGGCTCTTGCTGAGGGCTTGTTCTCCTGGCCCTTGCTCTTGTCCTTAACTGCATCGGCCCCTTGGCTTTGATCACCAGTTTGACTGGATCTTATCAAAGCCTTAAGAGGAGGATGAGCAGCTTGGATGGTCAAAGGCTACTCCGAGGTCTCTGGAGCATGGTCGGCAGAAGAAAGGATGGCATCTGGGACTTCACCAATGTCTAGATGGTAGTATACGCTTTTAGATTTCCTCCAAACTGAGTCTGCAAGGACTCCTGCAACGTCAAGGGCCCCATCCCCAGATACGTTACAATAGTCCCGACATACCTCAGAAAGCTCCTTAGTGAGCCTCACTTGTGTTTCCTCCACACTGAGCTGATAAGAAGCTTGCTTCTCAGCCTTGAGTGCCTCCTTGGCCAGTTGGGCTACCTCCTTGGCTTTCTGCAGCTCGGCCTTGAGATCCAGGACTTGCTATTTTTGAGTGGCCAGCTCAATTTCCATTGTATACAGCTTCTTGCGCTGGTCCTCGGCCTGGGCCTCCACAGACTTCAACCCAGCTAAGGCACTCAGACGGTCCCTTTTTGAAGCCGTTAGCTTGTTTGTCAACTTAGTATGCTTCTCTTTAAGAGTCTCCAATACCTTCTCAGCCTTGGCACAAGAGTGAGCCTCCGTCCTGACTTGATTGTGGGTGTCCTTGACCTACTCCTCAGCCATAAAGACCTGTTGGGTAATCTACATAAAAATAACAAAAAGATTCCATGTAAGAAAAAGGAAATATGAAAAAAGCAGCTAAGCATGTCATTTAAAGGATATGTCAAACAACTTACCATGGCAAGATCCCTCTTTATAGGAAGAGGTCAGGTTGCTTGAAGCGCCTGTAAACGTCCATATCTCTCAGAAGGAGAAGTGGTTGCTCAAGGGCCTCAGCAACATAGCCCGAGTGCCCCAGCTGAAAATTTTGGACTGAGGCATCCCAAAGGATGGGGGCACCATCCACTTCCAACCTAGGGGACCAAGTATGCGGTGGTTGGCGTACATCGGCCCCCTGAGAGTCCTCTTGGCTCTCCACGGAAGAAGCCCGTTTGTCTTTGGAGTGCTTGGGCTGCTTTGCCCCCTTTGGAGGAACCATCTCACCCTCCTCCAAGTTGTGCACCTCTGGCACTTTCCTCTTCTTCTTCAGGTCAGGGAAAGGGGGCAGCCCAATCGAAGTCACGAAGAGAGAAGGGGGAGGTGGAAGATTAGTTGGAACTTGGGGCTTGGTAACTTCTTTCGAAGTTGACACCTTGTTCCTCGCAGCCATGAGGTCCCTTAGGCTCTTGCTCCCCTTGTTCAATGCCATTTCATCCTCCTTTTCTTCTAAGGTGTCGTTTGGACAAGCGATCAATAGAGTTGGGGCATGAACGACTGAGTGCCTATCAACCTCCTCCTCGGTGTCTGAGATATGAACTACTTGGGCCTTGAGAGTCTCCTCTTCTTCAAAATGAAACTTGTCTATCTCCTCCTCAAGGGATAGGCATGAAGAAGCGATCTCCTCCTCGGGTACTGCTGTTGCTTCAAGCGGAACTTGTTGGGGTGGTAGCACGACTGGTGGAAGATCGTATGAGGCAAGGAAACTTGGGCGTGACATGTTAATTCGAGCCAGCCGTTGGTCAACTACTCTTATGGCATGGCCTACTTCTTGGTATATTTCCAAGATAGGCTGGAAGTCCAAAATTAAATGGATTGCTCTTAATTGCCCGTTTTCACTTACGAAGATCTCAGACCTCAGCAAATAATTGAGAGCTCCGACGTTGGTCAGACTGAGCAGGGGTGCTACGTAATTTCTGTTTGCAAAAGTAGCCAAGGAGCAAAACATGGTTAGAAAATTAAAATTCATCATCAAAGGAAAGCAAAATGAAAGAGCAATAATGACATGGTTCGGGTTAGAGAATCTAAATTTCTTGCTAAGGAACCTAATTCTAAGGTATCTTACCTGGCTCTCCCTCTTGGACTAGGCAATGAAACCCATCATGCCACGCCCCCGAAGCAATCAGGAAGTCATCTTTCATCCCCTTATTAGATTTGGGGAGACACAAGATGAGCCTAACAACATCAGATCGGGATTTGAAGTAAAATCCCGCACCTTTAAGGTTATGGCACTCGAACATGTGAACCACATCGTGCCAAGTGAGCCCCAAATCCAGATACTCATTAAGAGCATCAACACTACCTAAGACCCTAAATAGATTGGGCGCGCATTGATGTGGGCAGCTCCTATGGTTGAGGAGGTAGTCCTGGGTTATCCTACCCATAGGGAGAGTCATTCCCCCTTCTATGAAAGCTATTATAGGGATGATAACTTCCCCCTCCTCTCTGTGCGTCACTATTTGTTCTGAGGAACAGTATCACAGGGCTACTCCCTGCGGTATGTGGTATTTATCCTTAAAGGCCTCTATTTTGGCAGGAGAGTTTACTAGGTGCTTAAATCTACCCATCCAAACGGGTTAAAGGGAAACGACTGAAATTGGTAAATGAAGAAGTAAGAACTTGAAGGCTGAGAAGATGGGCCAAGGAGAAAAAGAGAAGTTTGAAGAAATAAAGACTTACGAGAATTAAGATGTATGCTAGTCCTTGAAACTTTTAGAAAGATTTTTAAGGGTTTCTTAGAGGAAAAGTGCGGGAAGTTTGGCAACTTGGAGAGTTTTGTGAGTTTGAATGCTTGGGAGCTCTAGAGAGTTTGAAGTCTTGTGAAATGAGGGAAATGATTTCTCTGGATGCTTTATAAAAAGGGCAAAACTGGGTGGGAGTTAGCTCGCTCAAAACCCAAGGAGAAATGCCAGCCATTGGATTAGTGCCCCATCGTTGGATGTAGGGGACAAAACACCGTCTGGAGCAATTAATGACGCATCGTGGGCTCTGAAGCATTAGTAACAATCATGAAATGCACAAAACGATAATTCCACACGTGCGAACCAGTGAAATAAATGGTTCTGTCTCTTAAAAATCAAAACCCCACTTTTTCTCCTCGAATGAGAGGGAAAAACCGGAGTTTTGAGGGGATATTGTAGGGATAAGGACCCAAAGTCATATATTGGACCTTGGGCCTCGTTCGAGGACGTAAACAGGTTCGAGGCCTTAGTCCTTTCTACTATCATAACCTACACTCATAAACACCTCAGAAATCCTCACACAATGGAGGAGGCAGGATTTGACCCTAAGGGATGCAAAATTTATAACTAATATACATGTGTTTTCACAAACAAACTTAGATATACATATTGTGTATGCAGCATACAACACATGCATCATATATACAAAATATTAACCAAAATTGACAATTTCTGAAATAGATTCGATTATTGTGAAATTTGAACATGAAAAAGCATATAGATTTGGCATTTAAATTTAGAGAACACGATTTCAGGAGATGTTTTATGATAAAACAGTGAACAATTTTTTAAATAGTGAACAAAAAATAATTTATGCAGAAAAGAGAGAGAACAATTTGTTTAAATAATGCTAAACAGAAATAATTTTATGCAGAATGCTAGAAACCGTTTATGCAGAAAACAGTGAACAATTTTTATGAGAAAACAATGAATAGTTTTAATTAATGCAGAAAACTGATTTTATGAATGCAGTAAGCAAATTCGAATATACAGTAAACATGATGTGCAGAGAGCAAATTTTATTAATGTAGAAATAGATTTTATCAATGCAGAAAAATAGATTCGATTATTGTGAAATTCAAACATGAAAAAGCATACAGATTTGACTTTTAAATTTAGAAAACACGATTTCACTAGGTGTTTTATGAAAAAGTAGTGAACAATTTTTTTAAATAGTGAACAGAAAATAATTTATGCAGAAAAGAGAGAGAACATTTTTTTTTAAATAATGTTGAACAAAAATAATTTTATGTAGAATGCTAGAAACAGTTTATGCAGAAAACAGTGAACAATTTTTATGAGAAAACAATGAATAGTTTTAATTAATGTAGAAAACATATTTTATGAATGTAGTAAGCAGATTCGAATATACAGTAAACATGATGTGCAGAGAGCAAATTTTATTAATGTAGAAACAGGTTTTATCAATGCAGAAAAATAGATTCGATTATTGTGAAATTCAAACATGAAAAAACATTCAAATTTGGCTTTTAAATTTAGAAGACACGATTTCACTAGGTGTTTTATGAGAAAGCAGTGAACAATTTTTTAAATAGTGAATAGAAAATAATTTATGCAGAAAAGAGAGTGAACAATTTTTTAAATAATGCTGAACAGAAAATAATTTTATGCAGAATGCTAGAAATAGTTTATGTAGAAAACAGTGAACAATTTTTATGAGAAAACAATGAACAGTTTTAGTTAATGTAGAAAAAAGATTTTATGAATGCAGTAAGCAGATTTGAATATACAGTAACAATGCCACTCAATTTATGTTGCTTGTCATAACTTATTTAAGTACAGCAACAATACTGCTCAATTTTTTATTTTGGTGGTTCTTTGGTCTAGATTTAAAATCTCTATATTTTACAATGCTTCTATTTAAATAAATAAAAAACATAAAAAAGCTTTTTATTTTTATGTTTATGTTTTATTTGTCGATTATCCCAAAAAAAATGTATTTTGAAATTAAAATCTCTATATTTTACAATACTTCAATTTAAATAAATAAAAACATAAAAAATCTACTTATTTTTATGTTTATGTTTATTTGTCAATTATCCAAAAAAAAAAAAAAAATTACATGGTACTCGATCTTGGTAAACTCGAGTACCGTAGAAATAAAATAATCTGCATTTTATTTATAAAAGGTACTTGAGCCTGGTATACTCGAGTTTACCAAGCTTGAGTATCACATTATTTTTTTTAATCGCACAAATTCCAGCTCAGCAGTGCCACGGTGGCAAAACTGATAAGGAACTCGAGTTTCATAAACTCGAATACCAAGAAAAGTGGTAGATCATCATTTATTTTTGAAACAGTGTTTTTTTGCTAAAAATTTCAAAAGTAGGTGGTATTTGGCCAATTTGGCCTTTATTTTGGGTAAAATAGTGGATATGGAAAAAATCAAACCCTTTTTTGTCACATGTGAATCGATAAACAGTCGATCTTACTAAATCAATTTGTTTTGAGGGGTAAATCCGGAACTCAGCGTAGACCCAAGATAAGCCAAACACAAAATTTGAGACGTGAGACAAGTGTTGATTGGCTTTTAATTTGTGTACAATGGCATGACATAAAACAGAGCAATATGTGTATACATCCAACAATGAGAGGTGAAAAGACAATGAACATCCAAAGATAGGGAAACGAATATGTTAAACTTCTGACAAAAATAATAAATTCAGTAGTAGTAAAACTATAAACTAAAGAAAAGATTCCATAATTCAAATTAGATCCCAAATTTTTAATTTTATCACTTAAATTCCTAAATTTACGAAGGGTTTGAAGTCCTTGTACATCTCTATTATTTCATTTTTCGTTATTCTGGGAAGTAACACTGCAGAGGTAGAAGGAAACCATTAATAAAACTCTGTATTTCATATAGCAAACTAGTTTTAATTTTCTGGCAATCACTTTCTCATTCTAAGCAAAAAAAAAGAAAAAAAAAAGAATCATTCTAAATAAAGTTCTTTTCTCTTTACCTACTTTCTTTATTTTCTGTGAAATTGATTTATGAATTAGCCCTTGATGAATGTAGTTTAATAAAAAGTTTTCGTTTCCTCTGCTTTATTGCTGTTCAAAATAATATAAATAAATAATGGACATGGACATGGGCTTCAAATATGAAACTGGACTTTCACAATATAAAGAAATTTTAAAAATTAAAAATTAAAAAATTAAAATTAAAAATTAAAAGCCTTTGACCTTATTATATGAAACATGGTATGGACTCTGAGCTTTTTCATGTGATTCCTCATATTACTTAAGTCCTTCCATGGTGCCCTCAATTTTGTGAAATAAACTTGGAGTGTAGTGATCAACTCTGCACAGCCATGATTAGCCAAGTTCTCTCGTCACCAGTTTGGGAAAGATAAGGGCTTCTATTAATAAAAGGACCCTGCCCAAAATTTCCCTTTTTACTTTTTTAACGTGTTGCTGTAAAAGGTGGAGATATAAACTCTGATAAATAGTGCGTGAATAATTGAGTGGCATTGAAAATCCCTTCAGCTACACGTTTCAAAACAAAACAGTAAGGGTGTGTTTGATTGGAGTGAAAACAGGAATAATGGAAAATAGGGAGAGGAAAATAGACTAAAAAATGACATTTTTCACTGTTTGACTTAGGAGAGAAAACAAGAGAGATAGAAAATAAGGAGGAAAATTTTCCTTCCGGACCCACCTTTTTTTATTCTCCCAATTTGGGAGGAAAATGAGGAGAAAAAAGTGCTAAATGATGTACTCTACACAAATATCCTCACTTTATTCATTTCACCTACCCTTCATTTTATGTAACAAAGATATAATAGTCAATTTATATAAACTACATTTTCTATCCTCCCACTTTTTTTTTTTTTTTTTCAACCAAACAAAAGAGTTTTCTACCTTCTCACTTTTCCACCTCTCCAACCAAATACACATGAGGGAAAACTAGGGTTGTTTGGTAGTATATTTCAAATAACAGTTTTCAGTGTTTAAACAACATTACACGTATTTCCACACACTTTTTCATCCACGCGTATTTTCAAAAAATATAAACAACGTTACTAGAACAACATTACCAAACAGGCCCTATCTTTTCTATCATTCCACTTTTCCATCCTCCCACTAATTTTCTATCCTTCCACTTTTTCACTCTTCCAACCAAGCGGACCCTAAAAGTGGTGGAGCCATAGTAAGCAACCAAGTACATCCAATTTTTTTTTTTTTTTTTTGGGTGCGTATATATCTCGATATCTTTTTTATAAGCCAAACTCAATTGATATATTTTATATCTTCATATCTTTTTTTACTTTATCAATATTTTTAAAGTTCAAATTTTATAAAAAGAAAAAAAATGATAATAAAATAAACTAAATTAAAGAAGAAAAAGTCTTAATTGAAGAGACGAAAATACCACCAAAAAAGGAGTAATGCTAGAGATACAATTTTTTTTACAAACTACTGATGTGGTGAGTGGTTATTGGTAAATGAAAAATTGATGTTAATGGTGAGTCTAGGTGAAAACCATTAAGAAGTTGGTAATATCAACGACTTGTAAAAATGTTGTAAAATAGTTTGTAATTGTAGCATTACTCCAAAATAAAAACGAAAAATGTTTCCTGTCAAAAGTATTAAGCAATAAAATTTGGAAACAATTACATGACAAATTCCATAATTTGATATTATTTTAAAGTTAAACTCTAAAAATGTAGTTGCACAAATAGTCATTATGTGGTTTAAAATTGTTATAATCTAATCATATTATAAGTTTAACAAAAACTGTATTTTAGGTTTATTGATTTATTAAAAATCATTATATGATCCTATAAAAAAAATCATTACATGAAAATTATAAATGAAATTTTAACATAAAAAATTACAATATAATTTAGCTATATATTTAAAAAAAAAAACTAATAAAATATACACAATCTAATGATATGCAATGATTTTAGGGGATCTTTTAATATTGAATGATCACTTACTATTCATATTACTGGCATTTAATTGTCAAGTTTGGTTAATATTTTGTATATATGATGCATGTGTTGTATGCTGCATACACAATATGTATATCTAAGTTTGTTTGTGAAAACACATGTATATTAGTTATAAATTTTTCACCCCTTCAGGTAAATCCTGCCTTCGCCATTGTGTGAGGATTTCTGAGGTGTTTATGAGTATAGGTTATGATAGTAGAAAGGACTAAATTTCTTTGTTGGAATGGTTTATCACTTTATTGTACTGGAGTAAGTAGGGGTGTTGGCGGTGTGGTACGGTTTGGGGCCATTTTTCGCAGTTTAACTAACACCATAACTACACCGCACCTTATTTTTGTGGTCGCATGTTTGATGCAGTGCAGTTTAGAGTTTAGCCAAAGCCATAACCGCATCACACCTCATTTTTGTTGTCACATGTGTGGTTCTATGTATAAGATGTGATTTGAACGATTTGAAGTTGATATATTTTTCAAATTTTGGGCTTTTCCTACCCAGCCCGAAACTAATCTTTCCCTTTGTTTTGGGCTAAGTTTTAAACTATTGTAGTTTTTCTTTATTTTGGGTTAGCTTTCTTAGTCAACACTTCCTAGGGTTATCAAACTTTTTTTTTTTTTTTTTAATTGGGGTTATTAAACTATTAATAATATATTTAATATTAAAAATAAATAAATAAATATATTAATATATAGAAATGGTGCAGTGCAGTGCGATTTGTGTGGTTTTCTTATTATAAAACTGTAAACCATATTGTACCATGCGGTGTGGCCAGGGACGGACCCAGGTGGGGGCTTAAGGGAGCCCGGGCCTAAAAAAAAAAAAAATTTAGTAGGTAAAATTTTCCCATAAAAAAAAAAAAGAAAAAGAAAAAAAAGAGAGAGACACTTAGGCCCCCCTTAGTTTCATGAACGGATGAACCACAACCGGTTAGCCCAGTTAACAGCCCATGTAAATCTGAAAAAAAAAATGTAAAAAAGAAAAAAAAAAAAAAAAAAAAAAACCAGCAGTCCAAAACGGCAAAACCAAACGAAACAAGCGAAAAAGTGAAAAGCGAAGGAAAAATAACAACAATAATAATAATAAAAAAGAGAGAGGGGAGACAGAGAGTGAGAGGCGAGACTTAAAGAGATTCACGCCGCTACTCACGCCACCACCATCTGGCCCAATAATTAGCCCACGTTCCTCCAAAACCCCTCATTCACCTTTTATAAATTCCAAATTTGCAACATATATAAAGTCAAAAAAAAAAAAAAAAAAAAAAAAGGTTATTGTGTACTATCCCAATTGCGCCGCTTGCCATGGCCAGTTAACCATGCCGCCAGTGCTCTTGCTGGGAGTCTGTAACGCCACTCCTCGGTTGCAACACTGGTACACCTCTTTCTCTCTTGTCGCTCTATCGTTTGTTTGCTCAACACTGCTGTGAAGTAGTTTACTTTGACTGACTAGTAAGCTTCTAGACTGAGTAATGAAGTGTTGTACGGCTGTACAACATTTCACATATAATACTTTTATCTTTCTTTATTTTTTTTATTATAATAAGATATATTAGTTTTGTTTCGGTGATTTAATTTTCTTTCCATAGTACACTACAATTAATATTAATAATAATAATATAATATATAATAATGTGGTTTATATTAGAATATTAGATTATCTATTTATATCTGATAATACTAGGAGGACAAATAATTGTTTGATTTGATCTAATTGCACTTAAATAGTAATTTGCACTTCATTGTTCACACTTTTTTTTAACAAAAATTATTGTATAAATCTTCAAAATTTCATACCTATTAATCAATTTTTTATCCTAAATGCTGAAACATTAGATGTAACTCCTTAGAAAAGCTCTAAAATGTAAAAAGGTAAGTTCAAACTTAAGTGCAAATAATTTAGTACAGTGAAAAAAATGTTAGCACAAGTTTACTTAAAGTTAGTTTATGAAATAAAGTAATTTATTTTTGACCACAATTTGAGCTAAATTAACTTGAGTTTTTTGCATTTTGAGCCAATATAGGTTGAACTAACGTAGGCTTAACTCATTAACACAATGTAGGCATAAATAACTTGTCCTCCCTAAGAAAATTTTGTGGCTCCGCCATTGACTATATGGATGTGTATTTGAATTTTTTTTTATTTATTTTTAATTTTTATCTCTAGCCCTCCCAGCTTGAAATCTTGGGTCCATCCCTGGATGCGGCACACTAAAATTTGTACGGTTTGATGAACCCCCTAAGAGTAAGGCTATTCAAGGTTTTACATAGTTTGTTGCCGTTAATGTATCTGGGCTCCTTTAAATAATAATTAGCATATTAAGTTTCAAAACAAAGCAAGCAAATAACAGAAAACAAGGGGAATAGAAAAAGAAAGGGAAAATGCAATGTGTATAAGTATCCTTCCTTTATCTGGTCAGTGATTTTTGGCAAATACTTGGTCTTTGCATAATATAAAAATTAAAATTAAAAAAAAAAAAAAAGGGTAAGAAAAGAGGGTTTAAGCCATTTGGTGTTCTTTCCTAAGGATGCTCGTCTGTGCTTACTGCTTACTACTAGAGATTTAATTATGTAGTCTCTTATAAGGCAAAATGCCAATTTTTATGTTTTATTGGAAAAATATTCGCTAGTGAAAGATCCATTGTGCTTAAGCTTTTCTGAAGCCCAAGTGATCATTTTGGTATGACCACTTTCATGTGCAGGGTCAGTTTAATAGTCCGTTTGAGCTACTAAAACACACCATTGGACTCTTCAAACCAATATTCTGAAGCTTGTTTCTCAATATATATATATATATATATATATATATATATTCCGAAGCCTTTCCTCTGAAAACCCATTTACCAAACTGAGTTTAACTTTATTACAGAGTTTAGTAATTAGCAAAGGAAAAGGAGCGTGTGGCCCTAATTGTGAGAGAAAAGATTCCCTTAATCCGAAAATTTGAACTAAGACACGGCAGAATTCAGAACTAACAAGTTGACATCTTTAGAAAGGAGGAGCGTAATTGAGGGTAATAAGTGCTCACGATTGATATATAACTCCTATTGACTATAGGCTTGAGGAGAGGTACAAAGGCCAGATCGAACATGCATATTTTGGCTACCTTGGGCTTGATTTTTAAGGGTGCATTTGTTGGAGGTGAAATGAGAAGGATAGATAAAAAAAAAATAAATAAATAAAAAAAGGAGAGAAAAGAGGATTGGGTATTGTTTGGTAAGGAGAAAAAAGATGGATGATTTTTGGTGGGGTTCAAAAATTTTCTCATCAGGCCTACTAAAAATTGATCTCTTCAAATTGAAGAAAAATAGACGTGAAAACATGTTTTAATACCAAATTGCCCTCAATTGTTTAATGTGTCTCACCTACCCTCTAGCGTGCTTCATCACACATGTCTCTTGGCTTCTCTTTTGTAGCTTCTATGAACTCTGCACAGATCTACTATATGTCTCTCTCCCTAAAGATTAGAGCCTACCACACACAATACTTATTTTATTAACACCCTTTTTAGAAAATCAAATCCCATCAAACAAAAAATACATTTGCTCCTCCGGTAGAAGAACCACCATTGGAATCGACTTTGCATAGTGGTTGTGGCTATGACTGTTGGTGAAGGATCCACCCAAAGACCAAAGGTGCATGTGTCCATTAACCGACATAGTCAAGAGGTGCAGTAGACAACCAATTACTTAGTTTTCACTCTCCATTTAACCAAACTAATCATGTGAGTTCTAGACTTTTAGTTAACTCAATTAGTAAAATCTCTTGTCGTCAAATAAGAAATTTGGATTTGAACCTCACCTATATCAAAAACCAATTAATGTTTTAACCTAATAATAAAAAGCAATTATCATTAAGCAGTACGCTATGAATTGAAACTACTTACCACTTCTAAAAACACCAAACTGATTCTCCATGGAATGAGTTTCAGTGGGTTTGACCCATTAGGCCATCGCGTGCTTGCACCTTGAGTTGGGCCACTCTGTTCAAGAATAAAAGAACTTATGCATGCCCGTTTGCAGCAGGGCTTGGATTTTATTCTTTTGCGACATATTTGGAGGTCATTGGGTCCACCATTAGTTGCTTCTACAATATGGGCCTTCATTAATCAGTCACAATGGGTCTCTTTTCTTCGCGATGCTGGCAATGGCCCAGTTCTGGCTACACGTTGATTTAGGCATTTTATGACTTGGGTCTTAAAGCTTGAAAAAAAAAAAAAAAAAAAAAAAAAAAAAAAGCTTGAAAAAAAATACATCATGAACAGATATTACAGGCCTATTTGGTTTAATATTTAGTAGTTTAAATCCTAAAAAGGATTAAATTTGATTTTTATTTTGTTGCTTAGCCCAAAAATAAGATAACATTAATTTTTAGGTGAAAACCCTTAAAAAATATTAAATTACAGAGACATGAAATGTTCAAAACAAAAAAAAAAAAAAAAAAAAAATTTCTTTTTCAAATTGATAAGAAAACTTCTATCATTTGCCAATTCTTTATTATTAATATGATGCCATAAACTGTTGTCGTACATCTGCTATATGTACAAATTGGCGGCATCTAATTTGATTAGCATTTTCGATTTTTTTATTTAATTTTCAAGTATATGTAATTCTAATTTCTTATATATTCTTCTCTTGTAAAATAAATCTTATCTTTGGATTTTCTCCACTTGAAAAAATTAAACCAAGTAGGCCTTTAATATCCTAGTACATATGTTCACTACAAAACGCGGGCCCATTAGGCCGCGTTTTTTTGGGCCGCGTTTATAAACGCGGCCCAAGCCCCTAAGCTATGGCCCCGCTTAAAAACGCGGCCTAAGGACCTTTTTTTTTTTTTTTTTTTTTTTTAAGCTGAAGTAGTAAAACGCAAACACTCAAACAGCACTCAAACACTCAGTCCTTCTCAGCTTCAGCCCTCAAGCCGAATAACCCAAGCACTCTGCAAACACTCAAAAAAAAAAAAAAAAACAGCAACGTGGTCACACACAGCTCCTAGCCTCCACCACAATCTCCGCCGACCTCCACCATATCCCTCCCTCCGATCGACCCTCTCTTCCAAACCAGCGGCGGCGTTTCGATGCTGTAGATCCCTTCGCTATCATCGATGCCATCGTGATTTGTGGGGTCCAAGGGTTTTGAAGGGTTGGCCCTCTTGTTTTTTGCAGGACTTTGCTTCTTCTTCTTCTTCCTCCTCCGCCGTTAACAACGCCGTTACCGTTCGTCTGTTCCGCCGCGAGTTCTTCCACCCAAAAGTGAGTTCTTTCTTTGCTTTTGTGTTTGATTGAATTTAGTGGGTATTTTCTGTAACGCATACTGATGTGTCAGTATATTTGGTTTCATTTTGTGTGTGTCTGTGTTTTTGGCTTTTTTGTTCATCATCTTTGCATTTGGGGAAGTGGGTATTTCAAAAGTCAATGCTTTTTTTAATTTTTGGTTTTGTTTGAGAGATTGGGGTGCGTGGGTTGCTAGGATTTGTTTATTAAGTGACCTGAACTAATAAAAGAAGATCTAAAATTTATTTAATCGACACAAATTGGGAATAAAATCCCTAGATTACGGTTATCAGCAGCTTAAGTAGAAAAATTAATGATTAAAGTTCAAACTACACTCCTAAACTTCGTAGATTTTTGAATTTTACACGTACAAAAGCAACTTGTTCTCCCTCTTTGAATTCCCCTTTTTTTTTCTTAGTGGTATTTGTTCTCCTTTGCTCTCTCTCTAACGCTCTCATCTCTTTCTCAGAAAAACCTAAGTCTATTTCTTTGTAGATCGATTTCTTTTGGTTTCGTCTGCTAGAATTGGAAAATTTCAATTTCAAGGCTTCAGTAAGTGATTTTCTATATCTGTTTTAGTTTTGCAATTCTGTTTCTGGTTAGATCTATGAATTCCATGTGATTTTTCTTGCTTACTCATCTATTTGATTGATTCTTGGGCTTGTGATCTTGCTTTCTCATCTATTTGATTGATTATTGGATGTCAATGCTATTGATTTTTTTTTTTTCAATTTTAGAATCTCTGTATTTGGAGGATTTCGAAAATCACAAGCCCAAGACTTAAGATTAATCTTTTAAGTATGCTTTCTTTATTGCTAGGCCACCTATTCTGCTTGTCCAAATAGGTTGGATACTTTCAATAAGAACAAAACCAGCTCATAGATAGCTTATTGGGTGGTTGGAATTCAACGGGTAGTTCTTTGATGCATGGCAGAATAGTGTTGATAGCCTTGTTGCGTTGAGAACCAAAATAAGGGATAGTCTTGTTGCATTTTGTGATTTTGTATGATATTTCTTTGGTTGTTTGTAGTGGTGGTGGCTTGCTCTTTTAATGGGTGGCTCTGTTTTGGGTTTAAAAGGAATGTACACCAGGTGCTTGAGAAAAGTTCTCAATGAATTTCAAATGCTTTCCTTTTATACCACACAGCATATGTGCTTCCTGCTTTGTGACGTCTCACTGTTTTGGACTAGAAGCCTTGCTTGCCACACTCCACACTTGCTGTAGTAATTATGCTCATGGGTCTATTAACTAGATATATCTTATTATGAAACAAAAAGCTTGTAATCTGCAATGAAGTTGGTTTGTTTGTTTGTTTTTCTTTCTTTTTATTTTTTATTTTTTTGGTTAATGTTTTAAGAATTGATAGCTGAATTTGGTTGTGAGCTCACAGTGACCAAATTTTGCCTGCCTTGCAGCTGTATCATGTCTAATGGATATTGCATTTAACGGAGCAATAACCATGCTCATCAATGGCTATGTAGGTCGGTTTTTAATTTATACTGTCACTTTCAAGCTTCACCTAATTAATCTTCTCATAAAAAACAAAAAAGATTTGAAGTTTGTTATACCATGTTTGGTTGGTTATATACTTGTTGCTCTAACAAGCATTGTTTCTAATGGCAGTATGATGTCAAGCAATCCTGGTTTGGTAACATATGGGTCTTCAGATGAATTTGTTGAAAGTTCAGTAGCTGAAGTTGAAGCTCATAATTGGGTTGGGAAATTGTATTAAGCTAATTAATGTTATAAAGTGGTAGATGCACACACACACACACACACTTGATAATTTAAAGTGGTACATATAATGACCTTCTATATATTCACCTGTGCAGATACTGGAGCCATCAGCAAGTGTCTTATGTCATGAATGCGCAACTGAAGTAATACTATTTTTCTCAATTTTCTTTTTAATAAAAAACTTTCCAATTGATTCTTTCTTTGTTGTTTCTCTGCATTTGTCTCCAATACTATCTTTGGTGTTACATTTTTGCCCTTGTGTATTGATTTTCAGTTGCTGCAAAATCCCAGATTGTAGATAGAACTAGATTGGAGGTGGGTCATTGAAGTGTTACTTTGTTATTACCCAATCAACTCGATGTTCTTTCATTCTTTATTTTATTCTATGCCAATTTGTGTAGACTAGTCTGTCTGGAAATCTGGCCATTAGCACAATGCTGTTCTCCATTTTCCAATTGCTATGGCAGGTTTGTATTATTATTGCCTATATTTTTAAAATTTTCTCACTTCTGAATGTAGCAATGAGAAGGAATTTTTTTAGACATATAATAGCATCTACTTGCATGTATGTAGGCAGTGTTTATGACGTGGCATATATATTGTATATGTTTCAACAACAGAACAGATGAATGGGTAAGTTCCTAATAACAGGAAAAAAAGGAAGATGATGAATGCGTGTGTGTCTGTGAGAGAGAGAGAGAGAGAGAGAGAGAGAGAGAGAGAGAGAGAGATGATTTGGCGTTTTGCTATAGGACTGTGTCAAGCTATAAGGCAATAGTCATGCTTGAATAGTAAAGACCATTATAATACTATGTTTCGGTAGACAATAGAGACCATTATAATGCTATAAGGCAGATTTCACTAAAAATTGAATACCTGACTGTTTACAAAATCATAGCTCCATGCTTTGTCAGCTACAAATTTGTCTTTGGTCTAGCATGGGTCTTGTCAATCATAGCATCATGTTGTTCCTTCTGGCATTGGGCAAAGTTTTATGTCATCTTCTATTTGTCCTTGTGCTTTCTTGATGATATACATGGCCTTGATGGAGAAACTATTCCTTTAAGTTCTCAACAATTACATTTATTTCTGACCTTTCATCTTATTTTTCAGAAATTTTTATTTTCCTAACCTTTCATCTTGCCAGCTAACCATTTGACATTTTTAGTTCAACCATACTTGTTTATGGTGGACATTTCTGTTCACTGTCTAGCATTTTGTGTTATGCTAATAATATTTTTACGAGTTTAAAATTCTCATGAAAATAAAATTTATATTTTGGATAAAAATTGATTAATAACTTCTATTCTCGTACTTGTAATAAATATCTAAAATTTTAGTGTCAGAAATTTGAAATATTTTGTTTGCATTGCAAGACTAGAGATATACAATCTTTGATATTCATCTGTTTTTCCTTCTTATTCTTCTTTTTTACTTAGGAAAAAAGAATCTCCTCTATTTTTAATATTAGGTATTTATCATTTTATTTTTAATTACTTTTGCTAACATTGTTTAACAGAAGCCTGATATTTTTCAATAAAGGATTTTATGGCAGTTTGTATTTTTTCAGATTTATGTGATTCTTACGCTTCCATGTGGTAGATTTAGAACAGATGGTTTCTTGCAGGTCACCTTCTTTCAGCAAGGCACCATACCTTGTGTTTCAAAAGATGGTAAATTGATTATGGAGACTTATTACAGAGTATGATTTTTTTTTTTCTCTCTAAATGAACTGAGCTGGATTTTGTAAAGTTTCATTTCTTTTCTGCAAATTAGCTGATTTTGAGCTCAGATTCTGTTGGAACCCTATCTTTGGTTTCTACTCAAAATAATTGAATCTTTTGGTTGCACGAATTATTAATGTATTAAGGAGAAACCAAGCAAAGGTAAACTATAGTGTGATATTTTATTTAATAAAGTAGAAGCATGAAGAGCTTAGAGAGCTGAAGAATTCAACAAGTCCAATTTTAACTAGTTACAAAAGAAAAGATGGGGCCGTCAGCAATCAGTCATCAAGGATTAAAAATTCCTAAATGTGCCATCTGTCTGATGGGTTAACCTATGTTTTGAATTACTACTACTAAATCTTGTAACATTGCAACTTTGAGTTGCCTAAAATTTTAATAAATGGCATTTAATTAATTTGATTGGTTTGATCTTCTTAAAAAAAGTGTGTTTTTTTTTTTTTTGGGTGCATGAAAGAAGTGGTCCTTGCTGTATCGTTTCTCAAAAAATTTCATCATTTAAGTTTTTATCCAGATAGTTACTGGGATCATTTCCGATTCTTTTGTTTTATTTGTTTTCTAGGTTACTTTTCCTTTTTTTGTTTAAATAAAAATTTCTTATGAATCTTTGGGGTTCACCTTCATTATTGGTAAGCATTTTCTATTCTAAATCTCTGATTACTTCAAAGATTAAATAATTATAGCATTGTTTAGTTTTTTGTCACTTCCATTCTTTATGGTATGGGTATCTCTAAGTTTAGTTGCTTTATTGAGAGTTTAGAAGATGTAATTACTTGCATTTTCTGTTTTAAATCTTGTACTCAAGTTGGTGACGTCAAGTCCTCTTATTTAATGATGTTGAGGTGGTGCCTACTAGTCATATTCAATGTGAGTGTCTTATTTGTGTTTGTTTTCTTTGATTCTGATAACTTTTATTTGGGATTTCCAGGAAGATGATCTTATTTGTGAGCTGGTAGCAAAGCAGGGGAAAAAGAAATGGTGTGAAATATCAAAATCCTTGCTAGGCCGGATAGGCAAGCAATGTAGAGAAAGGTAAGTGCAATCTGGTCAATAAGTACTAATTATCCTTTTTCTCTTTGATTGCTTTTATCTATTCATTTACTATTAGGATTTAATAGCAAACCCCATGTGTTTATTTGCAGTAACAGCTTTGGCGTCACCTATGGTTATTTTATTTTTTTCTATTGAAAGGAAACCCCTTTATATTTCCCTTTACTATGGAAAGAGTATATAAATAAATCTAAGTGAACTACTATTTTTTCTTTCTTTGTTCAGGTGGCACAACCATTTAAATCCGAATATAAAAAAGACTGCATGGACCAAAGAAGAGGAGTCGATTCTCATTAACGCCCACCAAATGTATGGAAACAAGTAGGCTGAAATAGCAAAGTTGCTACCTGGAAGGTATCACTGCAGAACTTTTACTGTTTTACATGAAAACCAAAGACTTAAATTATTATATAAGGAGATGGAAATTACAAACATCTGTCTCTCTCTATAAACATGAGATTTGGTGTGTACGTAATTGAAATGACCAGGTGTTGGTTATTCTCTTGCCATGCAGATAGTTTCTGGATAATTCAAATTACGTACATGAATTTTTTTCTTAGAATCTGTATCCATTGATTTGAAATGTAGTAATTGCTTATTTGATTTATTGTCTAATCCTTTCCTTCCATTTTTTTTTTTGGGAGGGAGGTGTTTGGCTGCGTTTAAAATGCGGCCTAAGGAACTGCCCTGGGGCCGCGTTCTAAGGGTAGGCCCTATGGCTGCGTTTTAAACGCAGCCTAAGGTCCAACCCTTAGGCCGCGCCTAAAACGCAGCCTAAGGACCATGGCTTAGGCCGCGTTTAAAAACGCGGCCACAGACCCTCTGGGGCCTATAGTCACGCCTTTTAGGCTATGTTTAGAAACGCGGCCAAAAAAACCGCGGCTATAGGCCAAATGGGGCTATGGCCGCGTTTTTTTGACCTATAGCCGCGTTTTTGAACCGCAGCCATAGGACGTTTTTTTTGTAGTGGTTAGATTTATTTTTCTTTTTCTAAGAAAAAAAAAATCTTTTCTTGAAATAATGTGTTAAATTAGTCAGTGTTCTAGAGTCTATTCCAATAGTGTGGCATGTAAGTTATTCAGCCAAAAAAAAAAAAAAAAAAAAGAAGTGTGGCAAGTTGTTCTCAAGAGGCTTGTTAACGGTTGCAAAATGCAAAATTCTCAACAGTGACAAAGCACCAGGTGTTGTATTTTTTTTAAGCATTAGGAGCTACAATAACATGCAAAATAGACAAAAATATTGTAAAATAAAGGAAATATAAAGACAAGAATACAAAATATAAGAATAAGATTATATCTGAATTGTTTCATTTCTAGTGGTCATCCATCACATCCATATTCTACATATACATGTCTCTCTTTGTTATCTAAAGAGATAATAGTGAGAGAAAAAGAGACATCTATCTCCCAGTGATTTTACCGTTTCTACACACATTTCCCTCTTGCACTATCTTTTTTTTTTTTTTTTTGAGAAAACAGCCCACAAGCAAGGGCAGGAACTATGCATTAATAAAACCAAGATCATGGTTGTAAACATCCACGATGTTAGGAGGAACTTCCTCCATCCAAACTAATAGAGGATTACAAAATGATCTACGGGCTAGGCAATGAGCTACTCTATTACCTGAGCGCTTTACATGAAGGAAAGAAATGCTACTAAAGGATAAAGAAAGAGCATGGATGTCTCTTAAAATGTGGCCCCAGTCCGAACAGAGAAGAGACTTCACTTTGATGGCATTGATTACAACTTTAGAGTCCCCTTCAACCACGACTCGCTCAAAACCCAGCTCTCTGGCAAACAAGAGAGCCCTTCTCGCTGCTATCACTTCCACTGTCTCCACCGAAGTAGGCAGGGGAATTTCTTGTGAAAGGGCAGCCAATACCAGACCAGCCTGATCACGGATTATCATGCCGAGACCTACTGTAGAATGGGTTGGGAAAATAGCGCCATCAAAGTTCACTTTCACCATACCAGAGGGAGGAGGCTTCCATCGAACTGAGCGGGCTGTTCTTGGGATTTTTGCATGGACTGGCCGGAGTTGGTGGAATTCATGCACCAAGGCACGAGCCTGCTCAGGAATTTTTTCAAGGTTTGAAGCAGCAGCAGCATCAAAGCATTAATTGAAGGAGTAAATTTCTACTCCTAAATAGTAGCTTTTGGCTACCTTATAGATTTAAGGCACATGCAGTCCATATGTTTACAAGCTGCTCATGTGTGATATAAAGAGATATTTAACACCCTTAGAATCACCACTTACTAAGAATATGCTTTTTTAAACCTTGCCAAGAAAAAATCCAGTGAAAAGAAACTTGTGGAGAAGGAAATAGGGTACAGTATTTTAGTAAGCTTTTGAGTGCATTTAAAGTGCATCACATATCCTTTTGGGCATTTACTCTCCCTCATTATTACATATATCTTCAAAGATCTTTAAGTCAATGCATGTCAATGTTATGCAATAATTTATTAAATGTTGCAATTGGTAATGACTTAATGAATAGATCTGCCAAATTGTCACTTGACAGTATCTACATGACATTAATTTTCGCCATTCTTCTAAAGATCATGTGTAAAACAATTTTGGTGAAATGTACTTAGTTCGATCACCTTTGATATATCCTCCCCTAATCTGAGCAATACAAGCAACATTGCTTTCATATAAGATCATGGAGCTATCTTTAATTGATGATAAGCCACATTTTTCTTGAATATGTTGAATTACTGATCTTAGCCAAACGCACTCACGACTTGCTTCATGGATTGCAATAATCTTTGAGTGATTATAGGAAGTAGCAGATAATGTTTACTTGACAGATCTCCACGAAATAGCAGTGTTGCCACAAGTGAGAAAAATATCCTATTTGTGATTGGCCTTTATCTGGATTAGAAAGATAACATGCATCTGCATATCCAATCAATTGTAGATTTGATCATTTTGGATAAAACAATCCCAAGTTAGTTGTTCCATGGAGGTAACATAATACATGTTTAATTCCATTCTAATGTCTTTGAGTTGGTGCAAAACTATATCTTGCTAGCAAATTTACTGAAAATGCCATGTTAGACTGTGTGCAATTTGCAAGATACATTAGAGCACTAATTGCACTAAGATATGGTACTTAGGGACCAAAATTTTCTTCATCATCTTCTTGAGGATGAAAAGGGTCCTATCTGACATCTAGTGACCTACCCACTATTGGAGTGTTCAAAGGGTGAGCTTTATCAATTAGGAATTGGTTTAAGACCTTTATGTGTATGTTGACAGATGAACTAGAATTCCATTTGGAAGATGTTCAGTATGCAGTCCAAGACAAAATTTTGGCTTATCGAGATCTTTCATCTTAAACTCATTCTTTAATAATTTGCCATTTTTGTGAGCTCTTTTAGAGTCCCTACAAGATTTAAATCATTAACTTATACCACAACAATAGCAAATCTGGATTCTGAATTTTTAATAAAAATGCATGCACAAATTGTATTATTCACAATTCCTTCTTTCAATAAATATTTGTTGAGGCGATTATACCATATGTGTCCAGATTGCTTTAATCCATATAAGAATCTTTGTAACTTGATAGAATATATGCTTTGAGATGTGGAGTCATATGCTTTAGGCATTTTCATGTTTATATCATTATTTAATGACCCATATAGATATTCTTTGACCACATCTATTAAATGCATGTCTAATTTCTATTATAATCAAACTAATCAAGAATCTAAATGTAATTGCATCCATTATAGGAGAATATTTTTGGTCATAATCAATGTCAGGTTTTTGTGAGAAACCTTGTGCCACAAGTTGTGCTTTATACGTCATAATTTCATTTTTCTCATTACACTTTCGTACAAATACCCATTTATATTCGATAGGCATTACACCTTCAAGTGTTTGGACTACATGTCCAAATACTTCACATTTTGCTAGTGAATTTAATTATGCCTAAATTGCCTCTAACCACATTGGCCAATCATTTATGCATTGACATTCTTTAACATATTGTGGTTCCATTTCATGATCATTATTACTTTCGGTAATGTCAATGACAACTTTGAATGAAAATACGTTGTCAACAACAATTTTTTTATCCCATATATCTCTTGTACTCACAAAACGTGTTAGGGTCATATTTTTTTTGTAATTTGTTAATCCTTTGATAGAATTCACTTTACTTGTAATTGAGTATATCTAAGATATGTTTAGTACTTCAAGAAACATGTTGTTTAAGTCAAGTATTAAAAACATGAAGATTAATCCAAGAAAAAAGTGAAGAAAAGCTGCTCATTAATTCTCGACAGATAGCTCAACAAATAGTTGCTATCTACACTTTATTCAAAGCTCGATAGATAGCTCGATACTAACTCGATCTATCGAGAATTACGATTTCTAAATTTCTAGATCTAAAATCCGACCTAAGCTTATGTGTTTGTTTAGGGTTTCTTTTCTCATAATCTTAGATATATATAAGACTTATTTTAAAAGCCGTCAATATATGAATACAGTAACCAAGTGCTACTTAGTCTTCATTGTTGATAAAGTGAAGAACTTTGCAGGCAACAACAACCATTCAAGTTGTTGGAGTTAGTCATTAAGATCCATACAAAGGAGTTAGTCACAAATTGGAGGTTTGTACATCAAGGGAAAAAGGCCACTACAAGATCAAGTCCAATTGGGTATTGAAGTGAAGGTTCAACTGTAGGTTGATATTTTGGGATAGGCCTACGTAGTTGGTAAGATTCATTATACTTGTAACTGCTTGATTGTTAATTAGTGAATTCTTGGGAGTGGTGACCTTAAAATCACCCAGTATGGTTTTTACTTAGCGAGATTTTCCCTATTTGTCAACAAATCACTGTGTCAAATTTATTTTCCACTGCATTTAGTATTTTTGGTGATTTGTTGGTGCCTCCATGATTTGCATGCAGTTGAACCTAATTAATCAACTTAGGTAATTGAATTAATTAACCGAGGTCAAACTATCTTAACCCAACATAATGTATTAAGATCTCATTATTTTCAGGTACCTGATCCTCTTCAAAGGATAACTCTTCAAGTGATTCCTCTTCAGGATAGTCCTTTTTCAAGGGGTTCATTTTTAGGAGAATTATGAAATTTGGATAGATCAATTATTTCTATTGTATGATTCATGGATATAGCTTTTTCAGGAGCTACGACTTGTTTTTCTTGTATTTTTCTCTTTCTAGGAATTTTATCTTTAGCACCAATAGGTCTTCCATGCTTCAGGTGTAGTTTAAATTCATTTTTTGCTGTTGATGGATTGCCCTATAGAGACTTCAATCCTTGCTGGGGTATTAGTAGTTGGAATGTGAGATTTTACAATTTTCTTATTGTTAGTGAATTCATCCAGTAACTGGTTTGCAATACTTTGCCAATGAATAATCCTCTAAACTTTAAGTTCACATTGATTTGTACGAGGATCCAGATGAGATAACATCAACGAATTCCAAGTTATCTCTCGTTATGCTTCTAGCAACGACTTTTCTCACCCAATGTCAAGAAGACTATTTCATCAAATGACAATCATCAAAACATGCCTTAAAAAGATCACCAATTAAAAGTTTAAAATATCTAATAATAGATGGATAATTAAAACCAACATAAATACCAAGTTTACATTAATGATCCATTTTAGTGCATTGTGGAGGTGCAATGGGAACATATACAACACAACCAAATGTTTCTCACTTGGTTGTTGACCACAAACAAATTGCATTGGTATTTATGGTAAGCAGTTGACCTAATATGAATTAATGATGCAACATGTAATATAGTATGTCCCTAAAAAAAAACAGGTAATTTTGTTTCATAAGCAAATGATAAGCAATCCATTGGAGTCTTTTGATTAGTGATTTAGCTAAACCATTTTTTTAGTGTGTGTATGTGCAACAGAGTGTCCAACTGACATGTAGTAGTCATTGTATACTTGAAATATAAATTCGCCTGTATTATCTAAGCAAATTTTTTTAATTGGAAGACCAGGAAATTATGACTGCAACCTAATGATTTGAGCAAGCTAGCATTCTAGCAAATGAAACATTCCTTGTAGAAAGTATATAAACATGTGACCATCTTGTTGATGCATTTATTAACAACATAAAATATCTGAATAGTCCACAAGGTGGATGTATAGGTCCACAAATATCTCCTTGAATTCTTTCTAAGAAATATGAAGATTCAATACCAATTTTTGATGGTGATGGAAATTATGACCGCAACCTAATGATTTGAGCAAGCATTCTAGCAAATGAAGCATTCCTAGTAGAAAGTAAACAAACAAGTGACCATCTTGTTGATGCATCTATTAAAACCATAAAATATCTTAATGGTCCACAAGGTGGATGTACTGTTCCACAAATATCTCATTGAATTCTTTCTAAGAAATATGGAAATTCAATACTAATTTTTGATTGTAATGGTCTAATAATTAATTTTCCTTAAAAAGAGGCACTGCATGAATAGTCACTTAGTGAAAGAATCTTCTGATTCATTAAAGTGTGTCCATGGGAGTTTTCAATAATTCGACACATCATTGTTGATCCCAGATGTCCAATACGATTATGTCAAAGCATAAAGATCTTTGGATCATAGCACTTTTGATGCACTACAACATTTGCTTCAATTGATCTTAATGTAGTATAATATAACCCATTGGTGAAAATATGCAATTTTTCTAATATGAACTTTTGGCTCAAAACCATTGAAGTAATATAAAGATATTTTTCATTGCCTTCATTATTGGTTTCAATATGATAACCATTACTTCGTATATCCTTAAAGCTAAGTAAATTTCTTTTACATTTAGAAGAATACAAAGTATCATCAATACAAATTTTTTTACCTTTAGGCAACATGATATATGCTCTTCCAAAGCCTTCAATTATGTTCGACAAACCAAATATGGTATTGACCTTAGCTTTGATAAATGTTAAGTTTTAAAAATACTTCTTATCTTTAAGGATTGTGTGCATTGTTGCATTGTCTGCTAGACAAAAATCTTCCCCAATCATCTTGGAATTAGATTCATTAGTAAGATTCATGTCTCTTTAAGTATGCAAAACATATACATTGAATTTTAAAACTTTGAAAGAAAATAAACACATAATAAAGCAAATTTAAATTCATTATTGATTATATAATCAGAATACAAAGTAGAATAATGGTATTGCACAACTATTATATAGAGGTACACAAAGATCATAAGGAGAAGACTAAGAAAAAAAAGGAAAATCATATTGCTAATATATATCTCTATCTTCTCTCTGTTTTATGATGTGTTTTATCATGGATGCATGCATACATATATATATAGAGGGAAGGGGAAAATGGAAAAACTTTTCACTTGTGAGACAAAATCTCTTAGTATATTGCTTTCAGATTTTTGCCCCCTTAGTGCAAAGGGTGGATGGATGATAAGCCATCCACGTGAACAATGAATAGGTTAATGGGTGTGTCAGAATGATTCATGTAATATCCTGAATCATAGGGTCTTTTTAGACTGTTTAATTAGTAAGATCTTATATGTGAAATTTAAATTGAACTTTTTTAATTTAAACACAAACATAGTTTACATAGGATAATGTAATGATACAACAAGAGGAAATATTTAATATGTATGATCTTTTGATCACCAATAAGATTGTCAACCTCTTTATTTATATCCCCAAAGAGGTCAGAAGCTTCAAGATGAGTAACATTTACTCCATTTGAGGTATTAAGGTAATCTTCTAGATCACCGACTTTGGCAAGGTTCACTTCAACTCCTTTTCCTTTTTCTTTCAAGGAGGCTTGGTAGAAGTTTTCTAAATGCTTAGGCGAACAACACATACGTGACCAATGCCCTTTTATGCCACACCTATAACATTTGCTTTCCTGGCCCTTTTGAGATTTATAATGCACATCTCTGCCATTTTCATGTTACTTTTTTCTCGTTTTGATTCAACCTTTTGTTATAAGTGTTAGGAAATTTAAACCTTGGTTGATAGAATTAACAAGTTTTAAATCCAAGTTATTAATTAGATATATTATGAATAATCCTTGTTTAAACAAACGAACATTAATATCATGTCAAAATCATGCACAGTGGAATAGTAAACAAGACAAGATATGATGACTCAGGAAAACCAATGAAACAAATTAATTTCACAGTAAAAAACCTAGGGGGAAACCTTCCCAAAAATAAATTCATTATAATAAAGAGAAGTTTCAAATCTAGTACTAAACATTTGTCCCTAGACTCTACAATCCTAGTAGATGAACGTACAAAAGAAACTTTTTATCGTTTCAGAACCTCTGAACTCTTCAATATACGAACGCTCCAACCACAATCACAATTGGAACCTCCAACTGACTTCAAGAACCTCTTAAAGGTTTTTCTCACAGTAGCAAGTTTGTGGTGGTTGCTACGACTTTAGCTTCTTCACCAATGGAATCTTCAGATTTACTTTGAAACTCTTTAGTTTGGTGAAATAGAGAAAACTTGGTTACAAAACCCTAGCCACATAAACAAAGTGTTTCTTTCTCTGAAAAACCTTCTAATAGATGGCCTATGATGTCCTTTAAATACCGATTCAAACGGATCTCAATTCGGGCTTCAAACAAAGAAGTTATGGGCTTTTTCGCGTTGATGATTTTTGCTCATCCGTGGAGCTCGATCTATTGAGTTGCTATCGAGAACAAAATCTCTATAGATTGAGCTGCTATCAAGCTTCTATCGAGAGGTATTGAGCTGCTATCGAGGTATACGCTGAAAATGTGTTTTTCTTGAGCAAACTTAATGTCTTTAACTTGGTCTTCAATTACAACTTTAAGACACATCAAAACTCAATAAAAGACACATAATTTGGCATGGTTGACAATACCAAAACATATGACCCTAACAATAAGGTGTGTTATGCCCCTTTAAAGGATTATGAGTATGTCTCCCCCTATTTTGGTTGTTCTTACCATGTCCACATCCCATTCACTTCAAGCAATGGTGTGGAGCCAATTTGTTGGAATGGGTGATTTCTCAGTAGAAGCTCATTATTTTGTTCAGCCACTAGAAGACATGATATAAGTTCTAAATATTTTTGGAACTTACACTCATGATATTGTTGTTGCAGGAGCATATTTGAAGCATGAAATTTAGTAAATGTTTTTTCTAACATGTCTTCCTCAGTGATTTTTTCGTCACATAATCTCAATTGTGAGGTAATTGTAAACAGTGTTGAATTATGCTCACTCACACTTTCGAAATCTTGCAACCTTAGGTGCATCTAGTCATAACGAGCTTTTGGGAGGATTATACTCTTATGGTACTCGTATCTCTCCTTTAGTTTTTTCCATAGGACTAAGGGATCTTTGTTAGGAACCAGCCAAATTATACCACATGCCTTGTAATCTCCTAATAGTTGTTGCATTTCCTTTAGTTAGTTAGTTAGTTGAAATCATGATGAGTTAGTTAAGAATTAAGCACATATAACTCATTTAACAAATGACTTAAGTCATAAAGCAAATGTTGAATCAACTAGCCAATTATCTTAGGCCACGTGGGCCAATGACATTAGAGCTAGTCTCCTATAAATACATGATTGTAATTCAACATTAGATATTAATAAAGAATAAATCAATTGCTTAGTGCATAAATACATGATTGTAATTCAACATTAGATATTAATAAAGAATAAACCAATTGCTTAGTGCATCTCTCTCTCTCTCTCTCTCTCTCTCTCTCTCTCTCTCTCTCTCTCTCTCTCTCTCTCTCTCTCTCTCTCTCTCTCTCTCTCTCTCTCTGGAGGCCTTGGTCCCCTTGAAGTGACCTACAACAACTACTATTCTCATTCACCATTATTATTCTTCCACAATTCATATTCAAATTCTAGCAAATTCTTATCATTCATTTTATGTGAGGCACTCAGTTTTTAATTCCTCATGTTGATGGTGGCAAATGAAAATCATTGAGTTTGCTTGGTTATGTGAGGATGCTTTATTGACATCTTTAATGGTATCTCCAAAGGCCATTGCCTCTAAGTAGATGTCAACATCCAAGATCCATGATGGATAATTTTTGCTCGATATGCCAATGGTAACAAACTCAAGTTTTGTTAGGTATGACATAATTTATATTTATAACATAAATAATATTAATAATTACAATAGATAAGTATTTATAAAATGCAAAATATTAATTAAGTAATACAATATTTAGTCTACTCTATAGACGTAAACTTGTGCTATATATATTATGTAACACATATGAATCAAGTTAGAGTGTCACAAAAATAATCTTTTACTTCAAGAGGCAAAACTATGATAACTCTCTTTTTGAATCTGGCTAGAACTTTGTGCTGAAAACGTGTTGTAAACTAAAGGAAATATAAAGACAAAAATAGGAAATATGAGAGTAAGATCATATCTAAATTGCTTCTTTTCTAGTGGTCATTCACCACATTATATTGTACATGTACATATCTCTCTTTATTATCCATCTCTCAATGATTTTACCGTTTCTACACACAGTCACAATGCCTCTTGTACTATCTATTTGCAAAAGAAAAAGTTCCAGATAAGCATTAATTGAAGGAGTAAATTTCTACTCCTAAAATGTAGCTTTTGGCTACCCTATAGATTTAGGGTATGGCTTACAAGCAGCCCATATGTTTACAAGCCAGCCATGTGTAATATAAAGAGATATTTAACAAAAAAACACAAAATAGAGCACTAGATGGAAATGCTCTTACTAATGGTCATAGTCAACTATTAATAAATGAGAAATTTTGTGGACACAATAAAATATTATTAAATTTTTACAATGTTTTTATTTTTAATTGTGGTGGGCCCTAATAAAATATTTTGCTATTTTATTTTGACCTATGACTAACAACTTAACTGTTGTGATAATTTGTTATATCCCAGCACAATCACAATACAACTTAGTAAAAATAATAATATAATACACAAATTTTGGGAGATGAAGTAGAAAACTCAAGAAGAACGCATAAGAAGAAAAACCACTATAGGAGTGATCAACCCCGTAGAAAATTTTTACAAAATAAAAAACAACTACAATAAATCTATACTAAAAAAATCTTTGTAGACAGCTAGACATGGCTTATAGCCTCAACTAGCTTCATTGTGGTCCCTAAATTTTGGAATTGTTCTATAGTACATCCTCCAAAACCAAAGTCCTTTGCTTCAACACTGTACTCTAAAGAACTCTGAAATTTGTGTGCATGATTGGTATTTGTAGGTAATTATAAGTTCAAGTGTAGGTAATTGTATTTAAAGAAGGATCATGTTATATATGGGAAATTCTGTTCACTCGAGTAAGGAGAGTGAAGTCTCTTGAAATTGCTGAAGCGACTCTTCATGAACTTGAAATCTTTAAACTCAACTTGACTCACTATCTAACTTACATAATTCGCAAGTTAGTACAACCCTCCTTAAAGCAGGGTGTTGGTGCAAATACAATGATAATAGAAATAACACAAAGAGAAACTAAATAATACTTCTGAATTTTATTACTTTAAAGAGAGAAATTACACAACACTATTTGGACTGAGGCGCGACACTCGCTCTCTTTAAGGAGATTCAAGCGTTTGGTTGGCTAAACTTTGTAACTGGTGCAGACCTTCTCTGACTTGTCTCCCCCAGGATACAACAGCCCAACGAGTGTCGTATGACGAGAACAACCTCTGCACAAAGTGTTCAAGCCCAAAGCTCCACCAAAAAGAACACCCTTCTTTGACAAGAATCTCTCTATTTTTTTTAAGAGTATATTGTATTTGCAGTAACTTGGATTGAGTCTGAATGAGTTTATTTATAGGCTCAATGGGCCTCACGAAATTACTACCCAATTTATTCTGATTAATTAAGTCCATTATTCTGATGTAGTGGGTGTTACAAGATTAATTGTTGGATATTAATCTAATGGGTTGGAGTTACACAATTAATGGTTTGATAAGGAGTTTCTGAAGAAGGTTTTTGGAGCTATGAACGATGCAGATTGAAGCAAAAGAAGCCAAGAAATCCATGGAGCGAAGAGGGAGTTGACCCCTACGTCGTGCAAGAACTCTGTCTTCACTGTGTTAAAGTGAAACAAGCATTTCAAGAGGTAAAGCAGAGATAGTAAAACAAGTATAAACAGAGCCAGAGACCATAGTACGAGAAAGGGCATTGGATGAAGGATGTGAAGCGCACCTACACAGTGGACAAGGTCACACTTCAGTACTAGGGCCTTAACAGATTGTTTGGTAAATAATTTGAGTGAATCTTTTAATGCAATGATATTGAAGTTGTTGGAGTGGATTAGGATGGGCCAATGGATATGGTAATTACTCTGAATGGGCTGTCAAGTAGGAGGATCCAAGAGGCTGATTCATTTCCAATTTTGATACCTCCACTCTTCACCTCCCCCTTGCGCATGTATCTAGCCCAATATCTGAGTCAATACATTTTAGCTCATTAATCACCATAATTAAAAAGAATGAAATAGTCTCTCTCCTTTTCAATGTGGGATTAAACATTTTCACTAACTCCTCATCTTCCGTATTCACTCCCACATCTTTACATTTATGTTATTACATTTATTCATTTTATTTATTTAATATTAAAATGCTCCAACACAGGGTTTAGCCAACTTGGATCTAAATCCTAACAAATGATAAATTCAAGTTAGGCCTCCCACCCCCCTTTTTCTCCTTTTATGTGAATTTATATGAGTCTCCTTCCTAAAAACTTGGACCCTAGTTATTAATTAGACTTATATAACTTTGTCAATGTTTCATCACTTGATAACTTTTTATTGAATTTAATTCTTGAAAAAATCCCCATTAGATGACATTGTTCACCCTAAATGAGTTTATGTATCGAAATATTAGAGATCTATTGAAATCTAAACTAAAAAAATATTAAATTTCAAAGTTATTGTATTTTAATATTATAAAAAAATATGTCACAAGTATTATAGCTCAACTGATATTTTCTGGTGTCTCTAAAGGAAAAGTCCAATGTTCAAATCCTCCTTCCCAGCTCCATTGAATTATAAATAGAATATGAATTTATGGATCAAATAATAAATAATATTCAATTAATACAAAATAAGTATATGTATTTAGAACAAAAAGTGTGTATAACATTAATTAAGAAAGAATTACATCAAAGTGTAAATTTATTCTAACCATACATATATAACAATAATCTCAAAACGATATATAAGCTCCGTTTGGATAGTGGCTGGTGTCTGGCGTCCAGCGTTTTTGCCTTTTTTTTTTTTTACTAGCGCTTCTTGCACTGTTTATGGGATATGAACAGTGCATTAAAGCAAAGTTACAGTGTTTTCAACAGTTAATAGTAATCCAGAAATGATTTTTTTATTATTTTCAGTAATAAGTTTTTAATTTTCAGTAAATTAAGCGGTATCCAAACACACACATAGTCACCAAAATAGTTTGTTTTAGTATACAAATTGAAAAGGTAATTGATTTAATATATATATATATATATATATAAGAATTACACATTTCATAAATTTAATGATTTGAATTAAGATTCAAACTCCATCTAAATAATAATAAATAAATAAATAAAAGACGAAATCCAAATATCCAATAGATTTAAAATTTATACGAACCAAACTTGGGAAATGTCAAGCTGAAACCTCTTTAACAATTTTCAACCAAGGGCCTCTTCTCCTTTCCTTCTTGGATTCTAACTTGAACTTGCTTGGAATGTTAATGAATAAGTTCCCAATCATTAATAGTGATTTTGGTTAGAAAGTCTTTTTTCTATTTTATCTATCTACAGCCAGTCGTCGCAATCCCCCACATCCAATAAAATAATGACACCTAACCCTTATCTTTTTTCTATTTTAACGCTCGCATTTTCCTTTTCACACCTGTCCATCATCTGGTTCCACTTTCTTAAGCTTTTGTCTTTTTTCTATACTTTTTCTTTCTAACTTTCTTCTCCATTTAATCTCTTCCTTTCTACCTTTCCAAGGCTCTATTTAAAATAATAATAATAATAATAATAATGATAGAAGGATAATATAAATCCTAAATCTCTCGAAATATGAAAATATGTCGGATAAATTATAAGGCTCTTGACCTTTTTTGGGCCCTATTTCGTTAGAAGAGTAATAACTTAGAGAGATGAAAGATAAGATAATTTTAAATTGAAAATTCCATAAAATTTAGGGTTGATTTGGTATTTGTTTATTTTATTGAAATTAAAATTTTTTTTTGTTAAAATTATTATAGATAAATGTAAAAGTTTGCTGAAATGTACAGTGAGACTCATGAATAGTACCAAAAAGTGCAGTGAAACTTTTAAATAATACCAAAAATAAGTTAAATAGTAAAATAAACTGACTTTTTAACTAACCAAATACTTACTTACAATAAAAGATACATGAAAAAAAAAAAAAAAAAAACCACTTCGTAAAAGCTACATCAAACTGACCCCAAATTTGTACTTAGAGCAGTTATACCATGACATTTTAATCATAATAATACAGAATTGGCAAATACTAGAAGTTTTCTGAACATTTGTAAATCTTACTTTTACACATGTCGAACATTCGAATCAAACCTCGTAGCAGGAAAGGCAAAGCAGCTGCAGTCAACACGTACTTAAATCTATAAGATTCATGAGGTGTGACAGCAAATATGGCAGATCCATAAGTCACAAGCATTGAAGCTGTGGCAATCAATATTTCTAAATGGAAAGGGAACTTGTATGTGAGAGACATAATGACCATAACCGATGTGGAAAGTGCCACAGTGTTAAAAACCAAGAAAACATAGTATGCTTGTTTTCTAGAGGCATAAATGGCACTTCCTGGTCTGTGTCCATGGTCATCATCTTGCCAAACCCCGCCCGGAGGGTTAACCCCAGCTTGAAAGGTCACTGCAGCAATCAATGTAGCAACTATTAAGAGAACGTTTCGAGCTTCGGTAGTCGAGTCCTCGCCATCCTTAAATTGGAAGTGTGTAAACCAGCTCTTGCTTCTTTTAGTTGAAGGAGTAGCCATTTTCTTCAAACATTTACAATGTACCAAAGCTTGTGTTAAGGACTAGTTATATATAGAATGAATATTGTTATTGTAACTAGCATCTTTTTGGGGGGCAAATTCCACAAGCTTTCCATTTGATGTAATTCACACTCATCCCCAAAAGTTTTAAGAAATAATATTCTCACCCTTTCGAGGTCTCATTAATGGAATATTCTGCTAGGAAAGGGAAGATGTAAGAGGAGATGGACTTATTTGTTGCGTTTACACTTAAGAAAAAGAGTGCCATTTCGGAGAAACCTCATCTAAAGTTGGTGTATAGTGTTTATATCTACAGAATTAGAAGAGTGTCATATCGAAGAAACCTCATCGAAAGTTGGTGTTAAGTATTCATCTTAATTTTTTCCATACCTTTTGGCGTGTCTCAATCTTTTCCTGGTAGTTAGGTTGGGTCCATCCCAAAATGTTTGTCAATTGCCAAGAAGGTAGTACTGTGGTGCATGTGAATTTACACGATTTGTCCATATATATAAAAATCTATTCCTCGCTGTTCGTGTTTAAATTTATAGTATTACTTTAACTCTCAAAAGTCAAAAGTTCATGGAATGATGTTAGACTTGACTATAATTTATCTTTTTAAAATTTAAGATGATTTTTATTTTATCCTATGGCGTTTAGAACTTTGGATTTAAATTCCTTACGTTATATAAATTTATGTTGGTTAACCTTACGTGCGTCCATGATGCTGATGTGTTTGTTAAATGTCATCTCAACTTGAAATAATGTAGTTTTGCAATTCACAATATTTCTTACAAATTATTAAAGGCTTGTTGAAAGTAAGTAGAGAAGAATTGACTGCAAATTAAAGTGATATTACTATAGTTGCAACTTACTATCTTAACACTTGTTTTGATTGAGAGGGACTAAGAAATAATAGAAGAGAGTATAGTAGAATTTGCAAAAAATGAATGGATGCCCTAAATGCATGAGTAAGAAAATATTTTTAAAAACTTTTATGAGAAAAAAAGTAATTAATTTTCTGAACCACTTTTCATATTTCTCATATTAAAACTTTTTAAAAATAATTTATTAACAAATATCTTAAAATTACTATTAAAGCTGATTTCTTTTAAAACCGTTTGCACGGGCTAATAGTGTCTCAAGATCAAGACAAAGGAAGACGGAACAAGGAACAAGTGCTGGCCAGACCCGGGTCAAGAGCCTCTCGTCAGGTCAACCTTGTGCTCATGAATCCAACAAGAAGACTCGAGTCAACCACTCGTAAGCCCTCTTTTTCTTTGGCCTTTGTTGAATGTTGAGTGGTAGAGGAAGCCATAAATGATTCAAAAGAATCATTAGGATTAATTAACTAGAGAAGGACTCAGGAAAATTTAAAATATATATATATATATATATATTAAATTCAAGAGCAAGATTTAAGTATAGTATTTAGATGTTGTTTCTTAGGTTTCCCTTTTAAGATTTACCATGTGTATTTTTTCTCATGTGATAGAAGTGTATTTTTTAATTAAGTAGCCATATGACTGAATCTTAAAAAGAAAACTTAAAAAACAACACTTAAAGTATTGTACCTAAGTTTTGTCATAAATTCAATGATATCAATGAATCTAACATTTTGTCAAGTTGCACTGAGAAATAAAGTGAATTCTCTTTATTAGTTCATTAAGTCCTCCACCCCTCATCAAAAATTTGCATCTATGTTATTGTCTTGCATTAATTACATGTCACATGCTAATGCATAAATGCATTAATTTTAAAGTATTAATTATTTGTAGATAGTGTACTAATTATATTTATATAAAATGAATTTATGTGATGGATTTTAAAATTTTATATATGAAATAATTTATTTGAAATACTTATGAAATAAAAAATAAAAAAATAAATTTGGAAGATGAAATTTTTGCCAAGTGTTGCATTCATTGGAAAAGAATTAGGGTATGTTTGGTAACTGATTTTTTTTCTTTATTTTCTGTTTCCAAAAATAGTTTTCTATTTTTGAGATTAAAAAACCTGTTTGGCAACAAAAAATGGATAGAAAATAAAAACTGTTATCAAAACTCAATTTGTGAAGGAAACTGAAAACATGCAAAAGGCTGTTTTCAATTTCTATTTTTCAAAAGTCAATAAAAACACGCATTTTAATTAATGAAACTATCTCATTTAATGAGTTAGTATTAAAGATCAAATCCTAGTAACAACATATTTTATTATTTTCTATTTTTTTTTCTTCAAAAAATTATTTTTTAAATTTCAACTAACTAAACATGTTTTTTGTAGGGTCGGTTTTTGTAGCCTAAGCCCAAAAGAGATGGGTTAAAGGCCCAACGAACCCAGAACAATAAATTTGTAGAGAGTGAGTTGAAAGTTTAGGTGCTGACCGGCGTTTACGAAGCATGAACGCCTTTCTGTTTTATTGAAGAAATACTTAGAACAATTTACAATTGGGGGATACTCCTCGGCCACGGGCCGAGGAGGCTTTCTACCACACCCTCCTCCAAAAGACCACCCATCTACATTTTGCTCCGTAGGGTCGGTTTTTGTAACCTAAGCCCAAAAGAGATGGGTTAAAAGCCCAACGAACCCAGAACAATAAATTTGTAGAGAGTGGATTGAAGGTTTAGGCGCTGACCGGCGTTTACGAAGCATGAACGCCTTTCTGTTTTATTGAAGAAATACTTAGAACAATTTACAACTGGGGGATACTCCTCGGCTCGTGGTCGAGGAGGCTTTCTTCCCCACCCTCCTCCAAAAGACCCCTCCTCTACATTTTGCTCCCCCTTCTTATATATCACACTCTTCCTCCTTTTGTTGATCGTTCATTGGCCTCCCCTCTGGCTGCCTGTCCCATTAGAGGTCGTATCCGTGCTCAAGTGGTTCACCCTGATCGATGTAGCCCTGCCCGGGGGTTGCATCCCCATTAATGCGGCCAGAAGGGTTAGGTGAACGTATTAAGTGCTGAGGTGACAACTTGCTCTGGGTCTGTCCCCCCTCCCCTACAGTTATCCTTAGTACGCCGAGGACGAGGGGATCCTCGGCGTGGATCCAAAGAAGAGTTTGCTCCCCAAATTGGCCTTGGGTAGTCATCCTTCCTTGGATTGGGCCATTTGGGCCTGGTTTGGAGTGGGCCGTGGCTGTATGATTTCCTGGCCCCACATTTTTGATTTCAAAAATACAAGAAAATTGATTTTTCTTTATATTCCCAAAAATAAGTTTTTGAAAATAGAAAATAAAAACTATTACCAAACATAATCTTAGTTAGCATTCAACCTCATCAATTTTTTTTTTTTTTTCACTTATGTTAATGCATTAATTATATATCACGTGTTAATAAGCTAACTGCATTTAATTTCATGAATTAATTATCTATAAATGATATACTAAATAATATTTATATAAATGAATTTATAAGGTCATTTTTATAAAATTTATATAAGAAATGATTTATTTGGAATATTTATTATTAATAAAAAGATGAAAAAAATTTATTTGGATTATGAAATTCTCTCTCATATATGGTTTCTTTGGAAACAATTGAAACAAAAATATCAATAGACAAGGCAAATTAGATAACCCAATCAATAAATATAGAAAATGTATATGTGTATGTGACCAATATTGTATATTTTAATTTATTAATTAGTCTTAATAATTTACATTTTCTAACTCCTTTCAATGACAAAATTTATACATGTGTCTGACCAATATTATAATAAACTAATTTGTACTATGTAATTAAACAATGTATTAATAGGGTAAATATATTTATTTCCATAATTTAATTATTTGTGTAAAATGAATTGTCATTATTATTTTTCTAATATATATATATATATATATATATATATATATATATATAACAATTAATTGATTTTAAAAATGAAAATTTTGCTCAAATTTACTTTAAAAACTGTGGGGCCCGTGGGCCTGATAGCCTCAGCCCATCGTGTAGTAGGCCCAAGGCCCGCGTCGAGGAAGGATGACCATCCAAGGCTAAATTCGGGAGAGACTCTTTTTTGGATCCACGCCGAGGACCTCCTCATCCTCGGCATACTAAGGATAATTTTGGAAAGGAACAAGCCCAGAGCAAGTTGTCACCTCCATACTTAATGCATTCACCTAACCCCTCTGGCCGCATTAATGGGGATGCAACCCCTTAGCAGGGCGACGTTGATCAGTGTGAACCACTTGAGTGTTGATAAGACTTCTGATATGACGGACGGTCAGAAAAAAGGCGAATGGATGATCAACAGATGGAAGAACGAGATAGGACAATAAAGACTATATAAAGAAGAGCGAGTAAAGTTAGAATGGGGGGAAAAAAGAAAGAAAGAAGAAAAAGGGCTCCTCGGCCATGAGCCGAGGAGCATCCCCCGGTTGTAAACAGTTCTAAGTATTTTCTAATAAAAGAAAAGAGTTCATGCTCCCGGAACGCCGGCCAGCGCCTAAACCTTCGATCCACTCTCTAAAAATTTATTGTTTGGGCTTGTTGGGCTGAAAACCCATTCATACTCTGGGTCCAATCCAAATTGAGTCCCTACAATTGGCGCCGTCTGTGGGGAGGATTAGTGCGCTGGACGGCGCACCAGGCGAGTGTTCTAAGTGGTCGTTTTACAGTAGGTTGGCGACGTATAATAAAAAGAAATATATCGCAAAAAAAAAAAAAAAAAACAAAATTTGATAGCGAAAAGAGAAATCTTGATATTAATTCATAAAAAGAAAAGTTACAGATTACAATCAGAGGCTCAGGCAGGCTTGCTTTACAACTATTCCTACCAGCTAGTTCTACAGTTAGAGGCTCAGGTGGAGCCGCCCTAAAAACTAGCTAGAGGGAAGTGTCAACCCATGCTTTTATTGGTATCAAGAGAATGGGAGAACTTGACAATAAAAACAGGGAAGGGGGAGGGCCAGCTTGTTTCAAGGCCACCAACAACTCCTTTCTCGGAGCAGCGGAGCTTGAACAAAGCGAGGAGCAGATGCAGGGGCACCGGGATGCCTTCCCCCGTGATGTTCCCTTGATTCTCTCCACTCCTCACGAGCATTGGCCGTTGGAGACGGCAACACTCGAGCACCAACCATGACATGAATTCGCACGTCTCCTTCGTCGGGGGTGCACTCCGAGGAGAGATGTTAGGTACTTCAACGACATCCCTTCGGGCCACCTTGTATGGCGCCATCGGGGTTACGCCTAGATTTTGCCACTCCGGAAGCCCAGTGGGGGCTTCGACCACAATGGCTCTTGGCACGGATGTCCTCATACCCGCCCAAAGCCGCCCCATATCTGCCAACTCCGGTCACAATTCCGGCGGGGTTATTAAAGGGGCTTGGGGAGCTGAAAGGGTGTTTTCCTTCTATTTGTGTTAGGCGGTTCATGGAGTATGGAGAAACCATCCCCCCGGAAAACCTTATATAGAGGATGAGGGTTTGTGAGAATTAATTCACGCAGAATTCGAAAAGAGAGCTATCAGCAGGGCTAATAATGAAGCTACCAAATTCCAAGGGGGCCGTAGACCGTTGGACTCGTGTTAATTCACGAGGACATTAATGAAGGCGCGTCTCGCGCACCGAAGTGTCAAGCGCGGAACACGAACGGCCAAAAGACGCTTCATAAATGAAAAAGATGGGGGCTCGAGCTGGAGGCGAGATCAACGCCACGTGTAAAGATCATAATCCGACCAAAGGAGGAATCGTCTCCAGTAAAGCGGTCCGAGGACAAACCCCTTACTTACAGAAAAATAGAAGTGGTAGACAGAACCAAGGCATTGCATGGTCCTCGAACCCAAGCCTATGGGAAAACTAATCACACCATTATACCTGGATACTAGACAGAACCAAGGTATTGCATGGTCCTCGGACTCAAACCTATGGGGAAACTAGATACTTACAGAAAAATAGAAGTGGTAGACAGAACCAAGTTATTGCATGGTCCTCGGACCCAAGCCTATGGGAAAACTAATCACACCATTGTACCTAAGTACTAGACAGAACCAAGGTATTGCACGGTCCTCCGACTCAAACCTATGGGGAAACTAGATACTTACAGAAAAATAGAAGTGGTAGACAGAACCAAGGCATTGCATGGTCCTCAGACCCAAGCCTATGGGAAAACTAATCACACCATTGTACCTGAGTACTAGACAAAACCAAGGTATTGCACGGTTCTCGGACTCAAACCTCTGGGGAAACTAGATACTTACAGAAAAATAGAAGTGGTAGACAGAACCAAGGCATTGCATGGTCCTCGGACCCAAAAGTATGGGAAAACTAATCACACAATTATACCTGGGTACTAGATAGAACCAAGGTATTGCATGGTCCTCGGACTCAAACCTATGGCGAAACTAGATACTTATAGAAAAATAGAAGTGGTAGACAGAACCAAGGCATTGCATGGTCCTCGGACCCAAGCCTGTGGGAAAACTAATCACACCATTATACCTAGGTACTAGATAGAACCAAGGTATTGCATGGTCCTCGGACTCAAACCTATGGCAAAACTAGATACTTACAGAAAAATAGAAGTGGTAGACAGAACCAAGGCATTGCATGGTCCTCGAACCCAAACCTATAGGAAAACTAATCACACCATTATATCTGGGTACTAGACAGAACCAAGGTATTGCATGGTCCTCGGACTCAAACCTATGGGGAAACTAGATACTTACAGAAAAATAGAAGTGATAGACAGAACCAAGGCATTGCATGGTCCTCGAACCCAAGCCTATGGGAAAACTAATCACACCATTATACCTGGATACTAGACAGAACCAAGGTATTGCATGGTCCTCGGACTCAAACCTATGGGGAAACTAGATACTTACAGAAAAATAGAAGTGGTAGACAGAACCAAGTTATTGCATGGTCCTCGGACCCAAGCCTATGGGAAAACTAATCACACCATTGTACCTGAGTACTAGACAGAACCAAGGTATTGCACGGTCCTCCGACTCAAACCTATGGGGAAACTAGATACTTACAGAAAAATAGAAGTGGTAGACAGAACCAAGGCATTGCATGGTCTTCAGACCCAAGCTTTTGGGAAAACTAATCACACCATTGTACCTGAGTACTAGACAGAACCAAGGTATTGCACGGTTCTCGGACTCAAACCTATGGGGAAACTAGATACTTACAGAAAAATAGAAGTGGTAGACAAAACCAAGGCATTGCATGGTCCTCGGACCCAAAACTATGGGAAAACTAATCACACCATTATACCTGGGTACTAGATAGAACCAAGGTATTGCATGGTTCTCGAACTCAAACCTATGGCGAAACTAGATACTTACAGAAAAATAGAAGTGGTAGACAGAACCAAGGCATTGCATGGTCCTCGGACCCAAAAGTATGGGAAAACTAATCACACAATTATACCTGGGTACTAGATAGAACCAAGGTATTGCATGGTCCTCGGACTCAAACCTATGGCGAAACTAGATACTTACAGAAAAATAGAAGTGGTAGACAGAACCAAGGCATTGCATGGTCCTCGGACCCAAGCCTGTGGGAAAACTAATCACACCATTATACCTAGGTACTAGATAGAACCAAGGTATTGCATGGTCCTCGGACTCAAACCTATGGCAAAACTAGATACTTACAGAAAAATAGAAGTGGTAGACAGAACCAAGGCATTGCATGGTCCTCGAACCCAAACCTATAGGAAAACTAATCACACCATTATATCTGGGTACTAGACAGAACCAAGGTATTGCATGGTCCTCGAACTCAAACCTATGGGGAAACTAGATACTTACAGAAAAATAGAAGTGATAGACAGAACCAAGGCATTGCATGGTCCTCGAACCCAAGCCTATGGGAAAACTAATCACACCATTATACCTGGATACTAGACAGAACCAAGGTATTGCATGGTCCTCGGACTCAAACCTATGGGGAAACTAGATACTTACAGAAAAATAGAAGTGGTAGACAGAACCAAGTTATTGCATGGTCCTCGGACCCAAGCCTATGGGAAAACTAATCACACCATTGTACCTGAGTACTAGACAGAACCAAGGTATTGCACGGTCCTCCGACTCAAACCTATGGGGAAACTAGATACTTACAGAAAAATAGAAGTGGTAGACAGAACCAAGGCATTGCATGGTCTTCAGACCCAAGCTTATGGGAAAACTAATCACACCATTGTACCTGAGTACTAGATAGAACCAAGGTATTGCACGGTTCTCGGACTCAAACCTATGGGGAAACTAGATACTTACAGAAAAATAGAAGTGGTAGACAAAACCAAGGCATTGCATGGTCCTCGGACCCAAAACTATGGGAAAACTAATCACACCATTATACCTGGGTACTAGATAGAACCAAGGTATTGCATGGTTCTCGAACTCAAACCTATGGCGAAACTAGATACTTACAGAAAAATAGAAGTGGTAGACAGAACCAAGGCATTGCATGGTCCTCGGACCCAAGCCTGTGGGAAAACTAATCACACCATTATACCTAGGTACTAGATAGAACCAAGGTATTACATGGTCCTCGGACTCAAACCTATGGGGAAACTAGATACTTAGAGAAAAATAGAAGTGGTAGACAGAACCAAGGCATTGCATGGTCCTCAAACCCAAACCTATAGGAAAACTAATCACACCATTATACCTGGGTACTAGACAGAACCAAGGTATTGCATGGTCCTCGGACTCAAACCTATGGGGAAACTAGATACTTACAGAAAAATAGAAGTGGTAGACAGAACCAAGGCATTGCATGGTCCTCGGACCCAAGCCTATGGGAAAACTAATCACACCATTATACTTGGGTACTAGACAGAACCAAGGTATTGCATGGTCCTCGGACTCAAACCTATGGGGAAACTAGATACTTACAGAAAAATAGAAGTGGTAAACAGAACCAAGTTATTGCATGGTCCTCGGACCCAAGCCTATGGGAAAACTAATCACACCATTGTACCTGAGTACTAGACAGAACCAAGGTATTTTATGGTCCTCGGACTCAAATCTATGGGGAAACTAGATACTTACAGAAAAATAGAAGTGGTAGACAGAACTAAGGCATTGCATGGTCCTCGGACCCAAGCCTATGGGAAAACTAATCACACCATTGTACCTGAGTACTAGACAGAACCAAGGTATTGCACGGTCCTCGGACTCAAACCTATGGGGAAACTAGATACTTACAGAAAAATAGAAGTACTAGATAGAACCGAGGTATTGTATGGTCCAAGGACTCGAACCTATGGAGAAAATAACTATCTGGAGAAAAATCAAAGCGTTACCTAGAGTCAAGCTATAATACGGTCTTTAGATTTATATTTGAAGGATAACAGATGATCTGATGAGACTAACTCCGGAATAGATTACAAGTATTGAGCAGAATGTTAGAGTAAGGCAAATAAAAGAAAACATCCATAGTTGGAAGCAAAGTATTGAGCATTCAACTCAAATAGAAAGTATACAGTCTACTTACAACGCCACCGAGGCAAGAAACAAAATGAAATAAAAGAGAAAATAAACAGAATTATCCTATGTCATATACCAGTCTCCTCAACTCAGTAGACAAATTAATTCGATAAGCAGATCAAAAGGCTTTAACCAAGGCCTAAGGGCCTTGTCTCGAAGGGTCCGCAAGAGGCCTCGCCACGTCTTGTGGTATTTCCTGACCCTCGGTTCTAACTCCCCCCAACGTTCTCTGGGGTTCAACATCCTCGGGGGGCTGGTCAGCTGAAGATGTATCCTCGGCGGTCTTATTGTGACTCTCAGTCGCTGGTAATGAGGACCCCTCCTCGGGAGCAGCAGGGGCAGTCTCGCGAATTGCAATAGGGTAATATACCCTGTCCTCCCTCCTAAGGTCAGATGAGGCATCAACCCCTGCTTGGTTGAGGGCTTCATGCCAGGTCTGAGAACAAAAATGCCTGCACACTACAGGAACTTGAGCCCGAAGGATGGCTTCAGTCTTAGCCACCCCATCTGCGAAAGCCTCCTCCTCCGCCTGTTCTACAGAGTGCTCAGCGTCTATTTTTGCAAATACCGCCTCATCTTTGGCTCTCACAGCCTCGTCCCTAGCATACTCGACAATACCTTTCTCATGGATTGTCTCGGCCAACTTTTTCTTCAGGTAGGCAATGTCCTCTTTGGCAGTCTATAGCTGGCCCTCAACGTCTTGCAAGCGATTGGTTTGATCCTCAGCTTGCTTCCTAGCCACGGCTAGGTCGGAGGCAGCAGTGTCCCTGGCTTTTGTCATCTCCTCCAGATCCTCGGTCGCCTTTTTTAGGTCGGCCTCAGATCTCTTGAGGGTATTGGCAGCTTTCAAGAACTTGTCACGCTCTTACGCTAAGGCACTGCTCTGGCCATCGACCTCCTCGTCCAACCTGAAAAGAGCCTGGATAGCCTGCCAATAAAAACAAGTAACTCCGTAAAGAGAAGGGAGGGTCCTAAGCAACAAAGTTCGAATAAAGTAAATAGGTACCAAAGGACCCACCATGCCTAGATATTTCTTAAGGTCAAGGACAACTTCTGACCCACTCATATTTTTTAGCTTGGCCATGTCAGTGGGAAGGAGAAGAGACTTCTCCAGGGCATCGGCTACCAGAGCCCCCTCAACCCCCTGAGATTCCTGTATCAATGCGTCATCCATCAGGGGTTGATCATGGAGCATGGCAGCGGGCAGCCAGGCTTGGGCCTCAGACTGTTGGATGATCTTCCTACCTTTCCGTTGACCACCGAGCTTCAGTTGCTTTGGAGGCCTGCGAAATCCACCCTCCTCGGGTGAGGAATGGGATTTGCTCCCATCCATTGGCTCCTTATCCTTGGAAAGTCTCTTCCTTTTTGGGTCATAAGACTCGGTTTGAGGGTCTGATACTGTGGGGACAGAGGATGACCTGGTTTGCACAGTTAAAATCTGGGGCAGAGGTGTTGGGGGCTTGGGCTGCGACTCCTCCGGTACACCCTTCTTGGAACCGCCTTCAAGCAGGTCAAGAAAACTGGTGTGGGGCTGTCTTTTTAAACCCATCTCAGCCTGAGTACCAATTCTTAGGGACCGGAGATCGGCTTCGGACAGATGAGGGTCTCCTAGATCACCAGAGGGATCCTCGAACTGATCAGCTAGGTTGAACACACTATATTCGTCCTTAGAAGAGCTCAGTTCAACCACCTCCCCTGCCTTCTTAGATTGTCCTTCCTCGGCCACCGTTACTTGGTGGGATGAGGAGGGACCTGCTAACGGAATACCTTCAGGTATGTGAGATCCCCACCGAATAATTACCATCACACCGTTAAAAGTGGGAAACGTGGTGCCGCCAAAATTTAATGTGGGCACACACTGAGTCTTGAAACACCAAAACATACATCGGGCAGTCGAAAAGTCGCCAGCATTAGCGCGGACCGAAGTGGGGCGGTTCGTCTAGAGGGCCCATAGATATCAAAACCCTCCTCCCCGTCCGAGGGAACGTGCAGCAGGGTTTTGAGGGGCTATTGTGGGGCCCGTGGGCCTGATAGCCTCAGCCCATCGTGTAGTAGGCCCAAGGCCCGCGCCGAGGAAGGATGACCATCCAAGGCTAAATTAGGGAGAGACTCTTTTTTGGATCCACGCCGAAGACCTCCTCGTCCTCGGCATACTAAGGATAATTTTAGGAAGGAACAAGCCTAGAGCAAGCTGTCACCTCCACACTTAATGCATTCACCCAACCCCTCTGGCCGCATTAATGGGGATGCAACCCCTTAGCAGGGCGACGTTGATCAGTGTGAACCACTTGAGTGTTCATAAGACCTCTGATATGACGGACGGTCAGAAAAAAGGCGAATGGATGATCAATAGATGGAAGAACGAGATAGGACAATGAAGACTATATAAAGAAAAGCGAGTAAAGTTAGAAGGGGGGGAAAAAAAGAAAGAAAGAAGAAAAAGGGCTCCTCGGCCATGAGCCGAGGAGCATCCCCCGGTTGTAAACAGTTCTAAGTATTTTCTAATAAAAGAAAAGAGTTCATGCTCCTGGAACGCCAGCCAGCGCCTAAACCTTCGATCCACTCTCTAAAAATTTATTGTTTGAGCTTGTTGGGCTGAAAACCCATTCATACTCTGGGTCCAATCCATATTGAGTCCCTACAAAAACTATTGGAATAAATTACTAAAAAAATTATTAACACACAGTTAAGAGTATAAAATAATTAAATATTTTACGTTTAAATTAGTGAAAATAATCAAATGTTTTTCAATTCACTCAAGTTCATATTATTTATTATATTAATTCTAACAATTTGCATTCCACTTTTTCTAATCACATAGTTGAAGTTGGTTCCCCATATGTTGTAATACATAATAAGTATTTTACATGTACTATAAGATAATTTGTTACAAAATGTTACAAAGTAACACGAAAAAAAAAGACCAAGAACATAAAAAAGAGACAACTAAGGCTTATACCCTTGTAAGACCACAAAAATTTCCACAGAAAAGCCCAACTGGAAAAGACCACAAAAACCTCCAAAAGAAAAGCCCAACTAGGAAAAGAGCCGATTCATTTCCAGACTGATCCAACTTTCATAGAAGATGAGCCAGGTTATATAAAACAAACATTACTTTAGGGTTTTTTCCCCTCTCTTTCTTTCTTTGTGTAAGGTTACCTTAGGATTTGAGGAAACTAAGAAACGTAACGCTTTACGTTAGAAAGTCTATTTATTATAGGTTTTAGTTAACAAAATCTCTGATTAAAAACACAATCATCAAAAGTTGACACTCTATTTAAAAAAAAAAAATTAAAAAAAAAAAAAAAAAAAAAAGCCCTGAAGTAGCTAAACTATACTATATAGACACTCCACTCTTAATCCTCTTGAACTTCTTAATCAAATACCTCATTACAAAAGGCCCAGCCGCAGCCAGCAAAATATAGTTAAAACGCACTGATTCCTTGGGCTTGACAGCAAATATAGCAGACCCATAAGTTAAAATCATTGAAGCCGTGGCAACAAATATTTCAAATTGATAAAAAGGGAACCTCCGTGCATCAGTGCATGTGAGTGACATGATGACCAAGACTAAAGCTGAGAGAGCTAAAGCGTTAGGAATCAAGAAAAACATAGAAGGCTTCTTTTTCAGATGCATAAATGGCTCTCGCTGCTCTATGTCCATGGTCATTACCTTGCTAAACCCCGCTAGGAGGATTAACCCCAGCTTGAAAGGACACTGAAGCAATCAACGTAGCAACCACTAAGAGAACGTTTCGGACTTCGGTTGGTGAGTCCCGGTCTTCTTCGTATTGGAAGTACTTAAACCAGTTCCTCCAGCTACGAGTATTTTGAGGTAGCTAGGTTAGCCATTTTTTTCTTTGCAAGCAATCATTTAAGTCTCTGCAAAACCATACGGTCTTGCACTTGCATGACGTTTTTTATCATTTGTTTGCTATATATAGCATACTTGTTTTTTTTAATAAAACCATATTAGCTGTGGTTTTGGTCAATAAAATGTGCCATGTGAGGAAGAGATGAGGAGGTTTCATCCTTATGGAAAAGGAAAATGCAATGCAGTAAAAATATATGTATATACAATTCAGTTCCTTGGAAAAAGGATGATTTTTTTTTTCCTAGGCATAAAAAGAGATGAAATTTTGTGTCAATATGACAAATAATTGTTTGCAGCGAATCTTTGAGTCGATGACAAACGACCATTTTAGAGTCAATAACAATTTGTATGTAATAAAAACAACCCTAAGTATTAATGGTCCAATAGCCTTCGATGATGTGGAAGTAAGATGGCAGTAAGCCAAATAAACTTCACACATGCCTAACAAACAAAAAGACACTACGTGTATTTTTCAAGATAGCAATATATAATTAATAATTTACGTTAATAATAATAATAATAATAATAAGATGAAAATTTTAGATTTATGGTACATCTCTTTTGGTAATTCAATTGTTATAATAAAAAAAAGGGAAGATTTGAATTACTTTTCTCCTAAAAAAGATCAAGTATATCATTGAAATATAAAATTCTTGACCATTTATAGCACATCTAGGATGCCCGAGACAATACCAAACATATCATTATACGACACTTCTATTTATGCTATATTTATTTGGAAAGAAAGACTAAAAAAAAAGGTTATATAGCATGCTTTGGAAAGAGCTTTTTGTCAATCATCTCCACTTAATTTTAAGAAAGTGTAATACTACAAGCGAGAGATATGTAAGGAAAACGATTCTCTCCATTTCAAATGGAACAATTTCATAACTTAGATTAAATTTTACAAATCTAAAGGTATAAATACTATCAGATTAATTTAACTTTTAAATGATGTGGTTCTGTACATTATTAGGTCTAAAAAATAATAAAATATTAATTGTATAATATATGAAATGGAGAGAACTTTGATGTAATTTTTTTTTTTCTGTTCTCTTTTATTTTTTTTCAAGCATTATTATCTAGAACATTAAATATCCCTTATTAACCAATTCTTTTACGCAATATTTGTTTTTGTTTACAACACATTATACAACTTTTTTTTTTTTTTTTATACAATCTAGAGTTTAGGAAAATGATAAGTTCTCTTAAATTTATATATATATATATATATATCTGTGTGTGTGTTTTGAGTTTATTTTAATTAAGCCTCCTGATTATTGTATCAATACCATAACTCGGTTCCCAACAAAAGTTATTGGTTTTGCCCATGTTATAACAAAAACTTAAGAACACTAACTAATGTCAGATGTCAAGAAAAGATATGTTTTTTTATTAGAATAAATCTATCATATGTAGTGAGGATATTAATGGCCTATTGGGTTTGAATTTTTCAAGTGGTTTAAAAAAATATATAAAAATAATTAAACTTGATTTATATCTTTCTTGATTAACCCAAAAAATAAAAAAGATAATATAATTTTTAATGTGAAAATTCCATAATATTTATAACTAAAGATACATACATAGAGGGGGGGGGGGGGGGGGGGTGTGGGGACATCGAAAAAGCAAAATCAAACAGACCCATGCAAACTTGTACATAGATATAGCAGCTGTCCCACGACAGTTTTATGGCATAATAATACAGAATCGGAACATGCTAGACGTCTTCTGAACTTTATTTTTGATACAACTGATGGAAATTCAAACTTAGACGCTTCCTGAATTTTTGGGAATCCCACTTCCACATTTTGTGCAGAAATTCCCACTTCTACATTTGTCACACAGATTCTCTTGTTCTGAATTTTTGATCTCTTGTTCTTGAGCTGCATATGCTTTGAACTTGACCATATAAATCAAAACTCGTAGCACAAAAGGCAAAGCAGCTGCTATGAGGATGTACCGAAATCTAAAAGAATAATTAGCTGGCGTGACAGCAAATATGGCCGATGTGTAAGTCCCAAGCATTGAAGCTGTGGCAACCAATACTTCTAAATGGAAAGGGAAGTTATATGTGAGAGACATAATGACAAGAACCGAAGTGGAAAGTGCCACAGTGTTAAAGACCAAGAAAACATAGAAGTCGGCTTCTCGAGACGCATAAATGGCCGTCCCTGCATCATGTGATTTATAACATGAAGGGTCTGGCTTACCTTTTTCATCACATAAAGTGTCATTCTTTATCGTATATTCTTGCCAAACACCACCAGGAGGGTTAACCCCAGCTTGAAAAGTGACTGCAGCAATTAGAGCGGCAACTACCAAGAGGATGTTTCGGACTTCGCCTTCTTTGTCCTTCTTTGGGTTATATCGGAAGTCTAGGAAGCAGCTCTTGCTTTTGCTAAATGGAAAGCAGTTAGCCATTAATTTTTCTTAAGCAATAACAATGTATCGATGATTGTGTTGTGTCCTAGACTTACCTATATATAATAGAATGAAAGTTATATGCTTGTCTCTCTTACTATCTGATAGTTCACGAGCAATGATAGGAGCAGGACTACAACTTTTATCATGATATTTTTACCACAACTCCACCACTCATTACATAAATAAGTAGTAGCAAAATTGGTCGTGTTAGCATTTTCGGATAGTCCACTTATCTTTTCCTCGGGCCCAAATGTTTGGTACATTATCGGAACGTGCATACTGTAGATTGGAATACGTGATTCACGTGGGTTGCATATCCATCCATATCTATTCTGGGGTTTACGTGTTCACCTACGACTCAAAAGTTTATTGCATAATGTTATTAACTGTACGGCAACGTTAGAAATCTATAAAAATAAAAAGAGTTGATTTACTTTCTATGATAGAAAATAAAGAAGAGAAAGAAAGACCGTTGTTTACAAGCAAATTAACCTGCAATACATCATTTTTTTTTTTACCTCTGTTGTTTCGTTTTATTGAATATGTAGAGGGATTTTTTTTTTTTTTTTTTGTTCACTCTTTCTTCTTTTCTTTTCTTTTTCCTATCTCATTAAGTTGAAAATTTTCTCTTTATTTTACAAGCAAACCTGCAATACATCATTGTTAAATTTATCAGCTGCCAATAATTAGTGGAGTTACATCCTTGTTTGGCAAAAATTAGTGTGCATAATTCATAGGGACCACTAAATTTGACTCACAAAGCGTAAAGACAAACAAGTGGGCTATTAAATAATAGTGAACGGACGGGTTCATGATCTAAAGCAAGGAAAACAACAGCTATAAAGTGCAACAAAAGGAATCTTGTGTTTTCTAATTATGCATGCACTTACTGCTCAGGGAAAATGACATTTAACTTTAATTTTTGAACTATATTTCAATCTATATATCAAAATACTCTTGTTTTTTAATTTGATATTACTGATGTCAAGCTTTGCGTGGAACTCGACATTAGTAATGTCAAGTTCTATGCATATTTTTTTGTTTAAATTTTTTTGAAAATTTTGTACAAAATTTGACAATAGAAATGTTGAGTTTTACTTTAAAATACCCAAAAGTGGTGTTTTGCTAAAGTAGTTTGAAAAGGGGATTATTTGGCTATATATTTTAAAAATTAAGGTTATTTAGCTATTTTTCCCATCTAAAGACTGAAAGTCTTGGACACAATTTTTGTCACTATCATGACATATGTGAATATAAGTGATAAAGAAAAAGTAATGAGTTTATCAATTTGCATGTGATAATTTATCAATCACACTTACACATATCATCAAATTGTGGCAAAAATTGTGACAAATGGTATGGCAGTCGAAAAACTTGTCTAAAAATTGCTCAATAGTGCAATATGTGATGCATGAAAATTATATTTTTGTGCTCAATAGTGCTAATTAATTGCGTACGGAAGGAATGGTTAACATACACAATCAAAACAATTTTGAGATTATGTAGTACGGAAATTAGATAATCATTTTGGGATCTAATCTTGCTAATCAATGCAATTCTCATCATATTTAGGGATCTTTGCTAATTATTGGAGATTATTATGCAAATATTTGTAGATACTCAGTTTTTTTTTTTTTTGGCTTCCAAAATGACACGCAAGAAGGACCATCTATTGGAGAAAATTTTCTTTTCTCTTAGATCATTAGATATCTGATTAGTAGGGTAATCGAGTTTGTTTGGAGGTAAAAGTAACATACATACCTCCTAAGAGCATCCGCATTTGGATGGCTATATGCCAAATGCAAAGCAAATTTGGCATACAAACCCAAAATACACCCAGCAGCTGGAAGGCCAAATGTGAAATGCTAAAAAAATTTTGGGATATTGCTACAGTACCATCTTAAATGTAAGATGGTACTGTAGCTCAATGTTATAAAAAAAAAAAAAAATTTTAATCCTTCCTCCTCATTTTTAACCCGCGAATTTCTCTCTCATCCCTCATTATTTTTGTTCTTTTCTCTCTCTTCCTTCTCTCTTTCTCATTTGCTCTCCGATCTCTTCAGACTCAAGACCTATCCACCGGAGCCTCACGCCGGAGCCTCAACGGCGAAATCGAATGGGTCAGCTAGAGGGCTCCGATGGGTTTGAATCGGCGTGAGCGCATCGGTGAGCCTGAATGGGTTTGAATCGGCGTGAAGCTCCGGTGGTGGGGTTTTTTTTTTTGGGTTTGGATCGGCGTGAGGCTCTAGTGGTGGGGTTTTTTTTTTGGGGTTTGGATCGGCGTGAGGTGGGGTTTTTTTTTTGGGGTTTGGATCGGTGTGAGGCTTCGGTGGTGGGGTTTTTTTTTTTGGGTTTGGATCGGCATGAGGCTCCGGTGGATAGGTGGATCGATGTGTGTGGTGATCGGTGTGGCCTAAATGGGTTTGGATCGGCGTGAGGGCTTCGGTGGTGGGTTTTTTTTTTTTTTTTTTTTGGGTTTGAAACTCTTGGATTGTGTTTTGTTTTTGTTTTTGTTTTTGTTTGTGTGGCTCTGTGTGTGTGTGGTGATGGGTTTGGCAGTGTGTGATGAAACCGGTGCTAGAGGTTGGCTCTGTGTGTGTGTGGTGATGGGTTTGGCTCTGTGTGTGTGTGTGTGTGTGTGTGTGGTGATGGGTTTGGCTGTGTGTGTGTGTGGCTAGGTTGAAACCGGTAATGAGGGAGAAAGAGAGGAAGAGGAATAGAAAAAGAGAAATAGTAAAAGAAAAGAATAAAATAGAATATTTAAATAAAATGAGATAAGAAATAAAATTTTGGGATGCTGGGTGTATTGTAAATGGTATGGTATAATTGAAAAAGTAGATTTTTGAGATGGTAAAATAGGATGAGATATAAGATTGGGATGTGGATGCTCTTAGGGCTCACTTGGACAAACCCAAAAGTTTTCTCCCAAAGTGAGGAGAAAACTTGGTGGGAAATATCTAATGGGTGAAGGACAAAAAAGCCCATGTGCAAGTTGCACATGGGCTTCAGTACGTGTTTTGTTGTGTTTAAAATTGTATGATTTTTGTTCTCATTCTTTTTTTTTTTTTTCTTTTTTCTTTTTCACTTGCTTTGTTGGGCTTTAGTACCCTTGTTAAGTGTTTCTTTTGTTCTCATTTCAATCATTTTTTTTAGATGTGATTTTTATTTTTTAATAAATTTGGGGGTTTTTTTTTTTTTTTGGTGCTTTGTCATTTTTTTTTTTTTGTTTGTTTTAATTAGGCATCATTTTTTAACAAGGGTATATAAGTAAATTTATACAAACTCACTTTTTTCATCCCTCCACTTTTTCACTCCCAACCAAAAAAAAAAATAAAAATGAGGGAAATTAAAATATTTTTTATCCTACTACTTTTCCATCATCCTACCATTTTTATCCTCCCACTTTTCCACTCCTCCAACAAAACGAACCCTTAATCCTATATGAAAGTGGTATATTGTGAAATGATTTATGTCCCTTGACTAATAAATGTTGTCTAAGGAGTTTAGGCTTTGTTAACTCAAGCTCAATAATGCACTTTTCAGACCATATTTTCAATGTTCTTAGTTTTTATAATTTTCTTGAGTACCCGTTTTTATTCAATTTAATGTTATTTTTTAAAATATATTTTATTGTATTTTGTTGAACTTTATTTATTTATTTTTTTGAGAAAGATTTTGTTGAACTTTAGGACAATGTGCGAAGTCGCATGAGATATCAATTGAAAAGAAAATTGAGTTTTCTGAGAGACTAAATTGGAATGATAGTTTTCTATTGTTATTTGACCATCAAATAATTGATATATATTCTTAGTAATTAGTGTTGTAGGGGTGGGGTTTGAGCTCTATGAGTAATGGATAAGTAAACTCAAGCCCAACAAGCCCAATACAATAAAGTTATAGAGAGTAGGTAGAAGAATTAGGTTTTGAAGTGTGTAGCAGTGACTGATTATGATTTAAAGAAAGTACAACGAATATGGATTTAGGCAAGTAATCCAGTCCTTGGCACTAGTCCGAGGAGCTTCCACTTATTATTTCTTGAGTGACAGTAACAATGGTTACAAAGTTAGCTTAGGTTGCTACAATGTTTTTTTCTGGTAAAAATCCTCCTCCCCTTTTTCACAGAGCTCCTTCTTCCTTATATACTACTTTCTTCCTTCATCTCCACCATACACATGCATGTCAAATCTGCTGCTGTTGATCTTTGTCACATCAACTTTCCTCCCAAAGCTCTTAGGTAGTAGTTGTGAGTCTGAAAAGCCACTGCTTAGATATCACTTCCACATTTAATGCGGCCAGAGTGTTAGTTGTGGAGCACTTAATGTAAAAGTTGCAGCTTTTCCTGAAATTGCTCTACCGCCATGCTCTAGTGTGCTTGCTTGCTGTACTTATTTTTTTCCTAAGGTACTTTGGAAGATTGTTTTCGCCGGTAAGTCTCTTTACATCAACCTCAGCCTTGGCTAGCCAAAGACAGAATTTTCAATGGCACAGTTCTTCCTAGGCTGCCATGATCACCATTGTCTTCTTTACATGAGACTACAGGTCTCGTCATGGGCCCCAGGCCCAGTACAGAAGGTGGATGCCTATCATTGGGCTTTATGACCTCACAAGTGTATTAATTACACAAATTTTTTATTATTAATTATGAATGGTAAATGAAATAATTAAAGAAAAAGTTATCTCAAAACACATCAATAAAGTTAAGAATATGTGTTACAAATACTATATAAACTCTCAATTTAAATTCAATTCTTTATATAACACTAAAAGATCTTTCAATTACTCAATAATACTTATTCAATTTTATAAGAAAAATAGTACATAAGCCAATCTTATGATGTTAAAAAATACATAAAAGAAATTAAATTAAGAATTTCTTTGTAATTTTAACTTAATTTCTAGTCACAAAATAAAAATATATATAAAAAAAAAAATCACTAACATTTTTAATTGAAATAACAAACATATGCATATCTCTGCATGTTTATTTGTGTTTGAGTCTCGTACAATTTTATTTTGGTCCTAGAATTTGTCCAAAAATAAGATTTGGAAAGAAGAGAGCAAATTTAATTGATTCAACTTTACAATACAAGACGAAAGCATGCAACATCAGTAGGTGACATAAGCATTATGACGAAAAGGATCAACATTTTCTTTTTGGGTGGGTTTGGGCCTACATGTTACAATTATTTGACTCTCACATGAGATAAAGGAAAATTCATACTTTTTATACTGTAGATTAAAAAATGTGTACAATATTATATATTTTTTTGCAAATGTGTTGGACATATTTATTTAATCTATATATATCAACTATTAACAAAAGCATAGATTCTTCTCTTAAAAAAAAACAAACTAAAGCATAGATGTGCTTAATAAAGTGACGACATGAAAAAGGAGTGTAAATTTTCCAACTGAAAAGCACTTCCTCATTTTTGGATATTGAAATTTTCTTCAACATTCATTTCACATTCAAATGTCCAATTGGCATCCTCCAAATAAAAGATAGCATGTGATGTGCCATGCTAGTTAGAACGGATCTTTCTAGCACGAATAATTCAAAATAAGATTTGATATAGAATTCAAAATCAAATAGCACCGTCGAGTAAAAAACGTTCGGCCTATAGCATCAATAACTCAAATCAAAACTTTGTTAACTATCAAATTGAACCTACGAAAAATAAAAGGAAACAATCACACTTCAAATAGAACTAGTAATGAACCAAGATATGATACAGACCTAAAACCTACATATTTTTATCATAACTTTTTTAATATCCTACAATATGTGTGATTATAATTAATAGAGGAAAAAATGGAAAATTTATATAAAAGTAATGGTTCACCAATCACAATTGCACATATCATTAATTATGAACTAAACCTAAAACTCAATATCAACCCAAAAGAGACTATTAGCTAGCGGTGTACCTCTTCCACCTATAAGATAAACCAAGCAAAAATTTTGAGAAGCAATACACGTGTATTGATATAACATTAATCTGTACCCAATTGGCATGACATAAAACATAGCAATATGTGTATACATCCAACAATAGGGTAAGATCAAACTGTAACCATGTTTTAAGAACCAAAAATGTCAAAGAATTGAAAAAGGGTCTGGTTTCCAAATTTTACGGATTTTGGCCCGTTTTACCCTACCGGTTTAGAGATAAGCAACATCAATTTCCAAGAAATTTATTGTTATCATACTATATATCCCTAGCTCCTAAGAAGGTTTGGGGTGAAGCAGCTTTCACCATTGTGTATGTAATGAAATGAATAGAATTCCCTCCTTAACCGCCATTGGTGGAATTTCACCATTTGAGATGCGCTACAAAATTCCTCCAAATCATTCTAAACTTCGCTGTGTTAATTTCGCTCCATTTGTTTTGTCCTTCTCCCCAAAGTTGAAAATGAAAAATTATCTAAATGAGCTACTATTTATGTGCTTTTAAGCTTTGGTATTGTGGAAAAAAAGGACATTAGTGTTATATATGTTGTTCATGTTGTCAGTAAATCTATGACATCACTATGCACAGTCCATTTTACTGTTGTCCTTTGTTGTGAGTGGATAATGCACAAAGGACTACCATTATCTTGTTCATCTAAGCTCGAGTTTAATGCTTAATCTGTAGTTGTTTACTCCTTAACTGAAGCAGAATACTGAGCTTTAGCTTACGCTACTTCAAAAGTTATTTGGCTTCAATGTTTACTCAAAGTGATAAAGGGGTTTTTTTTTTTCTATTCTTACTCTGCTTTATTTTGATAGCAAGGACATGGTCTAAACAACACATAATGATGTCTTTCATGATCGCACCAAACACGTCAAGATAACAAGACATTTTTTGTCACTGCATGCGTGAAGGAGTCATTGTCATGCCTTTCATTACTTCACACTTACAAGTTGCAAACTTTTTTTTGATAAAGTCTCAATCCACCACTCACCTTCTCTACTTAGTATCCAAATTAGTTACCACCAGCAAGTGTAGTGCAACCGTAGGAAGCCCTGAAAAGACCTCATCACTACTAAGTGTCAAGAGGTCGCTGGTTTGAGTACTAGTATTGACTCATACTTCCTAATATGCAGAAATTGTGATAATGAGATCAAATAGTGGCACATTTTGTGCGCTGGTGGTACTCACGAGCTTATCAAAAGCCCAAATGACAATATACCATGGGGTGTGGAGTGATGATTACACATAGTACATGCGAGCTCCCTTTTTCATTTTTTTTCTCAAAAAGAATCCAAGTTAGTTCGAGGGGTGTTAATTCATAATAAATTTTTTTTTTTTTTTTTTAATTTGTGGAATAGCCGGATAGGTGGCCAATTAGGGTCATAATATTTGGGCCAGGGCTTTTGTAGATTGTAATTGTGTTTCAAACCTTAGTGATGATAATATTGTGCCGTTATCATAATGTTCTGTTTGCACCGTTCATATATAAAAGCTTATGTGAAATATATTACTTGTCCAAATGTTTTTTTGCTAGGTGTTTGGTCCGAGTCCCCCATGTGATATTTATAGTTTTACTTTGAAATTCAGCCTCGTTGGATACTCGTGACCTTATTCCTACTCAAGTTTTTTTTGTTGTTGTCCGGTTTATGTCCTATAACATATTAACACTGCAATTTATTAAAAAAAAAAAAAAAAAAAAGGCATGTGTGTTCCGGAAATTTGATGATCCGTTCTAACTTGACTTTCTTAAATGATAAAAGGATCATTTAAAATAATAATAATAATAATAATAATAATAAAAGCTACTTTATCTATTTTTACCACCTCACTTTACAAAACACCCAACATTAGTTATTTTATTTTAGCATTCAACACATTAGAATAATATAAACAATACAATAAAATAATTTATCCACTAAAATAAATAACCACCACCACCACCCAAAATAAATCCCTAACCCAAAACCAAACAAAACTCAAATCCAAAGAGAGAAGAAAGGGCAAGATGGGTTGGTGATGGAGAAGAGATGGGACGGCTTGGGGCTTGGGGCTGCAGTGAGTGGAGGAAGAAAGATGGGTCGGTGTTGAGGCAAAGGAGTTGGACCGATGAGGAGTGGAGGAAGAAAGAAAAAAAAAAAAATGAAAGGGGGAAGAGAAGGGTGGTGGCTTGGGTCAACGGCAAGTGGAGGAAGAGGTGGGTCAGAGTTAAGCAGGGGAGATGGGTCAATCGATAGTTGGGCAAGCAAGATGGTTTGGCGAGGCGGAGGAAGAGAGAAAAATATCTAGGGGGAGTGGATAAGAGAAGCGAAGACTAATGAGAAGAGAGAGGAGGAGCTACAATGGAGGAGCAATAGGAAAATGAGAAAAGAAAGGAAGAGAAAAAAAATCATTTAATAATCTGAGCTACAATGGAGGAGCTAATAAAATATAGTTTTTTTGTTTAACATCTGAGCTACAATGCACTGCCAAAGATGGTTGTGCATTGTAGCTCAACAGCCAAATATTTTAGCTTTTTCTCCACTGATGCAACCCACTTTTGTTATATTTGGTCGTTAAATTTAGCAATTTAGCACTGCCAATTCTATGCTCTTAGTCCCATGTGAAAGTGGTGTATTGTGAAATAATTTTTGGCCCTTGAATTATTTATAGAAAATAATTATACCAATGAAGTTTGAATGAGTTTGGCTTGTATTTTGTGTTCTTGTGCAATAAAGATGGAAGTATATTGAGATTTCTCCTTCCCCCCCCCCCCCCCCCCCCACCCGCGCAAAAACAATAATATTATGTATGTCTTATTTATCATTATTAAAAAATTTAAGAGATTTCAAAAAAATAAATAAATAAGAGTTTGCCTCCCAAACAATTTGGACCCCCCCCCCCCCCCTAGAGAGAGAGAGAGAGAGAGATGTCCCTTTAAATCTAACAACAATTTGTAGTATCTCATAAAATATTGATAGATTATACAAATTTTATAAAAGCTCAACTCAAATTTATTGTTCTTTGTGAAAATAATATTGTGATAATTCTTTAGTGGTTCTCATACAATTAAATTTAAGGCATGTGGCTAAGGAAAATATATTTTCAAATTCAACTTATTTTTATTTTTAAAATATATTTTATGGTATTTTTAAACTTATGCAAACCTCTGCATGTTTATTTGTGTTTGAGTTTCATACAATTTTATTTTGGTCCTTAAAATTGTCCAAAAATAAGATTTGGAAAGAAGACAGCAAATTTAATTGACTCTACTTTACAATACAAGATGAAAGCATGCAACATCAGTAGGTGACATAAGCGTTATGTCGAAAAGGATCAACATTTTCTTTGACGCTCGCATGAGATAAAGGAAAATTCATACTTTTTATATTGTAGATTAAAAATGTGTACAATATTATATACTTTTTTACAATGTTTAACAATTTATTTTTGGAAAGTTTTGACATCACTTTTGTGAAAAATGAAAAAAGCTGTCAAAACATTAATTTTTTTTTTTCCATAATTGTTTTTTTAAAATAGACTATTAACCATTGCCCTAAAGATATCCATTAGCATTTTCCTAATATAATTACTTATTAATTGTATGGAAACATTAGAAATCTATAAAAAAAATAAAAATAAAAATAAAAATGAAAAAAGCTTACTTTCTATGATAGAAAATAAAGAAGAGAAAGAAAGACCGTTGTTTACAAGCAAGTTAACCTGCAATACATCAATTTTTTTTTTTTTTTACCCCTGTTGTTTCGTTAAATTGAGAATGTAGAGGGATTTTTTATTTTTTTTTTCCTTTTTTGGTTCTCCACTCCTTTTCTTTTCTTTTTCGTATCTCATTAAGTTGAAAATTTTCTCTTTATTTTACAAGCAAACCTGCAATACATCATTGTTAGTTTGTTACATTTATCAGCTGCCAAAAATTAGTGGGTTACATCGTTGTTTGGTAAAAATTAGTGGAGGAAAAAGTGTGCATAATTCATAGGGACCACTAAATTTGACTTACAAAGCGTAAAGACAAATAAGTGGGCTATTAAATAATAGCCAGTGGACGAGTACATGATCTAAACCAAGGAAAACAACAATTATAAAGTGCAACAAAAGGAATCTAGTGTTTCCTAATTATGCATGCTGCTACTTTAAAGAGTTAAAATTACTATTTAACTTTAATTTTTGAATTATGTAATTAAACATCCCATTTTCAAACTATGTAGCTAAATGCTACTGTTTTTGAACACGATATTATTGGTGTCGAGTTCTATATGTATTTTGCTACTTAATTTTTTTTGAAAATTTTGCACAGAATTTGACAGTAGAAATGTTGAATTCTACTTAAAAATATGCATATATCAAGTTCCCAAAAAGTGGTATTCTGCTAATTAAAATTGTTTGAAAAGAAGGTTGGTTGGCAACATAGTTTAAAACTTAAGGCTATTTAGCCATTTTTCCCATCTAAAGACAGAAAGTCTTGGACAATTTTTGTCACTACCATGATATATGTGATTATAAGTGATAAAGAAAAAATAATGAGTTTATGTGCATGTGATGATTCATCAATTACAATTACACATATCAAAATTGTAGCAAAAATTGTGACAAATGGTGTGGTAGTCATAAAACATGCATAAGAATTGCTCAATAGTGCATAGTTTTGTATTGTGTATAATGTGATGCGTGAAAATTATTTTTTGTGCTCACTTGTGCTAATTAATCGCATACGAAAAGAGTTGTTAACAAACACAATCAAGACAATTTTGAGATTATGTTGCACAGAAACTAGATAATCACTTTGGGATCTAATTGTGCTAATTAGTGCAATTCTCATCATATTTAGGGATCCTTGATAATCATTGGAGATTATTATGCAAATATCTATAGATACGCTTTCTTTTTCTTTTTTCTTGCAAAATGATACTCAGGAATTAATGACCATCTATTGGAGAAATTGGCCTTTTCTCTTAGATCATTAGGGATCTGATTAGTAGGGGAATCAAGGTTTTTTTGGGTGTAAAACATAAGTGCCTCCTTTAGAGCATTAGCATTGGTGGTGCCAACAATTTTAGCTTTTGGTACTACAAAAAGCTACTTTATCTATTTTTACCACCTCATTTTACAAAATACCAAACATTAGTGATTTTATTTTAGCATTCAACACATTAAAATAATATAAACAATACAATAAAATAATTTATCCACTAAAATAAATAAAAACCACCACCACCACCACCCAAAATAAATCCCTAACCGAAAACCAAACAAAACTCAAATCCAAAGAGTGAAGAAAGGGTGAGATGGGTCGGTGATGGAGAAGAGATGGGTCGGCTTGGGGCTTGGGGCTGCAATGAGTGGAGGAAGAAAGATGGGTCAACGTCTAGGCAAGGGAGTTGGACCGGTGAGGAGTGGAGGAAGAAAGAAAAAAAATGAAAGGGAGAAGAGAAGGGCGGTGGATTGGGTTAGTGGCAAGTGGAGGAAGAGGTGGGTCGGAGTTAAGCAGGGGAGATGGGTCGATCGACAGTTGGGCAGGCGAGATGGTTCGACGAGGTGGAGGAAGAGAGAAAAATATATAGGGGGAGTGGGTGAGAGAAGTGAAGACTAATGAGAAGAGAGAGGAGGACCTACAATGGAGGAGCAACAGGAAAATGAGAAAAGAAAGGAAGAGAAAAAAAAAATCATTTAATAATCTGAGTTGCAGTGGAGGAGCTGATAAAATATAGTTTTTTGTTTAACATCTGAGCTACAATGCACTGCCAAAGATGGTTGTCCATTGTAGCTCAATAGCCAAATATTTTAGCTTTTTCTCCACTGATGCAGCCCACTTTTGTTATATTTGGTTGTTAAATTTAGCAATTTGGCACTACCAATTCTATGCTCCTAGTCCCATGTGAAAGTGGTATATTGTGAAATAATTTTTGGCCCTTGAATTATTTATAAAAAATAATTATACCAATGAGGTTTGAATGAGTTTGGCTTGTATTTTGTGTTCTTGTGCACTAAAGATGGAAGTATATTGAGATTCCCCTCCACCCTTCCCCCCCCCCCCCCCCCCCCAAAAACAAAAAAATTAATATTATGTATCTCTTATTTATCATTATTAAAAAAATTTAAGAGATTTCAAAAAAAGAAAAAATTAAGAGTTTGCCACCCAAACAATTTGAACCCACCCCCCCCCCCCCCCCCACCCCTAAAAGAAAAGGAGAGAGAGAGAGAGAGAGATGTCCCTTGAAATCTAAAAGCAATTTGTAGTATCTCATAAAATATTGATAGATTATACAAATTTTATAAAAGCTCAACTCAAATTTATTGTTCTTTGTGAAAATAATATTGTGATAATTCTTTAGTGGTTCTTATACAATTAAATTTAAGGCATGTGGCTAAGGAAAATATATTTTCAAATTCAACTTATTTTTATTTTTAAAATATATTATATGGTATTTTTAAACTTATGCAAACCTTTGCATGTTTATTTGTGTTTGAGTTTCATACAATTTTATTTTGGTCCTAAAAATTGTCCAAAAATAAGATTTGGAAAGAAGACAGCAAATTTAATTGACTCTACTTTACAATGCAAGATGAAAGCATGCAACATCAGTAGGTGACATAAGCGTTATGTCGAAAAGGATCAACATTTTCTTTGACGCTCGCATGAGATAAAGGAAAATTCATACTTTTTATATTGTAGATTAAAAATGTGTACAATATTATATACTTTTTTACAATGGTTAACAATTTATTTTTGGAAAGTTTTGACATCACTTTTGTGAAAAATGAAAAAAGCTGTCAAAACATTAATTTTTTTTTTCCATAATTGTTTTTTTAAAATAGACTATTAACCATTGCCCTAAAGATATCCATTAGCATTTTCCTAATATAATTACTTATTAATTGTATGGAAACATTAGAAATCTATAAAAAAAACAAAAATAAAAATAAAAATGAAAAAAGCTTACTTTCTATGATAGAAAATAAAGAAGAGAAAGAAAGACCGTTGTTTACAAGCAAGTTAACCTGCAATACATCAATTTTTTTTTTTTTTTACCCCTGTTGTTTCGTTAAATTGAGAATGTAGAGGGATTTTTTATTTTTTTTTTCCTTTTTTGGTTCTCCACTCCTTTTCTTTTCTTTTTCGTATCTCATTAAGTTGAAAATTTTCTCTTTATTTTACAAGCAAACCTGCAATACATCATTGTTAGTTTGTTACATTTATCAGCTGCCAAAAATTAGTGGGTTACATCGTTGTTTGGTAAAAATTAGTGGAGGAAAAAGTGTGCATAATTCATAGGGACCACTAAATTTGACTTACAAAGCGTAAAGACAAATAAGTGGGCTATTAAATAATAGCCAGTGGACGAGTACATGATCTAAACCAAGGAAAACAACAATTATAAAGTGCAACAAAAGGAATCTAGTGTTTCCTAATTATGCATGCTGCTACTTTAAAGAGTTAAAATTACTATTTAACTTTAATTTTTGAATTATGTAATTAAACATCCCATTTTCAAACTATGTAGCTAAATGCTACTGTTTTTGAACTCGATATTATTGGTGTCGAGTTCTATATGTATTTTGCTACTTAATTTTTTTTGAAAATTTTGCACAGAATTTGACAGTAGAAATGTTGAATTCTACTTAAAAATATGCATATATCAAGTTCCCAAAAAGTGGTATTCTGCTAATTAAAATTGTTTGAAAAGAAGGTTGGTTGGCAACATAGTTTAAAAATTAAGGCTATTTAGCCATTTTTCCCATCTAAAGACAGAAAGTCTTGGACAATTTTTGTCACTACCATGATATATGTGATTATAAGTGATAAAGAAAAAATAATGAGTTTATGTGCATGTGATGATTCATCAATTACAATTACACATATCAAAATTGTAGCAAAAATTGTGACAAATGGTGTGGTAGTCGTAAAACATGCCTAAGAATTGCTCAATAGTGCATAGTTTTGTATTGTGTATAATGTGATGCGTGAAAATTATTTTTTGTGCTCACTTGTGCTAATTAATCGCATACGAAAAGAGTTGTTAACAAACACAATCAAGACAATTTTGAGATTATGTTGCGCAGAAACTAGATAATCACTTTGGGATCTAATTGTGCTAATTAGTGCAATTCTCATCATATTTAGGGATCCTTGATAATCATTGGAGATTATTATGCAAATATCTATAGATACGCTTTCTTTTTCTTTTTTCTTGCAAAATGATACTCAGGAATTAATGACCATCTATTGGAGAAATTGGCCTATTCTCTTAGATCATTAGGGATCTGATTAGTAGGGGAATCAAGGTTTTTTTGGGTGTAAAACATAAGTGCCTCCTTTAGAGCATTAGCATTGGTGGTGCCAACAATTTTAGCTTTTGGTACTACAAAAAGCTACTTTATCTATTTTTACCACCTCATTTTACAAAATACCAAACATTAGTGATTTTATTTTAGCATTCAACACATTAAAATAATATAAACAATACAATAAAATAATTTATCCACTAAAATAAATAAAAACCACCACCACCACCACCCAAAATAAATCCCTAACCGAAAACCAAACAAAACTCAAATCCAAAGAGTGAAGAAAGGGTGAGATGGGTCGGTGATGGAGAAGAGATGGGTCGGCTTGGGGCTTGGGGCTGCAATGAGTGGAGGAAGAAAGATGGGTCAACGTCTAGGCAAGGGAGTTGGACCGGTGAGGAGTGGAGGAAGAAAGAAAAAAAATGAAAGGGAGAAGAGAAGGGCGGTGGATTGGGTTAGTGGCAAGTGGAGGAAGAGGTGGGTCGGAGTTAAGCAGGGGAGATGGGTCGATCGACAGTTGGGTAGGCGAGATGGTTCGACGAGGTGGAGGAAGAGAGAAAAATATATAGGGGGAGTGGGTGAGAGAAGTGAAGACTAATGAGAAGAGAGAGGAGGAGCTACAATGGAGGAGCAACAGGAAAATGAGAAAAGAAAGGAAGAGAAAAAAAAAATCATTTAATAATCTGAGTTGCAGTGGAGGAGCTGATAAAATATAGTTTTTTGTTTAACATCTGAGCTACAATGCGCTGCCAAAGATGGTTGTCCATTGTAGCTCAATAGCCAAATATTTTAGCTTTTTCTCCACTGATGCAGCCCACTTTTGTTATATTTGGTTGTTAAATTTAGCAATTTGGCACTACCAATTCTATGCTCCTAGTCCCATGTGAAAGTGGTATATTGTGAAATAATTTTTGGCCCTTGAATTATTTATAAAAAATAATTATACCAATGAGGTTTGAATGAGTTTGGCTTGTAGTTTGTGTTCTTGTGCACTAAAGATGGAAGTATATTGAGATTCCCCTCCACCCTTCCCCCCCCGCCCCCCCCCCAAAACAAAAAAATTAATATTATGTATCTCTTATTTATCATTATTAAAAAAATTTAAGAGATTTCAAAAAAAGAAAAAATTAAGAGTTTGCCTCCCAAACAATTTGAACCCACCCCCCCCCCCCCCCCACCCCTAAAAGAAAAGGAGAGAGAGAGAGAGAGATGTCCCTTGAAATTTAAAAACAATTTGTAGTATCTCATAAAATATTTTATAAAAGCTCAACTCAAATTTATTGTTCTTTGTGAAAATAATATTGTGATAATTCTTTAGTGGTTCTCATACAATTAAATTTAAGGCATGTGGCTAAGGAAAATATATTTTCAAATTCAACTTATTTTTATTTTTAAAATATATTTTATGGTATTTTTAAACTTATGCAAACCTCTGCATGTTTATTTGTGTTTGAGTTTCATACAATTTTATTTTGGTCCTAAAAATTGTCCAAAAATAAGATTTGGAAAGAAGACAGCAAATTTAATTGACTCTACTTTACAATGCAAGATGAAAGCATGCAACATCAGTAGGTGACATAAGCGTTATGACGAAAAGGATCAACATTTTCTTTGACGCTCGCATGAGATAAAGGAAAATTCATACTTTTTATATTGTAGATTAAAAATGTGTACGATATTATATACTTTTTTACAATGGTTAACAATTTATTTTTGGAAAGTTTTGACATCACTTTTGTGAAAAATGAAAAAAGCTGTCAAAACATTAATTTTTTTTTTCCATAATTTTTTTTCTTAAAATAGACTATTAACCATTGCCCTAAAGATATCCATTAGCATTTTCCTAATATAATTACTTATTAATTGTATGGAAACATTAGAAATCTATAAAAAAATAAAAATAAAAATAAAAATGAAAAGAGGTTACTTTCTATGATAGAAAATAAAGAAGAGAAAGAAAGACCGTTGTTTACAAGCAAGTTAACCTGCAATACATCAATTTTTTTTTTTTTTTTTTACCCCTGTTGTTTCGTTAAATTGAGAATGTAGAGGGATTTTTTATTTTTTTTTTCCTTTTTTGGTTCTCCACTCCTTTTCTTTTCTTTTTCGTATCTCATTAAGTTGAAAATTTTCTCTTTATTTTACAAGCAAACCTGCAATACATCATTGTTAGTTTGTTACATTTATCAGCTGCCAAAAATTAGTGGGTTACATCGTTGTTTGGTAAAAATTAGTGGAGGAAAAAGTGTGCATAATTCATAGGGACCACTAAATTTGACTTACAAAGCGTAAAGACAAATAAGTGGGCTATTAAATAATAGCCAGTGGACGAGTACATGATCTAAACCAAGGAAAACAACAATTATAAAGTGCAACAAAAGGAATCTAGTGTTTCCTAATTATGCATGCTGCTACTTTAAAGAGTTAAAATTACTATTTAACTTTAATTTTTGAATTATGTAATTAAACATCCCATTTTCAAACTATGTAGCTAAATGCTACTGTTTTTGAACTCGATATTATTGGTGTCGAGTTCTATATGTATTTTGCTACTTAATTTTTTTTGAAAATTTTGCACAGAATTTGACAGTAGAAATGTTGAATTCTACTTAAAAATATGCATATATCAAGTTCCCAAAAAGTGGTATTCTGCTAATTAAAATTGTTTGAAAAGAAGGTTGGTTGGCAACATAGTTTAAAAATTAAGGCTATTTAGCCATTTTTCCCATCTAAAGACAGAAAGTCTTGGACAATTTTTGTCACTACCATGATATATGTGATTATAAGTGATAAAGAAAAAATAATGAGTTTATGTGCATGTGATGATTCATCAATTACAATTACACATATCAAAATTGTAGCAAAAATTGTGACAAATGGTGTGGTAGTCGTAAAACATGCCTAAGAATTGCTCAATAGTGCATAGTTTTGTATTGTGTATAATGTGATGCGTGAAAATTATTTTTTGTGCTCACTTGTGCTAATTAATCGCATACGAAAAGAGTTGTTAACAAACACAATCAAGACAATTTTGAGATTATGTTGCACAGAAACTAGATAATCACTTTGGGATCTAATTGTGCTAATTAGTGCAATTCTCATCATATTTAGGGATCCTTGATAATCATTGGAGATTATTATGCAAATATCTATAGATACGCTTTCTTTTTCTTTTTTCTTGCAAAATGATACTCAGGAATTAATGACCATCTATTGGAGAAATTGGCCTTTTCTCTTAGATCATTAGGGATCTGATTAGTAGGGGAATCAAGGTTTTTTTGGGTGTAAAACATAAGTGCCTCCTTTAGAGCATTAGCATTGGTGGTGCCAACAATTTTAGCTTTTGGTACTACAAAAAGCTACTTTATCTATTTTTACCACCTCATTTTACAAAATACCAAACATTAGTGATTTTATTTTAGCATTCAACACATTAAAATAATATAAACAATACAATAAAATAATTTATCCACTAAAACAAATAAAAACCACCACCACCACCACCCAAAATAAATCCCTAACCGAAAACCAAACAAAACTCAAATCCAAAGAGTGAAGAAAGGGTGAGATGGGTCGGTGATGGAGAAGAGATGGGTCGGCTTGGGGCTTGGGGCTGCAATGAGTGGAGGAAGAAAGATGGGTCAACGTCTAGGCAAGGGAGTTGGACCGGTGAGGAGTGGAGGAAGAAAGAAAAAAAATGAAAGGGAGAAGAGAAGGGCGGTGGATTGGGTTAGTGGCAAGTGGAGGAAGAGGTGGGTCGGAGTTAAGCAGGGGAGATGGGTCGATCGACAGTTGGGTAGGCGAGATGGTTCGACGAGGTGGAGGAAGAGAGAAAAATATGTAGGGGGAGTGGGTGAGAGAAGTGAAGACTAATGAGAAGAGAGAGGAGGAGCTACAATGGAGGAGCAACAGGAAAATGAGAAAAGAAAGGAAGAGAAAAAAAAATCATTTAATAATCTGAGTTGCAGTGGAGGAGCTGATAAAATATAGTTTTTTGTTTAACATCTGAGCTACAATGCACTGCCAAAGATGGTTGTCCATTGTAGCTCAATAGCCAAATATTTTAGCTTTTTCTCCACTGATGCAGCCCACTTTTGTTGTATTTGGTTGTTAAATTTAGCAATTTGGCACTACCAATTCTATGCTCCTAGTCCCATGTGAAAGTGGTATATTGTGAAATAATTTTTGGCCCTTGAATTATTTATAAAAAATAATTATACCAATGAGGTTTGAATGAGTTTGGCTTGTATTTTGTGTTCTTGTGCACTAAAGATGGAAGTATATTGAGATTCCCCTCCACCCTTCCCCCCCCCCCCCCCCAAAAAACAAAAAAAATTAATATTATGTATCTCTTATTTATCATTATTAAAAAAATTTAAGAGATTTCAAAAAAAGAAAAAATTAAGAGTTTGCCTCCCAAACAATTTGAACCCACCCCCCCCCCCCCCCCCACCCCTAAAAGAAAAGGAGAGAGAGAGAGAGAGATGTCCCTTGAAATCTAAAAACAATTTGTAGTATCTCATAAAATATTGATAGATTATTCAAATTTTATAAAAGCTTAACTCAAACTTATTGTTCTTTGTGAAAATAATATTGTGATAATTCTTTAGTGGTTCTTATACAATTAAATTTAAGGCATGTGGCTAAGGAAAATATATTTTCAAATTCAATTTATTGTTATTTTTAAAATATATTTTATAGTATTTTTAAACGTATGCATACCTCTGCATGTTTATTTGTGTTTGAGTTTCATACAATTTTATTTTGGTCCTAAAAATTGTCCAAAAATAAGATTTGGAAAGAAGAGAGCAAATTTAATTGATTCTACTTTACAATGCAAGACGAAAGCATGCCACATCAGTAGGTGACGTAAGCGTTATGACGAAAAGGATCAACATTTTCTTTTCGGGTGGGTTTGGGCCTACATGTTACAATTATTTGACACTCACTTGAGATAAAGGAAAATTCATGTTTTTTATGTGTAGATTAAGAAATGTATACAATATTATATATATATATATATATATATATATTTTTTTTTTTTTGCAAATGTGTTGTACATATTTATTTAATCTATATATATCAAATATCAACTAAAGCGTAGATTCTTCTTTTAAGAGCATCCGCACCTGGGATTGTGAATGCCATAGGTAAGGTTTATTTAGCATTTTTCCCTCAAAAACCTCTCACATCCGGAATGCTATATACCAAGTATTACAAAAAAAATTGCAATACTGCTACAGTGCAATTCTAAAGGTAGAATTACACTGTAGTAGTATTGTAAAAAAATTAATATTTTATTCTACTTTCTCCGAAATTTCTCTCTCCTCTCTCATTCTTTATGTTCTATTCTCTCTCTTCCTTTTCTCTTTCTCATATGCTTTCTCCTCTCTTCAGACCCAAACACCGTCCTCCTCCCAACATCAACATCACACATCACAGTGGTTCATTTTTTCTGATGGGTTGTGATCCGACAAGTTTTTTTGTTTTTTGCTTTCGTATTTTTTTTTTTTTTTTTTGGTGACCGGTGCTTAAAGGAAGAGGTGGGTATGGCTAAAGTGGGCTGTGGGTTGTGGTTCTCTCAAGTCCGATGTTGCTGGGTTTTGTTGATCGTCGGAGATCACTAGTGTTTGGGTCGGTGTTGCTAGGTTTCTGGGTTGCTCAGATTAATGATGGGTTTGGTGGAGATCGGCGTGGGTCACAGCGAGGTCATGGTGAGGTTGTGCGTGGTGGAGATGGGGGTGGATTCCAATGGGTTTTGCTATGGATTCTGATGGCCATCGCCTCCTTGCAATCTCACCCCTTACCGATCTGAGTTTCTGGGTTGTGGGTTGATTTCGTGGGTTTATGGTGTGGGTCTTTGGTTGATTTTGGATCGTGGGTTGTGGATGGTGTTGTGATGGTGTTGATGGTGAGTTTTAGGTGGTGATGCTGTAGTGTTTTTTCTTTGTTCCTTCGTGGTGATGGGTTTGTGTAATTTTCATTGGTTTTTTAGATGATTTTTGTTGCAAATTTGGTTGGATTTGGGTTGTGGTCATGGTGGCCGGTGATTATGAGTGGATTTGGGATATATTATTTGTGAGCTGTTGTGCTGGTGTTGATGGTCGCCTGTGGTCATGGTGGCCGGTGTAAATTTGTGGTTGTTCTTGAATAGAAAGAATGAGAAAGAAAGAATAAATAATGTGTTGTACTGTAAATAATGATGATTTTGGAATATATTATTTTATTGTGTAAAAATATTATTTTAATGAGTAGAATAGGAAAATAAAAGTTGGGATGCAAGATGTATGGTAAAATAGTATTGTATAATTGATAAAATGACTTTTTGAGATGGTAAAATAAGATAGAGTAGAATTTGCTGATGCGAATACTCTAAAAAAAACAAACTAAAGCATACATGTGCTTAATAAAGTGACAACATGAAAAAGGAGTGTAAATTTTCCAACTGGAAAGCACTTCCTCTTTTTGGATATTGAAATTTTCTTCAACATTCACATTCAAATGTCCAATTGGCATCCTTCAAATAAAAGATAGCTAGTGATGTGCAATGCTAGTTAGAACAGATCTGTCTAGTACCAATAATTCAAAATAAGATTTGATATAGAATTTAAAATCAAATAGCACCGTCGAGTAAAAAATGTTTGGCCTATAGCATCAATAACTCAAATCAAAACTTTGTTAACTATCAAATTCAACCTACAAAAAAATAAAAGGAAACGATCACACTTCAAATAGAACTGGTAATGAACCAAGATATGATACAGACCTGAAACCTACATATTTTTACCATAACTTTTTTAATAATCCTATAATATGTGTGATTATGATTAATAGAGAAAAAATTGTGATTTCATATAAAAGTGATGCTTTACCAATCACAATTGCACATATCATTAATTATGACAAATTCGATTGTTTTTTTGGGTACTAAATCTATAAAACTCAATATTGACCCAAAGGAGACTATTAGCTATCGGTGTACCTCTTCCGCCTATAAGATAAACCAAGCAATAAAATTGAGAAGCAATACACGTGTATTGATATAACATTAATCCATGCCAATTGGCATGACATAAAACATAGCAATATGTGTATAAATCCAACAATAGGGTAAGATCAAACTGTAACCATGTTTTAAGAACCAGAAATGTCAAAAAATTGAAAAAGGGTCTAGTTTCCAATTTTTACTGATTTTGGCCCGTTTTACCCGACCGGTTTAGACATAAGCAACATCAATTTCCAAGGAATTTATTGTAATCATGCTATCCCTAGCTCCTAAGAAGGTTTGGGGTGAAGCAGCTTTCACCATTGTGTATGTAATGAAATGAATAGAATTCCTCCTTAACAGCCATAGGTGGAATTTCACCTTTTGAGATGCTCTACAAAATTCCTCCAAATCATTCTGAACTTCGCTGTGTTAATTTCGCTCCATTTGTTTTGTCCTTCTCCCCAAAGTTGAAAATGAAAAATTATCTAAATGAGCTACTATTTATGTGTTTATAAGCTATGGTATTGTGGAAAAAAAGGACATTAGTGTTATATATGTTGTTCATGTTGTCAGTTAATCCATGATATTACTATGCACAGTCCATTTTACAGTTGTCCTTTGACGTGCGTGGGATAATGCACAAAGGACTATTATTATCTTGTTCATCTAAGCTCGAGTTTAATGCTTAATCTGTAGTTGTTTACTCCTTAACTGAAGCAGAATATTGAGCTTTAGCTTACGCTACTTCAAAAGTTATTTGGCTTCAATGTTTACTCAAAGTGATAAAGGGGTTTTGTTTCTATTCTTACTCCGCTTTATTTTGATAGCAAGGTCATGGTCTAAACAACACATAATGATGTCTTTCATGATCGCACCAAACACGTCAAGATAACATGACATTTTTCGTCACTGCATGCGTGAAGGAGTCATTGTCACGCCTTTCATTACTTCACAGTTACAAGTTGCAAACTTTTTTTTGATGAAGTCTCAATCCACCACTCACCTTCTCTACTTAGTATCTAAATTAGTTACCAGCAGCAAGTGTGGTGCAGCTGTAGGTAGCCCTGAAAAAACCTCATCACGACTAAGTGTCAAGAGGTTGCTGTTTTGAGTACTAGCATTGACTCATACTACCGAGATCAAATAGTGGCACATCTTGTGTGCTGGTGGTACTCACGAGCTTATCAAAAGCCCAAATGACAATATACCATAAGGTGTGGAGCAATGATTACACACAATACGTGCGAGCTCCCTGTTTCATTTTTTCTCAAAAAATTGTAATAATTTTTTTTTTTTTTTTTTTTTTTAATTTGTGGAATAGCTGGATAGGTGGCCAATTAGGGTCATAATATTTGGGCTAGCGCTTTTGTAGATTGTAATTGTGTTTCAAACCCTAGTGATGAAAATGGTACAAAGTGGCAAAACAACTCAGTTTCACTGGAGATGAACTGATGAACTGTTTTTTTTTTTTTTTTTTTTTTTCGTTGAAGCTTTGGTCTGAACTGTGAGACCCGATGATGGTACTCAAACCCAGGTGGTTCGACCTTGGTTCATATGGTTCACTGAATTTTTGTGTAGAGCGGGTTTTTAGAGTAAAAGAACTAAAACTAAGAAAAGAGTCAAAGACTCATCTGTGGGCTTAAGGTGGGTTGCATATCAGGTCAATTGTAGATTTACTGGTGGTGTTGTGTGTTATGATGGTGTAATTTTTTGAGTATGAAGAAGAAGAATGCACAGAAACACAGTCATCTCTGCCACCAACGCCAAAGTAAGCAAGAGGGAATGGTTTTTTCTTTCCCCCCTTTTAAATAAGGAATGAGCAAAGTTTTGAATTTTTTTCTTTAGATAATTGTTAAAAACTATGGCTCTATTTGATACATTTACTCAAACATATGTTTTTAGTTTTTAAATAGTATTATACGTATTTTCACACACTTTTTCACTCACACATATTTTCAAACACATATTTTTAATTTTTAAATACACGTACCAAACACCCCTATATGTTTATCATAAGTTGATGAATATCCAGTTAATTTAAGTTAGTAATATTTAAAATCTATCACTAATCATTAATAGAATTTTAACTTTAAAAAGAAAATAAAACTAACCGGATGAGGAGGGGGGTCAAAAGAATATCTAATTGATTTCTTTCTAAAAAAATGGGATAACTCATATAGAAGTCCATATATTTCAACTTTTTCCAAAAAAAATTGAGGGGGTAGGGCCCCCTTCAGCGACAATATTCGCATCCTCCAAAAATAAAGACTGATATTCGAATCCTCCAAAAATAAAGACGAACATATTAAAATAGGAAGGATGGACAGCACATCCATATTGCCCACATCTCACCATGTACATTGCATTATTGCACAAGTCGTGTCTTTAGTTTTATTAGCATGATATTATCAAAATTAAGATCCGACGTAAGATTGTGAGAGATAAGTGGAATCGTGAATCATAGAATCGGATAGTAGATAGTAAGATCTTATATTATTTAAGAAAAAAACAAATTGGTATTTTAAAAAATCACATAAATTATAATTATTATACATCAATATATCTATTTATAAGCATCATTTAAAGAGATCAAAAACCTCAAAATGTGACACTATTGGGATGTTATTTTTTATTTGGGTCTAATTGACATTTTATCTCTCTACATTAGAATAGCAAAACTTGGTCTATTGAAATATTATTTTTCATTTGGGTCTAACTGTGCCTTCTGTCAAGTTAGAGAAGATTACAAGAAACCAAAATTATTTGGGATCTTAAACAATATCAAAGATTCTTGAAAAATTTGGATCGTTTTAAGCAGGTGATATCGTAAAATCGTAGGATATAAATTGAAATTTTGACAACCATGTTTATTAGCCCCTAATATAACTTAAAAGTCATAGTACTTTTTTTTGAAGTGGTCTTGGAACTTATAATTATACCTATCCGACGCTCAAATGTGACAAATATGTTTAATCAACCATATAAAGTGACAACATAAAGGAGTGATAAAGTGATGACATAAAGGAGTGGTCATATATTCAACAAAAAAAAAAAAAAGGAGTGATCGTATTTTTGCCACTTGGAGAAAGTACTTCCTCTGTTTTGGACAGTGAAATTTTTTACGAGAGTTATGCTAGTGCCATAACTTGTTGCATAATTTGTGTCACAACTCATCCACGTGGCAAGTTATGAGTGGTAGAAGGTGATGATGGGTCCATGTGGAGACACTCCTCTATCACTCACAACTCATCACATGGCCAAATTGTGATATGAGTTGTGATAGCAACATAACTCTTTCTATAAACATTCATATTCAATTGGTCCAATTCGCATCCTCCCAAAAAAAAAAAAAAAAAAAAAAAGATGAGCAAATTAAAACAGGAGGAACTGACAGCATGTCATGTGAATCTGTCTAGCTCCAATAATTCAAAATAAGATCTGATATAGACTTCAAAATCACATGGCACCATTTTATACATTAAAAAAAAAAAAAAAAAAAAAATGAAGGATAAATAGCAATGTCGAGTAGAACAAGTTTAGCCTATAGCTGTGTAGCACCTATAATTCAAAATAAAACTAGTTTAACCATACCAAATTGAACCTATGAAAATAAAAGGAAACAATCACACTTTTTTTTTTTTTTATATATATATAAAATAGAAATTCTACTCTACCATAATCTAAGTTAATGTGTGTAAAACTCTATCCTAGAGACTTGAATCTCGATCCTTACCTCTCACACCCCACAAGCACTTATACTTGTAAAATAACTATCGGACCAAAGGTGTGTGATAATGAAACAATCACACTTCAAATAGCAATGAACCAACATATGATTCAGACCCGTTTTCCAAAAAATTTCAATTATAAACCTAACCATGCATGTTTAGGCCATGGGAGTTAATACCGTATCAAAGGCTGTACCAGTTTGGCCAGCGGTACAATATATTTCGGATACCGGTCAATATTGATGTACAGTTTCGGGTTTACCGCTATTTTTTATATTTATAAATAAATATATGTGTGTGTGTGTGTGTGTGTGTGTGTGTATTATAATAAATATAAAAGTTTACTATAAAACATTTCCTCAAAACTAACTATTCATGATTTTAAACTTTAGTATCAATTAAAAAAAATAAATAAATAGAAAGCTTAAAAGTTATCATTGCATACTAAGAAAACAAATAATACTAATAAGTTAATGCAAATAAGTTACCATTTTGCCCTAATAAAAATTCAAAAATTACAAAACTTAAAAAATAAAAAATAAAAAATAAAACTTTTTTCTGTACCTCTCAAAACAAATTGATTTAGTAAGATCAACTGTTTATCGATTCACATGTAACAAAAAGGGGTTTGATTTTTTCCATATCCACTATTTTACCCAAAATAAAAACATTTTTACATCTAAATTTATGTGTTAAAATGTGGTGTGAAATAATATATGTAAATAAGTGTGAAATAATAAATGTAAATAAGTGTGAAAACAATTTAGCCAAACACAAAATTTGAGAAGTGAGACAAGTGTTGATTGGCTTTTAATTTGTGTACAATGGCATGACATAAAATTTCTGTTCAAAATAATATAAATAAACAATGGACAAGGACATGGACATGGGCTTCAAATATGAAACTGGACTTTCATAATATAAAGAAATTAAAAAAAAATAAAAAAAATAAAACCATTGACCTTATTATATGAAACATGGTATGGACTTTGAGCTTTTTCATGTGATTCCTCATATTACTTAAGTCCTTCCATGATGCCCTCAAATTTGTGAAACAAACTTGGAGTGTAGTGATCAACTCTGCACAGCCATGATTAGCCAAGTTCTCTTATCACCAGTTTGGGAAAGATAAGGGCTTCTTCTAATAAAGGACCCGTCTGCTTTGAGAAAGGCTCTTATATACTGAAATGATGATTATTAACCACACCCCCCCCCCCCCCCCAAAAAAAAAGCGGGCGGCGGCGGGACCTTGCGCAAAATTTCCCTTTTTTCTTTTTTTAATGTGTCGCTGTAAAAGGTGGAGATATAAACTGTGATAAATAGTACATGAATAATTGAGTTGCATTGAAAACCCCTTCAGCTACACGTTTCAAAACAAAACATGATGGAGCCATAGTAAGTGACCAAGTCTACTTTTTTTTTTTTTTCAAGTATATCCCCTTTTTTTTTTGCGGGTGTGCGTATATGTCTCGATATATTTTTTATAAGCCAAACTCAATTGATATATTTTATATCTTCATATCTTTTTTTACTTTATCAATATATTTTAAAGTTCAAAATTAATAAAAAAAAAAAAAAAAGAGATAAAAAAGATAATAAAATAAACTAAATTAAAGAAGAAAAAGTCTTAATTGAAGAGATGAAAATACCACCAAAAAAGGAGTAAGGCTAGATATACAAATTTTTTTACAAATTGCTGATGTGGTAAGTGGTTATTGGTAAATGAAAAATTGATGTTAATGGTGAGTCTAGGTGAAAACCAATAAGAAGTTGGTAATATTAACAGTTTGTAAAAATGTTGTAAAATAGTTTGTAATTGTAGCATTACTCCAAAATAAAAATGAAAAAAGTTTCCTTTCAAAAGTATTAAGCAATAAAATTTGGAAACAATTACATGACAAATTCCATAATTTGATATTATGTAAAAGTTAAACTCTAAAAATGTAGTTGCACAAATAGTCATTATGTGGTTTAAAATTGTTATAATCTAATCATATTATAAGTTTAACAAAAACTATATTTTAGGTTTATTGATTTATTAAAAATCATTATATGATCCTATAAAAAAAATCATTACATGAAAATTATAAATGAAATTTTAACATAAAGAATTACAATATAATTTAGCTATATATTTAAAAAAAAACTAATAAAATATACACAATCTAATGATATGCAATGATTTTAGGGTATCTTTTAATATTGAATGATCACTTACTATTCATATTACTGGCATTTAATTGTCAAGTTTGGTTAATATTTTGTATATATGATGCCTACGTTGTATGCTGCAAACACAATATGTATATCTAAGTTTGTTTATGAAAACACATGTATATTAGTTATAAATTTTGCCCCCCTTAAAGTCAAATCCTGCCTCCGCCATTGTGTGAGCATTTCTGAGGTGCTTATGAGTGTAGGTTATGATAGTAGAAAGGACTACATTTCTTTGTTTGAATGGTTTATCACTTTATTGTATTGGAGTAAGTAACAGTGTTCACGGTGCAGTGCGGTTTGGGGTCATTTTTCACAGTTTAGCTAAAACCATAATTACACCGCACTTTATTTTTGCAGTCACATGTGTGATGTGATGCGGTTTAAAGTTTAGCCAATATCACAATCGCACCGCAACTCATTTTTGTTGTCACATGTGTGGTTCTATGTATAAGATGTGATTTGAATATTGGTTTGAAGTCGGTATATTTTTCAAATTTTGGGCTTTTCTTACCCAGCTCAAAAACTGATTTTTCCCTTTGTTTTGGGCTAACTTATCAAACTTTTTTTTAAAAAAACTGGGGTTATTAAACTATTAATAATATATTTAATATTAAAAATAAATAAATATATTAATATGTAGAAAGGATGCAGTGCAGTGTGGTTTGTGTGGTTTTCTTATTATAAAATTGCAAACCACACTATACCATGCGGTGCAGCGCACTGTTATTTGCGATGCGGTTATATCATTTTGCAGTTTGTGCGGTTTGGTGAAGCCCCCTAAGAATAAGGCTATTCAAGGTTTTACATAGTTTGTTGCCGTTAATGTATTTGGGCTCCTTTAAATAATAATTAGCATATTAAGTTTCAAAACAAAGCAAGCAAATAACAGAAAACAAAGGGAATAGAAAAAGAAAGGGAAAATGCAATGTGTATAAGTATCCTTCCTTTATTTGGCCAGTGATTTTTGGCAAATACTTGGTCTTTGCATAATAAAAAAATTAAAATTTAAAAAAAAAAAAAAAAAAGTTAAGAAAAGAGGGTTTAAGCCATTTGGTGTTCTTTCCTAAGGATGCTCGTCTGTGCTTACGACTAGGGATTTAATTATGAGGTCTCTTATTAAGGCGAAATGCCAATTTTTATGTTTTATTGGAAAAATATTAGCTAGTGAAAGATCCATTGTGCTTAAGCTTTTCTGAAGCCCAAGTGATCATTTCGGTAGGACAACTTTCATGTGCATGGTCAGTTTAATGGGCCGTTAGAGCTACTAAAACACACCATTGGGACTCTTCAAACCAACATTCCGAAGCTTGTTTCTCAAAATATATGTACATTCCGAAGCTTTTCCTATGAAAACCCATTTAACCAAACTGAGTTTAGTAATTAGCAAAGGAAAAGGAGCGTATGGCCCTAATTGTGAGTGGAAAGATTCCTTTAATCTGAAAATTTGAACAAAGTTACGTACGGCAGAATTCAGAACTAATAACTTGACATCTTTAGAAAGGAAGAGCGTAATTGAGGGTAATAAGTGCTCATGATTGATAACTGTTGAAAATATTTTAGTGAATAAATAAGTTTTGATACATAAATAATTTTTCAAATAATTAGCAAGAACATAAAATAAAAAAGAGTTTAGAACAATCTCATAATACTATAGAATCCCGCTATAAAAGCGTTGTCACTAAAGGTTGATTCGTGTCATCCAAAGTAAAACTTGGTGCAACTAGTTCTCTTGGCCAAACAACTCCCTAGGATTAAACTATAGTGCCAACCTTCGTGATGGACACACTTCCACTCACGAAGGTTCAAGAACAACCCTCTATTGCCTTTTTTTAGAACAAATATAAATTGTAAAAAAATATGTGGGAGAGACATATAATAAAATTGTGTATATCTAAACATAGAGTAATAAAAAAAACTTATAGGGAACAGTGTAATGATGGGTATTATATAGGCTATTCATGACAATAATAACCTATAGTTATTGGTAACTAATAACCCATAAAAGCTCAACGGTTGTATTATCCATTATTGCCCAACGGCTATTTTTCTCATAATTGCCAACTGCTGTTTTACTCATAAATTCCCAACGGCTAGAAAATAAATAATAATATAAGTGTTTGGGACACACAGGCACACCAACAATAACTCTTATTGACTATAGGCTTGAGGAGAGGTAAATAGGCCAGAACATGCATGCTTTGGCTATCTTGGGCTTGATCCATAAGGGTGTATTTGTTGGAGGTGAAATGAGAAGGATAGAAAAGAAAGGAGAGCAGAGAAAAGAGGATTTGGTATTATTTGGTAAGGAGAGAAAAGATGGATGATTTTCGGAGGGGCATAGGAATTTTCTCTCTAGGCCCACCAAAAATTGATCTCTCTGAATTAGAGGAAAATAGACTTCAAAACGTGCTTGCCAACATAATACCAAATTGCCCTCAATTGTTTAATGCGTCTCACCTACCCTCTAGCGTCCTTCACCACACATATCTCTCTTGGCTTCTCTGAACTTTGCACTCTACACAATTCTACTGTATGTCTCTCACCCTAAAGGTTATAGCCTACCACACACAATACTTATTTCATTAACACCCTTTTTAGAAAATCAAATCCCATCAAACAAAAAATACATTTGTTCCTCCATTTGAAGAACCACCATTGGAATCGACTTTGCGTGGGGTCGTGGCTATGACTATTGGTGAAGGATCCACCCGAAGACCAAAGATGTATGTGTCCATTAACGGACATAATCAAGAGGTGTAGCACACAACCAATCACTTAGTTTTCACTCTCCATTTAACTATGTACAGTTTTTAGACCCTTAAAACACAACCAGATTAATCTAGTTACTTAGCCAAGTGATTACTTAGTAAAATTAAATGGTTCTAGGTTAACACAAAACAATCATATCATGTAAAGTGCAAAAAATAAAGAACACAAGATATGATAACCTAGGAAAACCAAACCGGTAAAAAACCTGAGAAGGATTTAACCTAGCTATGCTCAAGGTAAAAAGCAAAATCAATATAAAAGAATTGAAGTTTGTACAATAACGACTTAGACCACTAACATCCTATTACTACCCACCAGTAGAAAACTTACTGACACGACCAATTTGTAATTTTACATGATATGATTGTTTTGTGTTAAACTAGAACTGTTTAATTTTACTAAGTAATCACTTTACATGATATGATTTTTTTGTGGTAACCTAAAACTGTTTAATTTCATTAAGTAATCACTTGGTTAATTAACTAGGTTAATCTAGTTGTGTTTTACATGATCTGATTGTTTTGTGTTAACCTAGAACATAAATATATCATATCAAGAAGAGAAAATTCATTTTACACAAATAATTAAATTATGAAAATAAATATATTTACCCTATTAATACATTGTTTAATTACATAGTACAAATTAGTTTATTATAGTATTGGTCTGACACATGTATAAATTTTGTAAGGAGTTAGAAAATTTAAATTATTAAGACTAATTAATAAATTAAAATGTACAATATTGGTCACATACACATATACATTTTCTATATTGATTGTGTTATCTAATTTTCCTTGTCTACTGATATTTTTGTTTCAATTGTTTCCAAAGAAACCATATATGAGAGAGAATTTCATAATCCAAATAAATTTTTTTCATCTTTTTATTAATAATAAATATTCCAAATAAATCATTTCTTATATAAATTTTATAAAAATGACCTTATAAATTCATTTATATAAATATTATTATGTATATCATTTATAGATAATTAATTCATGAAAATAAATGCAGTTAGCTTATTCACACGTGATATATAATTAATGCATTAACATAAATGTAAAAAAAAAAAAAAATTGATGAGGTGGAATGCTAACTAAGATTATGTTTGGTAACAGTTTTTATTTTTTATTTTCAAAAACTTATTTTTGGAAATATAAAGAAAAATCAATTTTCTTGTATTTTTGAGATCAAAAACATGTTTGGTTAATTGAAATTTAAAAAATACTTTTTTGAATAAAAAAATAGAAAATAATAAAATATATTGTTACTAGGATTTGATCTCTAATACTAACTCATTAAATGAGATAGATTCATTAATACAAGCGCGTGTTTTTATTGACTTTTGAACAATAGAAACTGAAAATAGCATTTTGCATGTTTTCAGTTTCCTTCACAAATTGAATTTTGATAACAGTTTTTGTTTTCTGTCCATTTTAGGTTGCCAATCAGGTTTTTTAATCTCAAAAATAGAAAACTGTTTTTGGAAATAGAAAATAAGGGAAAAAATCAGTTACCAAACATACTCTAATTCTTTTCCAATGAATGCAACACTTGGCAAAAATTTCATCTTCCAAATCAATTTATTTTTCATAAGTATTTCAAATAAATATAAGTATTTCAAATCAATTATTTCATTTTATATAAATATAATTAGTACACCATCTACAAATAATTAGTACTTTCAAATTAATGCATTTATGCATTAGCACGTGACATGTAATTAATGCAATGACAATAACATAGATGCAAATTTTTGATGAGGAGTGGAGGACTTAATGAACTAATAAAGAGAATTCTCTTTATTTCTTAGTGCAACTTGACAAAATGTTATATTCATTCATATCATTGAATTTAGGATAAAACTTAAGTACAGTACTTTAAGTGTTGTTTTTAAAATTTTTCTTTTACGATTCAGCCATGTGGCTACTTATTTAAAAAATACACTTCCATCCCATGAAAAAAAATACACATGGTAAAATCTTAAAAAGGGAACCTAAGGAACAGCATCTAAGTACTATACTTAAGTCTTGCTCTTGAATATATTTAATATATATATATATATATATATATTTTAATTTTCTTGAGTCCTTCACTAGTTAATTAATCCTTATGATTCTTTTGAATCATTTATGGCTTCCTCTACCATTCAACATTCAACAAAGGCCAAAGAAAAAGAGAGCTTACGAGTGGTTGACTCGAGTCTTCTTGTTGGATTCATGAGCACAAGGTTGACCTGATGAGAGGCTCTTGACCCGGGTCTGGCCAGCACTTGTTCCTTCTTCCTTCTTCCTTTGTCTTGATCTTGAGACACTATTAGCCCTTGCAAATGGTTTTAAAAGAAATCTGCTTTAATAGTGATTTTAGCAGGATATTTGTTAATAAATTATTTTTAGAAAGTTTTAATACTACTTTTATATGAGAAATATAAAAAGTTGTTAAAAAAATTAATTACTTTTTTTCTTATAAAAGTTTTTAAAAATATTTTCTTACTCATGCAATTAGAGCATCCATTCACTACAACAAAATGTAGTTTCAGTGACGAAAAAATTCGTCAGTAAAAGTCCAGTTTTTCGTCACTAAGGACCTTTAGTGATGAAATTGGACTTTTAGTAACGAAACTCATTTCATCATTGTAGCCCCATCACTAAAAGTCCTGGTGAAGAAAAATTTTGTCATTAAAAGTCCGATTTGATTTTTAAAAAAAAAAACTTTTAGTGATGAAAACGTTTCGTCACTAAATGTTTTCCTCACTAAAAACACTATTCAGTGACGAAAATATTTCGTCACTAAAAACACTTTAGTTTACTAAATCATATTTAGTGACGAATAATTTCATCACTAAAACTATATTCAGGTACATATAGTGACGAAAAAATTCGTCACTAAAATTATTTTTAAGAAAATCCAGGCACATATAGTGACGAAAATTTTCGTCACTAAAACCATTTCTTACAAAATTTTGCTATATTTATTGACAAAATTTTCGTCACTAAAACAATTTTTTGTTGCTATATTTGTGACGAAAAAATTCGACACTAAAACTTATTTTCTATTTTTATTTTTTTCATGGCTTTGATATTAACCTGTAACCTGTCATTACATTATTAAAACCTCACATTTGAATAACACATTTATTTCAACAACACATTTATAAAAAAAGATCCATACATTCAACAAGTAAAAAATAAACAAGTATCCAATTCAAACTCCTTCCATACAATAATTGTTTGCAATACATGATAACTCTACCTAAACCCTATTTTAGAACTAAAGGAAGATGTCCTCATATGTCTTCAAGTATTGCCAAGAGTAAATCCCCTAAAAGCGACCAATAAGAAATCTGCACAAATATAAAAACAATGCTTTGTTAAAATCGTAAAGTAAAAACATTAACTATGTTATAACCAAAGAATAACTGATGTATAAGTTGTAGAAAGCAAATAAAGTACTAACCAAAAAGTATTTTAACTTGAAGTTGAACCACCCCTATAAGTAAGAGCATCATCATAACCTTTGCTCCTCAAAAAGTTAATAATATTCTTTTGGACCTCATCTTGCTTAGTTCGTGCATCTTGGTCCTTAGCTCTCTCCTCTTGATCTCTAGCTCTTGCCTCTTTGGGCTCAATTATCTCATTTTCTAATTGTTGGATATACTCCACCAATGAATTAGAGGAGGCGGTGGTTACTAGAGAAGAAGAAGGTTTCATGCCAAGTCCTTTTACAATACCAGACTTCTTCTTAAACACCAAGTTTGAGATCTTCTCTTAAGGAGAATTGCATTAGGATCTTGACAATGATCCACTTGCACTTTGAGAATATTTTCCTATTATTTAAAAGAAAGAAAGAAATAAACAATGATAACATTAATACTACATATGTTATAGCTTTACAAACATAATAAGGATGGAATGATATACATACATATGTCGCTTCATCCTCAGCGTATATCCATATATTTGTATTTGGATTGAAATGAACATCTTTGAATACTTTTGCCAATTCAGGAACTTGACCATCATTATTATTTGTCTAATTAATTAACATTCAAGTGTTAGATATATATACTTAATTAATCACAACATGCAATATACTAAGGTTTAAGAAAATGAAAAAATACGCACCTCCTCATCAACCCTAACAGCAAGTGCCTTTGTCCCGCATCTATGTTTGCCTTTAGTTTTATTCCTATTTTCAGAGTTCTTTCTTGATTTTTTCTAACAAAAAACATTCAAGATATTTATTAGATCATGAATAAAACAATATACATTTACTTCATCTAAATATTAATTTAACCAATTGACAACATAATGTAGTAAACATTGGATAATAATAATATACGCATAAATAATTTACTAGCCAATCCTCATTGGTCCATCTCCCATCAATGAGTTCAGTCCACTGCTTAAGTGTGGCATTCATTTGCGAATGGCTTCTTGCATAGTCAGCACCATGAGATTGTTTGAGCTTTTTATAAGCCTGATGCAACTTGTGGAAGTTGGAACTCAATAATCCTCCACATTTTGTATTTAATATTTTCGTTACCAAGTTGGAATCTCCTTCTAGCTCAAACTGATCCTGTAAAATAAAGTATATATGTATTATAAAAATATTATTATATGAATTAGACAAGTTAGACATTATCAATGTAAATTTACCATGATATTTTGAAGCACCACATCTCTAGTAGCAGCATCAACATTTTTTCAATTTTTCACATTGTAACTGGACAAATTACTTCGCATTTGTACGCCAACGTAATTGACAAGCTTGCATGCATTCTTCCCAACAGGAACATCATACTCTGCAGCTATACGTACTGGTAGCTTACCACTTTTTTCAACAAGTGCCCGTATTACTATACCACGTGTTGCTCCACGGGTAGTTCTGCTAGCAGATTCTATATAAACATTATTAATGTTAAAAAATTATACATTCCATGTACATTATAGCTAAATTAAGTGAAGTATAATCTCAATAGTAAAAAGGTGCAGTTGTAAATAAGTATGTTCTATGTAATTAGTAGTCGTGCTAGTTAATGCGCCGGTAGTCTGCACCTCTGCACTAGAAGAACTTTAGGCAAGAGGATTTGCTTCAGGGGGTGTTTCCATAGATCGGACCGTAGATCGGACCACCGTGATAGATGCCTTACCTCGCGAGCGTGTAATTCGTCCCGGTGCCATCTGTAAGTAATATACATATAACGGAACAACAAAGTCATTACAAGTAATGGAACAATAAAGTTATTATCATCTATTATACCCTATGGAACATCTATTATACCTTATGGATTACAAAATTAGATGAGTCATCATCATTGTCATCGTCACTAATAGGTTGTACATAATTATCATTTACCACAACACTAGCTTTACTTCTTTTTCCTTTTGCACAATTGGACTGAGCAAAATCCTTTAGAGAAGTTGAGATGTGCTTCAATCCCAAAGTATTAATTATCTCTTGGTTTGCCTCATTCTATCCAATCTTGCCATCTCATACCTCGGTATATTACGCGTATTTGGCCTTTTTGGGCAGTTTTTGAAACTATGTATTGACATGAAAGATAAGTATAATTGCTACTAACTTAATATCAAGCAATTCACAAGTGTAAAATTTGAACACAATTGCTACTACCTAAACACAACCGATAACCACATCAATATCCATATCAAATTCAAGATAAGTATAAAACATCTTAATAACAATTACTACTAACTTTACATATTATAGTCTACACCATTATCCATATCAAGCAATTCACAAGTGCTAAATTTGAACACAATTACTACTAACTCAACACAACAAATGACCGCATCAATATCCATATCAAGTTCAAGATAAGTACAAAACAATTGCTACTTAGACAAGCATAAAAATTTAAGACAAGCACACAACATTTAAGACAATTTTTATGAACTCTACATGTCATAATCCATATCAAGATCAACATCAGGTATGTCATGCTCTTCATTTTCATTAGCATCTCCTGAAGTTGCACCTTCAAGAACAACTCCAATTTCAACATCACCCATACAATAGTCAATAATATTGTCCTCAACATTGATAAAGACAACATCAACAATTGCTTCTTGTTGGAATACGTCACTATCTTCTGTATTATCATTGGATTCTCCACCCCCGACTTCCGGGACATCAAACACTCCCCTATGTTCGATGGATTGCACAATTTTCCAAGATTCACCCAATTTGGTATCTTGAAGGTAAAAAACTTGTCTCGCTTGACTAGGAAGTATAAAATGGTCATTTTCATACCATCGGCTTGTAACATCAATGCTTGTGCAGTGTGCATCGGTTCTTATCGTTCTCCTTCGACCATTGGTACCAGTATTGTACCAATCACACTGGAACAAAACAACTTTATAGCGAAATATATACTCCAATTCCTAAATTTTGCACACATGACCATAGAAGTCATGCATTTCTCCCCCATGATCCCCTTCAGTACATACACCACTGTTTTGGGTTACACGACGATTGTCTAGGTCCCTTGTATGGAACTTTACACCATTGACCATACAAATTTTGTACTCCTTCACATGCAGCTTAGGACCATTTGCTAATGACCATAACTGTTTAGTAGCTTCGAGGAAAAAATACGTACATTATGTGATTTTATACCACATGGAAAAAATGCAATTGATGGATACATCAAAGGATCTAATTACCTTTCAATAGGGTACATCCACCAATATTGTATAGGGCCTCCTAGAATTGCTTCTTGAGGCAAGTGAATAGCAAAGTGGACCATAACATCAAAGAATGTTGAAGGAAAGAACCTCTCAAGCTTGCATAGTATAAGAACTATACGTTCTTCTAGTTTATCCAATTCACTCCGCTTTAGAGTCCTTGAGCATAAGTCTTGGAAGAAGCTGCCCAACTCAAACAATACAATACTAATGTCTTTATTTGTAAACCCTCGCAAACCAATTGGAAGAATTCGTTGTAATAGCACATGACAGTCACGGCTTTTCAAACTAAATAATCTACCATTTTTTGCATTCACTAACCTTGATATGTTGGTTGCATAACCATTCGGATACTTGACTGATTTCAAAAAGTCATAGAAACCATCCCTTTCATTTGGGCTTAATGAAAAGAAAGCCCGAGGTTTGTCATATGATCCATCAGGACGTTGTTTCAAATGTAACGTGTGCCTAAAGTTCATATTTTGCAAGTCTATCCATGCCTTGTCAGTATCCTTATTTCTCCCCTCAATGCCCAACAAAGTACCGTAAGTACTCTTATTCTACATGCATGACATCAATGTTGTGCTTAAGCTTCTTATTCTTCCAATATGGAAGCTTGTACAAAATACTTACCTTTGACCAATTTGGCTCCCCAATGAGTTGTCTCTTCTTGTTACTTGGATGCTTTCCTAAAATTATATTTGGCATTCTATCTAGCTGTCTTGTATTTTTCCCACTTGTAACTCTTAAGATCTCTTCTATTTCTCCGATAAACCATTATGCAACCGACTATGTCTCCAACGATGTTCCATAGGCAAATAAGCTCTATGTTTAATGAATCCAATTTTACTTTCCAAAGCTTCTGAATATGGTTCATCATTGCAAGTATAACAAGAATGATAACCCTTTGTCCTCCACCCAGACAAGTTAGCAAATCCAGGGTAGTCATGTGTTGTCCACAATAAAGTTGCACGCATCTGAAAATGCTCTTTATTATAAGCATCATAAGTTTCTACACTTTCTTCCCACAACTCCTTCAACTCGTCAACCAATAGTTTCAAGTAAATATCAATCTCATTTTCCAGTTGATGGGGACCAGGAATAAGCAAGGACAACATAAAATATGGCTCTTTCATAACTAACCAAGGTGGTACGTTATAAGGGATAAGCATGACAGGCCACATACTATAGTTGTTGTTCAAATTCCCAAAATGGTTAAATCCATCTGTAACCAACCCTAGCCTTACATTGCGAAGTTCAAGGGCAAAATCAGGATGTTACAAATCAAACTCCTTCCACTCCTCACTATCAGCCGAATGCCTCATTATCCCATCGTCCACACGTTTGTCTATATACCATCTCATGTCCTTAGCTCTTTGGCCTGACATGTACAATCTTCTCAGTCTTAGTGTCAACGAAAAGTAACATAATACCTTATGAGGAATCATCTTACCTTAGGCACGTGTATCCTTATACCTAGGCGCTTCACACACTAGACATTTCTCAAGGTTTTTGTTTTCCTTCCAAAATAGTGCACAATCATTTTTGTATATATCTATATGCTCGTATGACATGCCCAAGTCACGTAATATCTTCTTTGCTTCATAAGTTGACCTTGGAACTAAGTTACCTTTTGGTAAAACCTTTGTTAACAATTCTAGCATCATATCAAGTCCCTTATTACTCAAGTTGGTCATTACCTTTACATTCAACATCTCAATAACAAACTTCAAGATACTATAATCAGTGTAACCCGGATACAACTGACGCTTTGCATCTTTCTCAAGTTTGTCAAAATGACACACCTCCTCATCTTCAGATGCATTTCTTGGTTCCTCTCTGTGTAACAAACTAATAAAACCAGCATTTAACCAAAACATAGTATCAAAGATATAGACATAACAACACTAGAAAATTTAAAGCTCCCCCTCAACCAAAGGCTCCCCCTCAAATAAGCACTTCCCCTCAAGTGCTGGCCAAAAAAATCTCCCCCTTTTTGACTGGAATGGCCTAAGGGTCACCGCTCCTAGGTGGTGTGAATTCTATCAAACTTGGCTGAAAGTACATCCAGCTGATCCTGCATTGCTGTCATCCTTTTAGTATGCTAGTTTTGAACCTCTTTGAGTTCATCAAGCCTTTCCAGGATGATCTAAAATGCATTAGGAGGTGTAGCAAATGAAGTAGAAGCCCTGCTTCTCTTGACTCTTCTTCTTGGTGTGGAAGATGGTCTTGCAGCCTCTGCTTCAGTCTCCATTGGATCACCTTCTTCTTGGACACCCTCATCTTCTTCACCTGAAAGACGACTTTGTATCCTTGTGAGAGTGAATTTGTTTATGGCTAATAAAGTAGGCATGGGACTGATATCTTATGGGATTGCAACACCCTTTGCTCTGAAAATCCTCATAAGAAGACTTGGAAATATCAGCTTTGGCCGCAAGGTGGTTCTAGTCTCATCCATTATAGTATCAAAAATGTGAGAACTGATGTCAATGAAGGTTTTCTCCTTAAGTTCCATAAGAAAGATAGCTCTGGCATTTGTCAGTGTAGTCATCTTCCTTATAAGATATAGGTTGTATATCATTATGGTGGTTATACACATCATGTCTTTAGGAAAATCAGAAGTGTTAAGACATCTCTTTTCTATAACCCCACCAATTCTTTTCTGGTAGAGAAAGCATTCTGTCCTTATAGTTAGTGAATTCATAATCTTCCAATCCCTCAAGCCCTAGAACCTTATCAATATTATGAGCATCTACGGTAAATTCCTTTCTTCTCACCCAACAACTCAACTCTTCCTCCCTTATCACAGCATTTGCATAGAATTCTCTTATTAGAGGTTCACAAACAGGGGAAAGGTCACTCAGCAATTTTTCCCAACATCTACCCTCAAAATAGGCTGGAATGAATGTGTCCTTCAATTCCCTGAAATCAACAAATCTCTCCTGAATGATGGTTCCTCTTGAGAAATAATCCCTATATCTCTCAAAGTGTTGGATTGACCTAAATAGTTAGGGTCCATTTTTAGTCTTTTGTCAGTTTTCTTAGTAACAGTCTTCTTCTTTGTTGGAGATTCAATCATCTGTAGACAAGCAGAAAAGGCCACAACAAGACATAACACAGAATGGGGAAATGCACACACATAATGAGAACCAAAGTAAGGGCAGGATAGGAACAACAAAACACAACATTCACAAACCCTCAAACAAAGTTCAAGGCCATGAAATCTTCAACAAAACAGAAACACTACACAAAGCCATTATCAACATTTTAGGCAAACCCATGTTAGAACACAATATATTGTAGAACACAGATGCAACATTCAAATCAAGAAACTAAAGATCAAAACAATAAGAATGAAGTAAAGGAAGGAAAACCTATACCTTTTTCTTGGTGTTTGATGAAGACATGATGCAAAAAAATCTTTTTCAGTGAGACTTGGAGTGTTTGAGAGAGAGAGAAATAAAGAAGACAATGAACAGTCACTAATATTTGAGGGAAAAATTAAAAAACAATTTTTAAAATTGTCCATAAAACGCAAAACACGTGTTTTTCGCGACTTGATTAAGTCGCCAGGGTAAGTCACAAAATACTGTAAGGCTAAGATTTTCAAAAAAAAAAAAAAAAAAAATCTTCTAAGTGTTTTTCGCGACTAGAAAGTCTACCCTCGAGATAGTCACCAAGAGAGCCGCGAAAATCTCTGTGTACCCCTCGCGACTGAGACTTCCACCCACGAACAAGTCGCCACACTGAGCCGCGAAAACCACAAAAACTCAAATTTTTGAAAAATTTTCTAAGTCTTTTTCGTGACTGCAACCTTGACTCGCCAGTGACCCGCGAAAACTCTCGGAGTGAGCTTTGCGACTGGAGCATGCGACTAGACCTACCCGCGACTGAGTCGCCAAAACAGGGCAACACTCTTTTTGAAAATTTTGACATCTTTGTAAAACAAAATACTTTCCAAAAACAAACTAAAACACTCAAAAAAATTTTGTGTTTGATTAATAAATATTGAGTATGTGAAAACACATTTAATCAAGTACAATCATACAAATGAATATGACATTCATTGAACATAGACTAGTGTGTTGTGTGTGGATATAAAAAATGAGATAGTCCTTAGTCTAATATGAAGCTTCAATGATCAATTCAATCAAGGCATACACAACTAGCACTAGATAATGTGACCTATCTTAATTATAGAAACATGCATATATGACCTCCCACATGCACTTGATAACAATTCTTTGAAGCTTTTCATTTGGCTCCATATTTAACATATCATTTGCACTTTTTAAGCAAAGAAAATCTCATTGTGAGATAAATGCCTGAAATTTTTGATATTTCAATTGATGAGTTAGCCTTTGGCTTTTTGGGCATCATACATTTTATTTTTGTCGCTTTCCCTTTTTTCTAGTCAAATACTAGTATGTGCGATAGGCTTTTGCAACTCTATATCTCTTTTCATTTGGAGATTTACATTTAGAGAGCTCTTTTAAGTATAAAAATAAAAAGTGGGAAGATATATAAGCATGAGTCTATGCATGTCTCAAGATCAACAAAACCATTAACTAATCATTCATGACAAGGTTGAAGATCTATTTAATTACAACAGCCACATAGAATTCAAAATTTTTTCCACAATGATATGAGTGCATGAGAGACAAGCTAAACTTGTTAAATGCACAAAGCCATTAGTGGTACAAGGCAAAAATCATTCATGACAAGGTTGAAGATCTATTTACAACAGCCACATAGAATTCAGAATTTCTTCCATAATGATATGAGTGCATGAGAGACAAGTTAAACTCATTAAATGCACAAAGCCATTAGTACAAAGGTACAAGGCAAAACATGCTTTGAGACAAAACTCAACAAAGTCGATCAAACTTTTTGGATTTTCTACTTTTTATGTGTTTTTGAATTTTTGACACAAAAGCAGTAAAAGATTGATCAAAAACATAACAAAAAATGTAAAAACATTTGAACCAAAGACAATCACACACACAAAATAACAACCTAAATACTAGCAAGAAGCACACAACCAAGCATATTCACAAACATGGGAAGTATTGATGCATGGACATGTTGTAATGCTTATGCATGAGTACCCTTTGTCACCCACACATCACGTGTGTTTGAGGTGATATCCTTGACAGATCGGGTACGAGAGTTGGGATTGTCAAACCTTCATTTGAAGCTTTTCAGGCAATTGGTGAATGCACCAATCATCTTCATCACATTCATCATTCCTGGATCACGGTTTTGACTTCTTGGTTGCTCACCACCCCAAGACCTCATGTCATTTCTTCTTCCTTGTGACCGAGGTGCACTTGCATTGTTGTCTGCTCTCAGCTTTTGACAGTTAGGTCTGGTATGTCCTTGCAATCCACAGCAATGACAAACATAATCCGTTCTAGGACCCTATTGTGATCTTGGAATTGATCTTCCTCTAACTCCATATCTGGATTCTGATTGATTATAGGACATAATTAACACCCGTTGATCAGCTACATTCTTTTTCTTCTCAGCCTTAACTTTCTCAAGAGTAGGCTTATCCACAGCCGCTTTTTTGGCCTTTACAAACTTCACTTATTTGACGACCTTGGCTGATGTGCTACTCCCTCCGGTGTAACCTAACTTGGACTTGTCTGAAGAAGGTTTTTGAGATGAAATAACATCTTCTAACTTCTGGGAGGAGACTCTCTCTATCTTAGCATGAGCTTGCACCACCTCTTGCTCAAGAAATCTTATTTTGGTATAAGCTTCCGACAGCTCAGCATTTAGTGTCTCAATTTCATACTTCGCCTCCTTGTATCATGCCAAAAGACTTTTGTAATCTTCCTCAGCCCTCTTCATCTTCTTAATGGCTGCATTAACCACCTTAGCATATTCACCGGTCTTGTCAAGGAGTGAGTTGTAAGTCTCTTGCAATCCCACTACCTCCTCAACTATTCCAATAAATTTCAAATTAGAATGTTTCCCAAGCTCCTTCATAAGTGTACCCAAATCATCTGATGACTCCACATGTGCAATCGTCATGAATGCGGAGTAGTTTCCTTCTCCGTCACAACTTTCTTTAGAATCAGAACTCGAAGAGTCTATATCACTCAACGTTGTGGCATACACCTTGCCCTTCCCTCTCAAGAAATTAGGACACTCTTTGAGATGTCCATGGCCATTGCATTCAAAACACACAATGTCTGAAGGAGATTGAAAATCCTTCCCTTCTTTCCTCGTAAACTCTATCTTATCACCTCTTGAAGATGAATATTTTCCTCTGTTGAATGGTTTCCCACTGCTCTTCATCTTTAGAAATTTGCAGAAGTTTTTTGCAAGATATGCTACTTCCTTCTCCACTCCATCTTCTTCGGAAGGATCATCCATTCTTTCAGTGATGGTTTTGAGAGCAAGCGATTTACTCATCTTGTGGTAAGGCAGTCCAAGCTCATACGTTTGAAGTGACCCAATGAGCTCTTGGATTTTAATTTCATCCAAATTCTTACTTTCCTCTATAGCTATGACTGTTGCTCGAAAGCTCTCTAGTAAGGACCTCAAAATTTTTCTCACCACCTTAGTATCTTCAATATTCTCACCAAGATTGAGCTTCGCAATCACAATTTCATTGAGCTTCCCATAAAACGAATCAAAGGGCTCATCATCTACCATCTTAAACTCTTCAAATTTGGTGGTAAGCATTTGGAGTTTTGTGTCTTTCACCTTCTTAGTCCCTTCATAAGTTGTCTCCAAAATCTCCCAAGCTTCCTTGGCTACTGTCATGTGAGATATCCTGTGAAATTCATCTGGAGACACACCACAGAATATAGCATTTAATGTTTTACTGTTAGCATTGGCTGCTGCAAGAGCTGCCTTATCCCAAGTAAATTTAGCAGCCTCCAGCTTAGTCCAACCTATTTCAACCGCATCCCACACGGTGTCATCAATAGAGCATAGGAATGCCCTCATTCTAACTTTCCAGAAGGCATAATTGTTACCATCAAAAAATGGTGGAACATTTAAAAATTGAAACCTATCCATCTCAACAAGGGGTCAAGGATCACACTCAAGTATTAAAACCACAACAAGTGTACCCGCTCTGATACCAATTGAAAGTTCAATATGTGTATAAAACACCCTTGAACGTTTAGACCCTAAATTATAAAAATATCAATTCAAGCTTTATATCAAACAATTAATGTGCGGAACATGATAACAAGCTTATAACAGAATTGATATACAATCTAAACCAAATATAAACGCATCCACAGCAATGAATATAAAGCAAAGATAAAGAGAAGGAAGATGCAAACACACGGACAACACACGATGTGTTATCGAAGAGGAAACTGAAGTCCTCAGCGTAAAACCTCTCCGCCGCCCTCAAAACGGTAAATAATCCACTAAAGAATGTAGTTGGGATACATGAACAACAAAAAACCCTCCAAGCCTAATCTACCCAAGTACCTAAGCCCTTCAAGCTTCTTGCTCCAATGAGGTTACGCCGAACCTATTTCTTCTTTAGCTTCTCGGATTCCGCTACTAGACCATAGCATCAACCAATGTATATTTGTTCCTTCCAAACTGCTTCCCTTAGCACCAAATGAACCTTCTCACAGACGTGGGTGTGGTGAGAAAAGGATTTGGTCAATAACCTCTCAAAGGTATGACAATGGAGAGGAAGAGAGTAAAGGAATTTGTAAAGACTCTAAGGAAAAGATTGAGGATGAGGCAATCTTGTTTTTCTCTAGGGTTTTCCTCACAAATTCTCTCTAGAAGCTCTCTCAATTTAGTAGGTATAAGGGTCTATATATAGTGGTGTGTGATTGGAATATGAAGAGTTAGTTTTTGCCAAACAGGGCTGATTGGCAGCTTGGCCTTGTGACTTGTCCAAGTCGCGAGTTCAAGTTGCGACGTAACGGCCTGGCCAGCCTGGGACTTTTGTCCTGTAGTGCAACAGCTGGCGCGACCCTTCAACTTCCCTGTGTGCTTCTCACATGCCTGCATTTGGCGGCTTGCCAGTCGCGAGTTAGCCGCAAGTCCTAGCCGCGAAACTTTGCTTCTTGCACATACTTGAGTTTTTCTTCACATCTTCTTACACACTACCCTTACAATAATCCCACCTAAATACAGGGTTATTAAGTACTTAAATTACAAGTAAATTGACACGAAATAAAGCTAACAAGATGGTTGATAAATTTCAACCTTACATATAGAATGAATAATGTTATTGTAACTAGCATCTTTTTTTTTGAGGGGGAGGAATTCCACAAGCTTTCCATTTGATGAATTCACACTCATCCCCAAAAGTTTTAAGAAATAATATTCTCACCCTTTTGAGGTCTGACTAATGAAATATTCTGCTACGAAAGTGAAGTTGTAAGAGGAGATGGACTTATTTGTCGCGTTTATACTTAAGAAAAAGTGTGTCATTTCAGAGAAACCTCATCTAAACTTTGTGTATATTGTTTATACCTAAAGAATTAGAGGAGTGTCATATCGGAGAAACCTCATCGAAAGTTAGTGTTAAGTAATTCCTTTTGTCGTGTCTCAATCTTTTCCTGGCAGTTAGGTTGGGTCCATCCCAAAATGTTTGTCAATTGCCAAGAAGGTGCATGTGAATTTACGCGATTTGTCCATATATATAAAAATCTATCCCTCGCTGTTCGTGTTAAATTTATAGTATTACTTTAACTCTCAAAAGTCAAAAAGTTCATGGAATGATGTTAGACTTGACTATAATTTATCTTCTTAAAATTTGAGATGGTTTTTATTTTATCCTCTGGCGTTTAGAACTTTGGATTTAAATTCCTTACATTATATAAAGTTAAGTTAGTTAACCTTATGTGCGTCCATGATGCTAATGTGTTTGTTAAATGTCACCTCCACCTGAAATGACGTAGTTTTGTAATTCACAACATTTTTTTACAGATAATTAAAGGCTTATAGAGAGTAAATTGACCGCAAATTAAAATGATATTACTATAGTTACAACTTACTACCTTAACACTTGTTAGGATTGAGAGGAAGACATGAATCATAGAAAAAAGAGTAGAGTAGAATTTGCAAAAAATGAGTGGATGCCCTAAGTGCATGAGTAAGAAAGTATTTTTAAAAATTTTATAAAAAAAAGTAATTAATTTTTTAAGCAGTTTTTTATATTTCTCATATGAAAGTGGTATTAAAACTTTCTAAAAATAATTTATTAACAAATATCCTGCTAAAATCACTATTAAAGCTGATTTCTTTTAAAATCATTTGCACGTGCTAATAGTGTCTCAAGATCAAGACAAAGGAAGAAGGAACAAGGAACAAGTGCTGGCCAGACCCGGGTCAAGAGCCTCTCATCAGGTCAACCTTGTGCTCATGAATCCAACAAGAAGACTCGAGTCAACCACTCGTAAGCCCTCTTTTTCTTTGGCCTTTGTTGAATGTTGAATGGTAGAGGAAGCCATAAATGATTCAAAAGAATCATTAGGATCAATTAACTAGAGAAGGACTTAGGAAAAGTTTAAAACATATATATATATATATATATATATATATATATAGATTGTGGGGGTGAAAGCCCAACATTACGTATTGGGCCTAGGGCCCTATTTGAAGATTATGGTGTGTCCGAAGAGAAGAAAATGACTAAGAAGGATTCCATGTGAGAAAGATACCTGGAAATGATCAAGGAGTATGGTCCGAAGAGGTCATCATCAATCCGAATAGCGTACTGTCCTCGGATATAAAGAGCATCGATCAAGCAAGTACCTGGGAGGTTTGAGTGATATTCCTAACGATTCCAGTGATAAGGATAAACGTCGGGCACGTATGGAGATGATAAGAATGGAGAAATATCTAAAAGAAAAGCTGCTACCATCGCATTTAATGCGCTGCAGCAACTTTTCTAGCTACATTAATGTGCAGAATACCTCTAAACAGTGCAATCTTAACTGCCGCCACTCATGGAGAACCGACGAAAATATCTGATAGGACGTGTACTCAAGTGAACGTTTAGATGAAAACAAATGGACAATCAAGATAGTCTAAAAGAAAACTACATGAATGTAAAAGATCTCCCATAATTAGGGAATCGAAAATTAGGAAGGAGAGAAAAAAGAAAAAGAGTTACTGTAGCTCTGATATTTGTATTAGTCTTTCAAACATTAATCTATCTCTTCGGACATCAATCTACTTGAACTGTATTTGTGTTTTACACTTGTGAAATCCTTTGTAATTTGCTTGAGACCTTACTCAAATCACTCAGCCTATCTCTTTCACCCACTCTCTACAAATTCATTGTTTTGAACTCTTTGGGCTCATAATCCACACCTTTTGGGCTTGGGCCACAAATTGAGACCCTACATATATATATATATATATATATATATATTAAATTCAAAAGCAAGACTTAAGTACAGTACTTAGATGCTGTTCTTTAAATTTCCATTTTAAGATTCTACCATGTGTATTTTTTCTCATGGGATGAAAGTGTATTTTTTTAATTAAGTAGTCACATAGCTGAATCTTAAAAGGAAAACCTAAAATACAACACTTAAGATATTATACCTAAATTTTGTCCCAAATTCAATGATATCAAAATATCTAAGATTTTGTCAAGTTGCACTAAGAAATAAAGACAATTCTCATCATTAGTTCATTAAGTCCTCCACCTCATCAAAAATTTGCATCTATGTTATTGTCATTGCATTAAGTACATGTCACGTGCTAATGCATAAATGCATTAATTTTAAAGTATTAATTATTTGTAGTTGGTGTACTAATTATATTTATATAAAATGAATTTATGTGAAGGATTTTAAAATTTTATATATGAAATAATTTATTTGAAATACTTATGAAATAAATAAATAAATAAAAAATTGATTTGGAAGATGAAATTCTTGCCAAGTGTCGCATTCATTGGAAAAGAATTAGGGTATGTTTGGTAACTGTTTTTTTCCTTTATTTTCTGTTTCCATTTTTTTTTTTCTATTTTTGAGATTAGAAAACCTATTTAGCAACCCAAAATAGACAGAAAACAAAAACTATTATCAAAACTTAATTTGTAAAGGAAACTAAAAATATGCAAAAGGTTATTTTTAGTTTCTATTTTTCAAAAATCAATAAAAACATGCATTTGGATTAATGAATCTATCTCATTTAATGAGTTAGTATTAGAAATCAAATCCTAGTAACAACATATTTTATTCTTTTCTTTTCTTTTTTCTTCAAAAAACTATTTTTTAAATTTCAACTAACCAAACATGTTTTTGATTTCAAAAATACAAGAAAATTGATTTTTCTTTATATTCTCAAAAATAAGCTTTTGAAAATAGAAAATAAAAACTATTACCAAACATAATCTTAGTTAGCATTCCACCTCGTCAATTTTTTTTCATTTATGTTAATGCATGAATTATATATCATGTGTTAATAAGCTAACTGCATTTATTTTCTTAAATTAATTATCTATAAATGATATTGTAGGGACACAATTTATAGCCCTAGCCCAATAGAGATGGGATGTAGGCCCAATGAATCCATTACAATAAATTTATAAAGAGTGGGTCAAAGAGTTAGGCCTTTTATGAATTTAACAACGGCTAGTATGGGTTCAAAAGATGATCAAGCAAGAATCAAAGCTTATCGAACTGCACGGAATCCTTGTCCGAGGAGGCCAATTATGATATATTTTGATAGAACTAATGAAAAATGTAGTTTTAATTGCTACAATAGTCTTTTCTCTTGTTTTTCTATCCCTTTCTCATGGGAAGTCTCTTACAATATATAGTTCCTTTCAAATCATCTTGATCCTACACTTGTTAATCATCTAAGCCTTCACTTGAGTGCATGTCCCATCAAACACCTTCTCTAACTTTTTGTGAGTTGTGGTAGCTGAGACTGCACTGTTCAGGAGTTCTCTCCACATAAATGCGGCCAGAAAAGTAGCTGCAGTGCATTTAATGCGGTGGTAGAAGCTTTTCTTTAGATATTTCTGAGCTCTTATCGTTCCTGTACGTGCATAAGGCTTATCCTTATTGTGGAAATCTCCTAGAAGGTCACCTACATTGCTGAAATACAGATTTAATCTGTATTCTTTACATCCGAGGAGTAGTTCCTTCCCTCCTCCTGCTCCTTCCTTATGTAATTCTAAACCTGGGGTCTCTCTTGATTACTTACTCCTCCTCGGATATACCCACGTCCCTAGATAAGGCTCAAGGTCCAATATACAAATTTGGGCCTCTATCCCTACAAATCTACTAAATAATATTTATATAAATGAATTTATAAGGTCATTTTTCTAAAATTTATATAAGAAATGATTTATTTGGAATATTTATTATTAATAAAAAGATGAAAGCAATTTATTTGGATTATGAAATTCTTTCTTATATATGGTTTCTTTGGAAAAAATTGAAACAAAAATATCAGTAGACAAGGCAAATTAGATAACACAATCAATAAATATAGAAAATGTATATGTGTTTGTGACCAATATTGTATATTTTAATTTATTAATTAGTCTTAATAATTTACATTTTCTAACTCCTTTCAATGACAAAATTTATACATGTGTCTAACCAATACTATAATAAACTAATTTGTACTATGTAATTAAACAATGTATTAATAGGCTAAATATATTTATTTTCATAATTTAATTATTTGTGTAAAATGAATTTTCATTATTATTTTTCTTATATATATATATATATAACAATTAATTGATATTAGAAATGACATTCTTGCTCAAATTTACTTACTTTAAAAAATATTGGAATAAATTACTTAAAAAAAATTATTAACACACAATTAAGAGTATAAAATAATTAAATATTTTACGTTTAAATTAGTGAAAATAATCAAATGTTTTTCAATTCAATCAAGTAATAAGTTCATATTATTAATTATATTAATTCTAACAATTTGCATTCCACTTTTTCTAATCACATAATTGAAGTTGATTCCCTAAATGTTGTAATACATAATAAGTATTTTACATGTACTATAAGATAATTTGTTACAAAATGTTACAAAGTTACACAAAAAAAAAAAAAAAAAAAAAAAAAGGACCAAGAACATAACAAAGAGGCAACTAAGGCTTATACCCTTGTAAGACCACAAAAATTTCCACAGAAAAGCCCAACTGGAAAAGACCACAAAAACCTCCTAAAGAAAAGCCCAACTAGGAAAAGAGCCGAGTCGTTACCAGACTGATCCAACTTTCATAGAAGATGAGCCAAGTTATATAAAACAAACGACAAACGTTACTTTAGGGTTTTTTCTTTTCCCTCTCTTTCTTTCTTTTTGTATAAGGTTACCTTAGGATTTGAGGAAACTAAGAATCGTAACACTTTACGTTAGAAAGTCTATTTATTATAGGTTTTAGTTAACTCAATTGACAAAATCTCTGATAAAAAACACAATTATCAAAAGTTGACGCTCTATTAAAAAAAAAAAAAAAAAAAAAAAACCCTCAATTAGCTAAACTATACTATATAGACACTCCACTCTTAATCCTCTTGAACTTCTTAATCAATTACCTCATTACAAAAAGCCCAGCCGCAGCCAGCAAAATATAGTTAAAACACACTGATTCCTTGGGCTTGACAGCAAATATAGCAGACCCATAAGTTAAAATCATTGAAGCCGCGGCAACAAATATTTCAAATTGATCAAAAGGGAACCTCCGTGCATCAGTGCATATGAGTGACGTGATGACCAAGACTAAAGCTGAGGGAGCCAAAGCGTTAGGAATCAAGAAAGCATAGAAGGCTTCTTTTTCAGATGCATAAATGGCTCTCCCTGCCCTATGTCCATGGTCATTACCTTGCCAAACCCCGCTAGGAGGGTTAACCCCAGCTTGAAAGGACACTGCAGCAATCAACGTAGCAACCACTAAGAGAACGTTTCGGACTTCGGTTGGTGAGACCCGGTCTTCTTCGTATTGGAAGTACTTAAATCAGTTCCTCCAGCTACGAGTAATTTGAGGTAGCTAGGTTAGCCACTTTTTTCTTTGCAAGCAATCATATAAGTCTCTGCAAAACCATACGGTCTTGCACATGAATGACGTTTTTTATCATTTGTTTGCTATATATAGTGTGGGGGATGAAAGCCCAGACACACTTATTGGGCTGTGGGCCCTATCCTGAGGAATACTGTACGCCCGAAGAGTAATAGCAGGTCAGGGTAGAATTCATCTGAACGCAGCCAACCCAGAAGTAAAGGAAGAGTAACGTCCGAAGAGATCACATTTTGTCCGAAGAGTCTACACTCCTCGAACGTAAATGGTCTTGACCCAACCAGTGAATAAAAGGCCCGAATGTACTCTCGGGCAATCCCAACGACAAAGATAAGCTCTGGGCATATCTGGGGATGATTGGGACGAGAAAATATCTGAAGGGAAAGCTACCATCATCGCATTAAATGCACTGTAGCTGCTTTTCTGGCCGCATTAATGTGGAGAAGACCCCTGAACAGTGTAATCTCAGCTACTACCACTCACAGAGGCGCAAAGAGAGTACCTGATGGGACATGCACTCAAGTGGATGCTTAGATGAAGAAAAAATGGACGATGGAGATGATAGAAATGGGTGCTATATAAGCAAGAGAGGTCTCTGATAATGGGGATTGAGAAAAAAAAAAGGGGGAGGGAGGAATTAGACAATTTCATTGTAGTTCCAAGAATTGTAACCACCTCACATTTCAATAATAAGCCTCTTCAGACAGACATTTGTAAAGGAAGATGAATATAATCTTATGTCAATGAATCCTCAAACGCTATAATTAACCTCTATTTGATTCACACCTAGCCCAGCTATTTCGCCTACTCTCTACAAATTCATTGTCTTGGGTTCATTAGGCTCGTAACCCATCCCTCTTGGGCCTGGGCTGCTAAATCAGACCCTACAATTGGCGCCGTCTGTGGGAAGAGTTCATGCAGGGGTGAAAACAATAGCGAAGGATGACTGAACGAGGCCAACAATAGGTGGAGTCAAGGGCGTCCTAGCATGCGGACCCTTTCCTTAATTTGGAGCAGAGACAGGATCGCGAGGGCAGTGCACACACCGTGCACACTGGGCAAAGCCATTCACGTGATGGGAGTTACATATCCCATGCACAGAAGAACCGGAATTTGCAGCTGGAGGTAGAAAAGTTAAAAAGAGAGCTGCGTCACGCAAAACGGAAACGGGTTCCTTCACACTACGATGAGGAGTCCGACGACCAGCAGGATCCCACTTACCAACAAAAATCGCGAATGCCAGTCAGTGAATCCTTTTCTTACCAAGAGGAGCGTTGTCATGAGAAGCAACCTCCGAGCCCACCACGTGGAGATATAGGGAACGACGCCATGAGCAAAGCCTTGAACCAAATCTCTAGATTGCCCTTCACACGCAGGATTGAGGAAGCGAGACTCCCCCGGCTTTTTAACCAACTTGCGTTCACCATCTACAACGGTAAAACAGACCCAATAGAACATGTCAGTCATTTTAATCAGCAGATGGCAGTCTACTCCAGGAACGAAGCTTTGATGTGCAAGGTCTTCCCCTCCAGCCTCAGGCCGGTTGCAATGAGGTGGTTTGACAGCATAAAGGAAGACTTCATCAGCTCCTTCAAAGAACTCACTCAAGCCTTTGGTTCACGTTTTGTCACCTGCCGAAGAGTGTCCAGGCCCTTGTCCTCCCTACTATCCTTGAGCATGCAAAAGAGGGTGAGACTCTGAAGGCCTATTCGGACAGGTACTGGGAGATGTTTAACGATATGGAGGGCAACTTTGATGTGATGGCCCTCGACAGGTTCAAGCTCGGCCTCCCCACTGACCACGGCTTGAGGACATCTTTGTCTGGCAAGCCAGTCACTAGCATGCGTCAGCTGATGGACCGCATCGAAAAGTATAAAAGGGTCGAAGAAGATCAGCAACAGGGGAAGGGCAAGGAAAAGGTTATCCCCCAAGAAAGAAGGGACTTTAGGTTGGATCGACTCAACGGTAGTAAACCACGGAGGGATTTTTCTACGACTACAGCAACGAACCCTCAAACAGTCAACACTGTATTCAAAGAGCCAGTACACCAAGTTCTGGAAAAGATTAAGGGCGAACCATTCTTCCGATGGCCGAATAAGATGGTGGGAAACCCCGAAAGGCGCAATCATAATCTCTTCTGCCAGTATCATCAGGACCACGGGCATACCACAGAGGATTGTAGGAGCCTGTGGGACCACCTGGACCAACTAGTCCGGGACGATAGATTGAAGCACCTTCTGCACCACTCCAGTGGCCGAGAAAGTCAAACAAGCACAGAATCCCGAAGAAACGATCCATCCAAGCCTCTGTTAGGAACTATCAATGTTGTCTTCGCCGCATTAGGAAGAACAGGATCCTTGCCCTCAAAGGTGATGTCATTTGCCTGTTCGTCCACAACTGGTGCCTACTAAAACCCGAAGAGAGCTAAGGTGGCAGCGCAACTGGTCATAGGGTTCTCGGATGAAGATAAGATGGGGACCATCCAACCCCATGACTACGCCTTAGTAATTACCCTCAGAATTGGGGGATACGACGTTAAGAGGGTGATGGTGGACCAGGGCAGTGCCGTGGAGATAATGTACCCCGATCTCTACAAGGAGCTGGGTCTAAAACCTCAGGACTTAACATCGTACGACTCTCCCCTCGTGAGTTTCGAGGGAAGAGTTGTCACCCTGAAAGGCCAGATACGCCTCCCTGTGCAGACTGGTTCTGAAGTGGTGGAGGTGGATTTCATAGTTGTGGATGTGTATTCACCGTATACGGCGATTGTAGCCAGGCCTTGGCTTCATGCACTAGGGGCTATCTCTTCTACTTTGCATCAGAAGGTCAAATACCCATCCGAAGGACAAGTTTATGAAATCTGAGGGGATCAGTCCATAGCCCGTCGATGCTTAGTGGCCGCCATTCAGCATGAACCAGAAACCGAGCACCCGTCTAGGGCCGAGAAGGGTTTATAGCAATTAAAGCCTCGGGAATTGCCTGCCGAGAATCCAGAAGAAGGAGCTAAGTGCGAGGATCTGACAAAAGTCACCATCGGAGACAATCCAGAAAAATTCTTTCAAGTCGGATCCGAGCTACCTCTTCCGGAAAGGGAAGAGTTAGTAGAATTTCTCAAGAAAAACCTTGACGTATTTTCCTGGGATGCCTATGAAGCCCCAGGGGTCGACCCGGAATTCATTTGTCATCATCTGAGAGTCAACCCACTAGTAACCCCTAAGAAGCAGCCTCTTCGGCGCCTATCTATAGAACACGCTGAGGCAGTAAAGGAAGAAGTAGCAAAACTCAAACAAGCTGGAGCTATTAAGGAAGTTTTCTACCCTGAGTGGCTGGCGAATACAATGGTAGTGAAGAAAAAGAATGGAAAGTGGCGAGTGTGCGTGGACTTCACCGATTTAAACAAGACTTGCCCTAAGGATCCATTCCCAATACCAAAGATCAATCAGCTAGTGGATGCCACTGTTGGCCATCCTCGGATGAGCTTCCTAGATGCCTTCCAAGGCTACCACCAGATACACTTGGCCCTGGACGACCAGGAAAAGACCGCTTTCGTCACCCCTATTGGTAACTACCACTATAAGGTGATGCCATTTGGCCTAAAAAACGCAAGATCCACCTATCAAAGGATGATGACGAGAATGTTTGAGCCACAGCTCGATAGAAATATCAAGATTTACATTGACGACATGGTGGTGAAAAGCAAGATAATTGCTGAGCATATAAAGGACCTTGAAAGTACCTTCGAAGTCCTCAGGGAATACAAGCTACACCTAAACGCTTCCAAGTGCTCATTTGGCGTAGGGTCTGGCAAGTTTTTGGGATACATGGTGACCCATAGGGGTATTGAGGTTAACCCCGACCAGATAAAGGCAATCAACAATTTGCGAGCTCCTCGGAATCCCAAAGAAGTCCAAAAACTAACTGGAATGATTGCTGCCTTGAACCGATTTATCTCCCGGTCAGCAGACAGGTGTCGGCCATTCTTCTCTTTGCTCAACAAGTGGAAGGGATTCGAATGGACTGAAGAATGCGCTGTCGCCTTTCAGCAACTCAAGGACTATCTAGCATAGCCACTAATTATGTCCAGCCCTAAGCCGGACGAAGTCTTGTTTGCTTACATTGCGGTGGCTCCCTGTGCTGTGAGCTTGGTACTGCTCCGAGCAAACTGCGGCATACAAAGACCAGTCTATTACGTAAGTAAATCACTGCATGAAGCCGAAACCCGTTACCTTCCACTGGAAAAGGCCATCCTAGCAGTAGTGCTGGGTACGTGAAAACTACCCCACTATTTCCAGGCCCATACGGTCATCGTCCTCACTCAGCTCCCGCTCAAGGCTATACTCCGAAGCGCTGACTACACTAGGCGGATTGCTAAGTGGGGTACCATTTTAGGGGCTTTCGACATTAAGTACATGCCTCGCACGTCAGTCAAAGGCCAAATCCTTGCGGATTTAGTAGCCAAGTTCACGGAGCCTCATTTAGAGGAAGCGATACCAACATCGGACGTGGGTGGAAAATCGGTTGGCATGATCTCTCAACAAAGTCCCTCTCATTGGGAAATGTACGTGGATGGCGTAGCAAATCAAAAGGGTTCTAGCATAGGACTAGTGTTAGTATCTCCAAAGAAGATAGTTATTGAAAAATCGCTAAAACTGAACTTCACCGCCATGAACAACGAAGCCGAATACAAAGCCCTGCTGACAGGAATGGCCATGGTTCAGAGAATGGGAGGAAAATCATTGGAAGCGTTCTCGGACTCGAGACTAGTTGTAGGTCAAGTGCAAGGAGAATTCGAAGTGAAAGATGAGAGAATGCAGTGATACCTGAGCCGAGTTAAGCGCTTGCGATCGGGATTTGACTTCTTTAATTTGCTGCACATCCCCAAAAGCGGTAATGCATATTCCGATTCCTTGGCCACACTTGCCACCTCCTCAGCGCAAAGTCTACCAAGAATCATCCTCGTCGAGGACCTGCAGGAGCCTACAGAAGCGAGGATAGAGGCAGTGCAGGTTCACCAGATCAGGGCTGAGCCTAGTTGGATGGATCCTATCATTAACTTCTTGCGGCATGACGTTTTGCCCAAGGAAAAAGGGAAGGCTAGTAAAGTCCGAAGAAAAGCAACCAGGTTCTGGCTATCTGAGGACCAGAGACTGTACAAACGATCCTATACAGGACCATACCTACTATATGTCCATCCTGAAGCCGCTGAATTGCTACTAGAAGAGCTGCATGAAGGGATTTGTGGGAGTAACACCGGGGGTAGATCTTTGGCCCATCGAACCATTACGCAAGGTTATTGGTGGCCGAACATGCAAAGCGAAGCCCAGGAATACGTGAAGAAATGTGATCAGTGTCAACGATTTGCGCCGAATATACACCAGCCAGGGGGGACCCTCAACCCACTATCCAGCCCATGGCCGTTCGCTCAATGGGGTTTGGATATCATGGGGCCATTCCCCAAGGCCGCGGGAAACAAGAAATACCTGCTAGTCGGCACTGACTACTTCACCAAATGGGTCGAAGTAGAAGCTCTTGCCAACATCCGAGATATAGACGTACAAAAGTTCGTCTAGAAAAACATCGTCACTCATTTCGGAGTCCCTCATACTCTCATCTCGGATAATGGTCTGCAGTTCGATAGCAAGGCGTTTAGGAGTTATTGCAGCGAATTGGGAATCACGAATAGGTATTCCACCCCAGCTTATCCCCAGGGTAACGGCCAGGCAGAAGCCGTCAACAAGGTCATTGTAAACGGTTTAAAGAAGAGATTGGACGACACAAAGGGCAAATGGGTAGAGGAATTGCCGCATGTACATTGGGCCTACAGAACTACGCCTCACAGATCTACCGGGGAAACCCCTTTTTCAATGACCTATAGGGCTGAAGCTGTAATACCTCTGGAGAATGGATTCCCGACTTTGAGAACCACTTCGTTCAATCTGACCGACAACAATGAACAGCTTGAGAAAAGTTTGGACCTAGTTGAGGAAAAAAGGGAGAATGCGATGGTTCGCTTGGCACATTATCAACAGAAGCTCAGGCAAGGCTACGACGCCAATGTAAAGCCAAGGCCTTTGGAACCTGGTGATCTAGTACTGAGGAAAGTTGTTGGCACTGCAAAGAACCCAGCTTGGGGAAAATTAAGGCCTAACTAGGAGGGGCTATATCGTATTACTTCAGGGGCTGGCATAGGGGCATATTTCCTGAAAGATCTAGATAGCCATGTGATACCTCGGCCTTGGAATGTAAACAACCTTAAAAAATATTATTATTAATCAGGCTTTTTAGTTAAATAGCATGCCGACTCGTCATTTAAACTGCATTTTCCTAAGTGTTTAAACTTAAACCCATTTATACCTGTAGTCCTCGGACCAGATGATTTGGGTTAGTTAGCACTCCCTTACAATTTTCCTAAGTGTTTAAACTTAAACCCATTCATGTCTGTAGTCCTCGGACCAGATGATTTGGGTTAGTTAGCACTCCTTTACAATTTTTCTAAGTGTTTAAACTCGAACCCATTCATGCATGTAGTCCTCGGACCAGATGATTTGGGTTAGTTAGCACTCTCTTACAATTTTTCTAAGTGTTTAAACTCAAACTCATTCATGCCTGTAGTCCTCGGACCAAATGAATTGGGTTAATTAGCACTCCCTTACAATTTTTCTAAGTGTTTAAACTCAAACCCATTCATGCCTGTAGTCCTCGGACCAGATGATTTGGATTAGTTAGCATTCCATTACCATTTTCCTAAGTGTTTAAATTTAAACCCATTCATGCCTGTAGTCCTCGGACCAGATGACTTGGGTTAGTTAGCACTCCCTTACAATTCTCCTAAGTGTTTAAACTCAAACCCATTCATGCCTATAGTCCTCGAACCAGATGATTTTGGCTAGTTAGCACTCCCTTACAATTTTTCTAAGTGTTTAAACTCAAACCCATTCATGCTTGTACTCCTTTGGGTTAGTTAGCACTCCGTTATAATTTTCTTAAGTGTTTAAACTTAAACTCATTCATGCCTGTAGTCCTCGGATCAGATGACTTGGGTTAGTTAGCACTCCCTTACAATTTTCCTAAGTGTTTAAACTTAATCTCGTTCGTAGCTTGTTGGTAAGCTTTATACTAGCTGTTCATCTTAGTACTAATTCTTACTTACATCTTCTACACGATATGATAAATGAGTTTGGCTATATTGTTATCTCAATTAAAAGGAACAGTCATTTGCAACAATAACAAGTCATAAAGAAAGTAACGGAGACACAAGAAATAAAAGCAAAAAAGGTTCATTAATTAAAAAGGAGAAAAGTTTACAAAATCCTCGCCTAACAGAAGAAAATATAGTGAATACAAAATAAGAAACCCCTAAGTCCCTAAGCCTTCTTCTGAGAGACCGAAGGATCAGCAGCTTAGTTTTTGGACTCTGGAAGGGTCTTCTTCTCCGTCAAAGCTTTGCCCTTGTCCTGAGGAGCCTCAACAGGCTCGTTGGACCGACCAGATTCCTTGGTAACCTCGAGGCTAGCTAGTGGGAGTTGGCCGATTATAGGTTGCTCCGAAGCCTCAGGAAGCTATGTGAGAGGAGGAGGATCAGACCCTGGGAGCACTCGAATTTTAGGGTCATAATAAACGCTCCCAAGTAATCTTAGGTCGGAATCGAGGGGGACTCCAGCAGCATCCAGTGCCTTTTGCCAAGTTACATCACAGTAATCTCGGGTAATTGAGGCAAATTGCTCTGTAAGCTGGTTCTCGGTCTCTTCCAACCCCAGCTGGTAAGCTGCCTTCCTCTCAGCCTCAACTGTCTCCTTTGCCAGTCGAGCATTCTGCTCGACTACTCGGGCACTCTCCTTGGCTTTCTGAAGTTCAGCCCTAATGCTCGACTACTCGGGCACTCTCCTTGGCTTTCTGAAGTTCAGCCCTGAGACCCTTCACCATCTCCCTCTCAATTGCTAGGTTGATCTCTGCCAGGTGCAACCTTTTGCGCTGGTCTTCGGCCTAAGCCTCAGCGTTCTTTAGACCAGCGTCAAGGCTGTTCCTTTGGTTGGTCATGTCCTTTAACTACTCAGAGAGTAGAGAGTAGTTCTCCTTGAGGCTGACCAGAGATCTTTCGGCCTCTGATTGGGATTGGGCTGCAACCTGAGCCTCGAGGTGGGCTTTCTTATTCCACTCCTCGGCCACGTATATCTGCTGGGTAACCTGCATGACAAGAGTTTTCAACGCAGATTAAAGACAGGGGTAAAGTAAAAAAGGAAAGGGGTACCTGAACTAAAAGGATCAATTCACTCACCATGGCAATATCCCTCTTGAGGGACTGGAAGAGCTCGTACTGGTTGAAGCGCCGATACAAGTCCATGTCCTTCGGGAGAAGAAGAGGCTGCTCTAGAGCCTCGGCAACAAGGCCTGCCCTCCCCCCGTCGTAGTTTCTGAAGGAGGTATCCCAGGGGATATGGGCTCCGTCTAACTCCAACCTGGGGCATCAGGAGCGGGGCCCTCGGCGCACCTCAGCCACATGTATGTCCTCTCTGCTCTCAGTGGAGGAGGCCCTCTTGTCACGGTGACCTTTCGTCACCTTTTGCTGCTTAGCACCTCTTGGAGGGGCCACTTCCCTCTCCTCAACATCAACAATTGGTCTCTTCTTTTTCGAATCTGGCACCTGCTTAGTGCCAAGATCTAGAGGAATCTGAGGGGGTGGTGGTAGAAAGTTCGTAGCTGGTTAGGACGTTCCAGTCCCTTTCACCTCTGCCTTAGTGCCCCTTTTCTTCATCAGGCTCTTTAAGTCCACCATGTCGTCGTCCGAAGAATCTTCGGGAAGGGCAGTTATCAGAATTGGGTGGACGCTAGACTGCCTGTCGCCTTTTTCCTCGGCATCCGAGAGCTCTATCACACGCTCCTCTCTTGCAGCTTCCCCTCCGAATGCAAATTTGTCAATCTGCTCCTCTAACGATGAGGTAAATGAACCAACCCTCTCGCCTACTGTGACCGGCTCAAGGGGAATCTGCTGGATCGGCTGGGCGAGCAGGAGTACAGCTTGGGGGTTTGGATGGGGAACAGGGGCGAGGTCATATGACGCCAAGAAACCTTTTCGGGCAATCCCCTTGCGTTATTGTGTTGCCGATCGACTGGTAGTCCTTCGGTTTCACTGTGTACCCGAGGATAAGCAGAACCGATCTGAGCTGCCCGTCCTCACTTAAGAAAATCTCCGACCTTAGTAGGTAGTTGAGGGCAGCAGTGTTTGTGAGGGTAAGCCGAGGAGCAACCTGGTCCCTATCTGTTAAAAATCAAAGCAAAATTTAGTCAGAGATTCAGAAATAGTAGTACAAAGAAAATTAAAAACTGCTACAAGCCGAAGATCCCAAGCCTACTGTTAGTGAACCTAAGTCTAGCGTGCCCCACCTGGCTCTCCTGGCGTGGTCAGACAGTGGTGACCGTCGTGCCATGCGCCCGAAACGATCACATAATCGTCCTTCATCCCCTTGTTGGACTTAGGAAGACAGGAAACAAGCCTAACAATATCGGATCGGGATTTTAAGTAATATCCCGCCCCTTGTTGGCTGTGACACTTGTACATGTATGCGACGTCCAGCCAGGTGAGCCCCAGTCCTAAGTGACGGTCAAGATCATCAAATGCCCCTAAGATCTTAAACATGTTGGGCGCATACTGGTCGGGACTAAGCCTATGGTTTCGGAGGTAATTAGTGGTGATAGGGCCCATGGGGATGGTCATCCCCCCTTCTAAGAAAGCAATAACGGGGATTACAACCTCGCCCATTCTCCGATCCGTTAGTATTTTCTCCGGTGGACAATACCTCACACCCATATTTGAGGGTATGCGATAGGTGGCCCTAAATTTTTCCAACTGGGCAGGACTATCCACCAGGTATTGGAGTTTGCCCATCACGACTAAACGGAAAGATGGAAGCACTGGGTGCGGTGGCCGAGGAAATAACTGTTCAAAAGTTGAGGCAACTGGCCGAAGAGAAAACTGAAGGATCGAAAGGACGAAAACTTACAGGAACTGAGCTGGAGAATGATCTTCAAACTCGCATAAGGATCCTCAAGGGCTCTGTGAAAGACTCAGATCAATTGCTGAAAGAGCGTGATGAAGCTGTGCGCTTGTTCTCGCCGGGAAGTCTAATAGTCTGCAAAATGAAGAAGAAGGGCCTTCTCCTGGGATTTTATACAGGGTTAAATGAGGAGGCAGGAGTTATTTCGCTCAAATCCCGGGGGAGAAGCACGCTCGTTGGATTGATAGCCCACCGTTGGATATGAAAGACAAGGTGCCGCCTGGAGTAATCAATGCAGTGCCTTGGAAATGCGAAAAAAAATGTTGGCAATAATGAAGCGCTTCTATCTAGGCCCACGCGCATGTCAGTTCATATATTTGTCTCCCCTCAAATTTCTCACCCCGTGACGAGTCAAAATCCCACCTCTTCGGATGCGAGGGAAAAATTGGGATTTTAAGGGGCTGTTGTGGGGGATGAAAGCCCAGACATACTTATTGGGCTGTGGGCCCTGTCCTGAGGAATACTGTACGCCCGAAGAGTAATAGCAAGTTGGGGCAGAATTCATCTGAACGCAGCCAACCCAGAAGTAAAGGACAAGTAACGTCCGAAGAGATCACATTTTGTCCGAAGAGTCTACACTCCTCGAACGTAAATAGTCTTGACCCAACCAGTGAATAGAAGGTCCGAATGTACTCTCGGGCAATCCCAACGACAAAGATAAGCTCTGGGCGTATCTGGGGATGATTGGGACAAGAAAATATCTTAAGGAAAAGTTGTCATCACCGCATAAAATGCACTGCAGCTGCTTTTCTGACGACATTAATGTGAAGAAGACCCCTGAACAGTGTAATCTCAGCTACTACCACTCACGGAGGGGCAAAGAGAGTACCTGATGGGACATACACTCAAGTGGATGCTTAGATGAAGAAAAATGGACGATGGAGATGATAGAAATGGGTGCTATATAAGCAAGAGAGGTCTCTGATAATGGGGATCGAGAAAAAAAAAAGGGGGAAGGAGGAATTAGACAATTTCATTGTAGTTCCAAGAATTGTAACCACCTCACATTTCAATAATAAGCCTCTTTGGACAGACATTTGTAAAAGAAGATGAATATAATCTTATATCAATGAATCCTCAAATGCTATAATTAACCTCTGTTTGATTCACACCTAGCCCAGTTCTTTCGCCCACTCTCTACAAATTCATTGTCTTAGGTTCATTGGGCTCGTAACCCATCCCTCTTGGGCTTGGGCTGCCAAATCAGACCTTACATATAGCATACTTGTTTTTTTTATAAAACCATATTAGCTGTGGTTTTGGTCAATAAAGATATGCCATGTGAGGAAGAGATGAGGAGGTTTCATCCTTATGGAAAAGGAAAATGCAATGCAGTAAAAATATGTGTATACAATTCAGTTCCTTGGAAAAAGGATGATTTTTTTTTCCTAGGCATAAAAAGAGATGATATTTTGTGTCAATATGACAAATAATTGTTTGCAGTGAATCTTTGAGTCGATGACAAACAACCATTTTGGAGTCAATAACAATTTGTATGTAATAAAAACAACCCTAAGTAATAATGGTCCAATAGCCTTCGATGATGTGCAAGTAAGATGGTAGTAAGCCAAATAAACTTCACACATGCCTAACAAAACAAAAAGACACTGCGTGTATTTTTCAAGATAGCAATATATAATTAATAATTTACGTTAATAATAATAATAATAATAAGATGAAAATTTTAGATTTATGGTACATCTCTTTCGGTAATTCAATTGTTATAATAAAAAAAGGGAAGATTTGAATTACCTTTCTCCTAAAAAAGATCAACTATATCATTGAAATATAAAATTCTTGACCATTAAACTTCTTTTTTAATATAATCAAATTGAGTGAGCCTAAATTTACAATTTTACACATAAAATCTATATTAATTTTCTCACTATTGGGGCAGCACGTGCAGCCAATGCTATTTAAATTCAATGATATCAATGAATCTAAGATTTTGTCAACTTGTGCTGAGAAAGAAAGAGAATTCTCTTTATTACTTCATTAAGTCCTCCACCTCATCAAAAATTTGCATCTATGTTATTGTCATTGCATTAATTACATGTCACGTGCTAATGCATAAATGCATTAATTTTAAAGTACTAATTATTTGAAGATGGTGTACTAATTATATTTATATAAAATGAATTTATGTGATGGATTTTAAAATTTTATATATGAAATAATTTATTTGAAATACTTATGAAATAAAAAATAAAAAATAAAAAAATAAATTGATTTGGAAGATGAAATTCTTGCCAAGTGTCACATTCATTGGAAAAGAATTAGGGTATATTTAGTAACTGATTTTTTTCCCTTATTTTTTGTTTCCAAAAACAGTTTTCTATTTTTGAGATTAAAAACCTGTTTAGCAACCCAAAATGGACAAAAAACAAAAACTGTTATCAAGACTCAATTTGTAAAAGAAACTAAAAACATGCAAAATGCTGTTTTTAGTTTCTATTTTTCAAAAGTCAATAAAAACACGCATTTGAATTAATGAATCTATCTCATTTAATGAGTTAGTGTTAGAGATCAAATCCTAGTAACAACGTATTTTATTATTTTCTACTTTTTTTTCTTCAAAAAACTATTTTTAAAATTTCAACTAACCAAACATGTTTTTGATTTCAAAAATACAAGAAAATTGATTTTTCTTTATATTCCCAAAAATAAGTTTTTGAAAATAGAAAATAAAAATTGTTACCAAACATAATCTTAGTTAGCATTCCACCTCTTCAAATTTTTTTCATTTATATTAATGCATTAATTACATATCATGTGTTAATAAGCTAACTGCATTTATTTTCATGAATTAATTATCTATAAATGATATACTAAATAATATTTATATAAATGAATTTATAAGGTCATTTTTATAAAATTTATATAAGAAATGATTTATTTGGAATATTTATTATTAATAAAAAGATGAAAACAATTTATTTGGAATATGAAATTCTCTCTCATATATGGTTTCTTTGGAAACAATTGAAACAAAAATATCAGTAGACAAGGCAAATTAGATAACACAATCAATAAATATAGAAAATGTATATGTGTATGTGACCAATATTGTATATTTTAATTTACTAATTAGCCTTAATAATTTACATTTTCTAACTCCTTTCAATGACAAAATTTATACATGTGTTTGACCAATACTATAATAAACTAACTTGTACCATGTAATTAAACAACGTATTAATAGGGTAAATATATTTATTTTCATAATTTAGTTATTTGTGTAAAATGAATTTTCATTATTATTTTTCTAATATATATATATATATAACAATTAATTGATTTTAAAAATGACATTCTTGATCAAATTTACTTACTTTACAAAATGTTGGAATAAATTACTTAAAAAAATTATTAACACACAATTAAGAGTATAAAATAATTAAATATTTTACGTTTAAATTAGTGAAAATAATCAAATGTTTTTCAATTCACTCAAGTAATAAATTCATATTATTAATTATATTAATTCTAACAATTTGCATTCCACTTTTTCTAATCACATATTTGAAGTTGATTCCCCAAATGTTGTAATACATAATAAGTATTTTACATGTACTATAAGAGAATTTGTTACAAAATGTTACAAGGTAACACAAAAAAAGAAGACCAAGAACATAACAAGAGACAACTAAGGCTTATACCCTTGTAAGACCACAAAAATTTCCACAGAAAAGCCCAACTAGAAAAGACCACAAAAAGCTCCAAAAGAAAAGCCCAACTAGGAAAAGAGCCGAGTCATTACCAGACTGATCCAACTTTCATAGAAGATGAGCCAGGTTATATAAAACAAACGTTACTTTAGGGTTTTTTTTCCCCTCTTTCTTTTTTTTTTTTTTTTTTTTTTTGTGTCAGGTTACCTTAGGATTTGAGGAAACTAAGAAACCTAATACTTTACATTAGAAAATCTATTTATTATAGGTTGTAGTTAACTCAATTAGTAAAATCTCTGATAAAAAAATACAATCATCAAAAGTTGATGCTCTATTTAAAAAAAAAAAAAAACCTAAAGTAGCTAAACCATACTATATAGACACTCCACTCTTAATCCTCTTGAACTTCTTAATCAAATACCTCATTACAAAAGGCCCAGCCGCAGCCAGCAAAATATAGTTAAAACGCACTGATTCCTTGGGCTTGACAGCAAATATTGCAGACCCATAAGTTAAAATCATTGAAGCCGCGACAACAAATATTTCAAATTGATCAAAAGGGAACCTCCGTGCATCAGTGCATGTGAGTGACGTGATGACCAAGACTAAAGCTGAGGGAGCCAAAGCGTTAGGAATCAAGAAAGCATAGAAGGCTTCTTTTTCAGATGCATAAATGGCTCTCCCTGCCCTATGTCCATGGTCATTACCTTGCCAAACCCCGCTAGGAGGGTTAACCCCAGCTTGAAAGGACACTGCAGCAATCAACGTAGCAACCACTAAGAGAACGTTTCGGACTTCGGTTGGTGAGTCCCGGTCTTCTTCGTATTGGAAGTACTTAAACCAGTTCCTCCAGCTATATCAGAATTGTAGCAGAGAAGATCACAAGGAAGCAAGAGCAGAGCATGAAAAACAAGTAGAGGTTGATCTGAGTAAGGAACAAAGTGCTGCTTTGAGTAAGGAACAAAGTGCTGCTTAAACGACATCAGCTCTATGAGTGAAAATCATGTTCATACGACAAGTAGCTTAGGCTTTGTTTTAATTGTATAGATGCTCAGACGTGGGAAAGTCTGTTATTGGTATGATGTCACGTGTAGGAGTTAGTTATTTACAGATATGAGTATTAGTTATTCTGTTAAGAGTCTGTTAGAGTATTTCTGAGCTTAGGTCAATGTGTATATATATAGTCTTGTATTCCCATTTTTACAATCAATGAAATATACAGAAATTCATTCATTTTTCTGATAAGCTACGAGTATTTTGAGGTAGCTAGGTTAGCCATTTTTTTCTTTGCAAGCAATCATATAAGTCTCTGCAAAACCATACGGTCTTGCACTTGCATGACGTTTTTTATCATTTGTTTGCTATATATAGCATACTTGTTTTTTTTAAAACCATATTAGCTGTGGTTTTGGTCAATAAAGATGTGCCATGTGAGGAAGAGAAGAGGAGGTTTCATCCTTATGGAAAAGGAAAATTCAATGCAGTAAAAATATATGTATATACAATTCAGTTCCTTGAAAAAAGGATGATTTTTTTTTTCCTAGGCATAAAAAGAGATGAAATTTTGTGTCAATATGACAAATTATTGTTTGCAGTGAATCTTTGAGTCGATGACAAACGACCATTTTAGAGTCAATAACAATTTGTATGTAATAAAAACAACCCTAGGTAATAATGGTCCGATAGCCTTAAATGATGTGCAAGTAACATGGCAGTAAGCCAAATAAACTTCACACATGCCTAACAAACAAAAAGACACTGCGTATATTTTTCAAGATAGCAATATATAATTAATAATTTACGTTAATAATAATAATAACAACATGACAATTTTAGATTTATGGTACATCTCTTTTGGTAATTCAATTGTTATAATAAAAAAAAGGGAAGATTTGAATTACCTTTCTCCTAAAAAAGATCAAGTATATCATTGAAATATAAAATTCTTGACCATTTATAGCACATCTAGGATGCCCGAGACAATACCAAACATACCATTATACAACACTTCTATTTATGCTATATTTATTTAAAAAGAAGGACTCAAAAAAATGTTATATAGCATGCTTTGGAAAGAGCTTTTTGTCAGTCATCTCCACTTAATTTGAAGAAAGTGTAATACTACAAGTGAGAGCTATGCAAGGAAAATGATTCTCTCCATTTCAAATGGAAAAATTTCATAGTAAAGATAATATACTTTTTAACGTGAAAATTCCATAATATTTATAACTAAAGATACATAGAGGGGGGAAAAACATCGAAAAAGCAAAATCAAACAGACCCATGCAAATTTGTACATAGATATAGCAGCTGTCCCACGACAGTTTTATGGCCTAATAATACAGAATCGGAACATGCTAGACGTCTTCTGAACTTTATTTTTGATACAACTGATGGAAATTCAAACTTAGACGCTTATTCCTGAATTTTTGGGAATCCCACTTCCACATTTTCTGCAGAAATTCCCACTTCTACATTTGTCACACAGATTCTCTTGTTCTGAATTTTTGATCTCTTGTTCTTGATCTGCACTTGCTTTGTACTTGACCATATAAATCAAACCTCGTAGCACAAAAGGAAAAGCAATTGCAGTCAGGGCGTACCGAAATCCAGAAGAATAACCAGCTGGCGTGACAGCAAATATGGCCGATACGTAAGTTCCAAGCATTGAAGCTGTGGCAATCAATACTTCTAAATGGAATGGGAAGTTACATGTGAGAAAAATAATGACAAGAACCGAAGTGGAAAGAGCCACAGTGTTAAAGGCCAAGAAAATATAGAACTCGGGATTTCGAGACGCATAAATGGCCGTCCCTGCAACATGTTTATAACATGAATGGTCTGGCCAAATCCCTTCATCAAATCTTTCTTTACATAAAGTGACATTCTTTGCCGTATCTTCTTGCCAAACACCACCAGGAGGGTTAACCCCAGTTTGAAAAGTCACTGCTGCAATTAGAGTTGCAACTATCAATAGAATGTTTCGGACATCGCCTGTCTGGTCTTTTTTTGGGTCATATTGGAAGTCTTTAATCCAGCTCTTGCTTTTCTTATCAAGTGGAATGCAGCTAGCCATTAATTTTTCTCAAGCAATAACAATGTATCAATGATTCTGTTGTGTCTCTAGTCTTATCTATATATAATAGAATGATAGTTGCTTGTCCCTCTTATTATCATGATAGATTTTGGCCACAACTCTATCACTCACAACTTAACACATAAATAAATTGTGACAAAATTTATTGTGTTAGCATTTTCTGAATAGTCCATTTATCTTTTCCTTGGCCCAAATGTTTGGTACATTGTCAGAAGGCGCATGCTGTAGATTGGTATACGTGATTCACGTGGGTTGCGTATCCATCCATATCTATTCGGTGGTTTACGTGTTCAAAAACATATTACCCTACTACTCAAAAGTTTATTGCATAATGTTATTAACTGTACGGTAACATTAGAAATCTATAAAATAAAATAAAAAAGAGTTGATTTACTTTCTATGATAGAAAATAAAGAAGAGAAAGAAGACTGTTGTTTACAAGCAAATTAACCAGCAATACATCATTTTTTTTTTTTTTACCTCTGTTGTTTTGTTATATTGAACATGTAGAGGGAATTTTTTTCGTTCTTGTTTTTGTTCACTCTTTCTTCTTTTCTTTTCTTTTTCGTATCTCATTAACTTGAAAATTTTCTCTTTCTTTTACAAGCAAACCTGCAATACATCATTGTTACATTTATCAGCTGCCAAAAATTAGTGGAGTTGCATCCTTGTTTGGCAAAAATTAGTGTGCATAATTCATAGGGACCACTAAATTTGACTCACAAAGCGTAAAGACAAACAAGTGGGCTATTAAATAATAGTCACGGGACGTAAACCAAGGAAAACAACAGCTATAAAGTAAAACAAAAGTAATCTACTGTTTTCTAATTATGCATGCACTTACTGCTCAGGGAAAATGACATTTAACTTTAATTTTTGAACTATATTTCAAACTATATAGCAAAATACTCTTGTTTTTTAATTTGATATAGTTGATGTCAAGTTATGCATAGAACTCAATATTAATAATATCAAGTTCTAAGCATATTTTTCTACTTAAATTTTTTTGAAAATTTTGTACAAAATTTGACAATAGAAATGTTGAGTTCTACTTTAAAATACCCATTTGTCGAGTTCCAAAAAAGTGGTATTTTGCTGAAGTAGTTTGAAAAGGGGATTATTTGACTATATAGTTTAAAAATTAAGGTTATTTAGCCATTTTTCCCATCTAAAGACTGAAAGTCTTGGACACAATTTTTGTCACTAGCATGATATATGTGATTATAAGTGATAAAGAAAAAGTAATGAGTTTATCTACATGTGATAATTTATTAATTATAGTTACACATATTATTAAATTGTGGCAAAAATTGTAACAAATGAAATGGTAGTCGAAAAATTTGTCTAAATATTGCCCAATAGTGCAGTATGTGATGCATGAAAATTATATTTTTGTGCTCAATAGTGCTAATTAATTGCATACGGAAGGAGTCGTAAACAAACACAATAAAAAAAAAATTTGAGATTATGTTGTACGGAAATTAGATAATCATATTGGGATCTAATCTTGCTAATCAGTGCAATTCTCATCATATTTAGGGATTTTTGCCAATTATTGGAGATTATTATGCAAATATTTGTAGATAATCATTTTTTTTTTCGCTTCCAAAATTACACACGAGAAGGACCATCTGTTGGAGAAATTTTTCTTTTCTCTTAGGTCATTAGAGATCTGATTAGTAGGGGAATTGAGTTTGTTTGGGGGTAAAAGTAACATACATGCCTCCTTTAGGGCTCACTTGGACCGTAGTATTCTCAAAAGAAAAAATAGTGGGTTAATCCCACATTGAAAAATGAATGTAAGTTAAAGAGGTTTAAAGACTGTGATGTGTATCCAAGAGTTAGGCTCTTTTGGATATACACCACTGTAAATTTCTTTAAAAAAATTTCCCCTATCTCCCCGTGTGTGTGTGTTAAAAATATTTAGTATTCTAAAAAAAAAAAGGGCTCACTCAGACCAACCAAAAAGTTTTGTTAGGTTCTAAATGTTTAGAACAATTGGCAAATCGTGAATACAAACTTGTCTAGATATAGATCTTAGAGTCTATAGATTTTATTAAACAATGCTCAAGGTGATTTAAGTCAAGATTCAAGAACATACAAGCTGCAAGAAGAAGACTTCATATTCTGCCTGGTTCCATCGATCGAAGAACAAGCTCGATCAATCGAAAATCGTATCTGCAGAATTTTAAGTCGGCCCAAACAGCAGCTTAGACCCATTAAGGATTAGGGTTTCAGATCTACTTCTCCCACTATATAAAGGAAACCCTAAGCCACGTTTTTTAGACTCTTGAGAGAGAGAAGATAGTGTATCTTTTGTATCTAGAGTTTTGTACCCAAACCTCTCTAAGTCTTTGTTGTTCATATTGCGGCTTGTGTGAATCTCTTGTGAGATCATTGAAGAGTTTTCCTTCACATAAACTTAGGGTTTTCAAGGTAGAGATTAATTTCAATATCTTGATGATCAACTTAGTTGCTGCCTTTGGAGCTTAAAGAATAACAAGCGTGGGTGCTTGTAGCTGATTGGAGAATCCAAGAAAGAAGGAGTTCGTGGATTCGGAGCTTGCATATGGTCGTGTCAGTAAGTTCTACTGGTGGGTAGCATTAGGAAGTCAAGCGGAGAACTTGTAAGTCCTTTTGTATGAACTTCGATTCTTTCGTATAGTGGATTTAGGTTTACCTTGAGGATAGCTAGGTCAAATCCTCCCTAACTTTTTTACGGTGTGGTTTCCTGGGTCATCATATCATTATGTTATTTAATTTTTCGCTGCTATATATTCTTGATATGATTGTTTGATTGTGATAACCTAGATTTGCATAATTTGACTAAGTTAATCACTTGACTAATCAACTAGGTTAATCTGGTTGGTTTAAGGAGTCTAAATTTCTAACAAGTGGTATCAGAGCGGGTAGCTCTTCTGTTTTAGATCTTTTGATTTAAGAGCTGATCCTTGACCCCTGCTGTCATGGATAATTTGAAGTGTCTTTCTGATCATGTTTCTGCTCATGCTTCTACTGATTTTATTGATATTTGTGAAACTTTTCGTAAGGAATTATCTAAATCTTTGAAAATTTCTAAGAAATTTAAAGAAGAGTTAAAATTGGCTAATCTTGAAAAAGAGGAATTGATTATGAGATTGGATGAATCTAATAAAAAGAATGAATTTTTGAAAAATCAAATTTCCTCTCAATATGAGAAGATGAAAAGCTTGGAATAAGAGTTAGTTGAATCTAAAGCTAAAATTGAAAATTTGAGTACCAAGCCTGCTGTTGATAACAGAAGTGTTTCTGTTTCTCTTAAGCCTAAAACTGAGAAAGTTTATATCCCTCATTTTAAGAGGAATAATAAAGAAAAGGCTTATTTTGCTAGGTTAGACAAAGGTAAAAGTTCTGATGTAGACGCTGAAGTTTTTAAACCTAAGTCTAAACCTACTGTTAGAGAGCATAATAAATCTGTTTTTGTGCCTACCTGTCACCTTGTGGTGTTGTTGGTCATATTAGACCAAATTGTTCTTTGTTGAGGCAAAAACCAAAATCTAAGACTAGATTTGCTGTTAAGAATACTGATGTTCCTAAATTTGTTCCTGTTTGTCACTTTTGTGGTGTCCGTGGTCACATTCGTTCTAATTGTCATAAATTAAAATTTAAACATCCTGTATTTCAATCTAGGATATGTGATGATATTTCTCCTACCATAAGTCTAAATAAATTGTTTCATATGTTTTTGAAAAATTTAAGCTTGTTGGCTTGTGAAAGGAATTTGCAGGATTTCAATCTTTCTCAGAAGATTGGTGTAATCCCTCAAATACACTCTGCTTCACATGGATTTTCACCTACAAAGCCGAATACTCGTGCTAAATGGGTGAGAAAAGATTCTCCAAGGTGAGTGTTGCTAACTTATCCCTGATTTAATTCTTTCAATTAATTGTGGACATGTTTTGTTTTTGTTTTTGGTTTTTTTTTTTTTTTTTTTTTTTTTTAAATCCAAAAACATTGAAAATTTTCAAAAAGACAAAAATATTTTATTTTATGTCTTGTTTTATTTTTCTTGAGGATTACATGAGTTATAATATCTCTCTCTTGATTTAGAACATGCTTTGTGTGAGTATGTACTAATTTGTACATGTACTCAAGGGTTAATTAAGAAATTGATATTTCTTATTTGTGTACCCTCTATAGCTTAGTTAAGCACTGTCATGCATTGCATTTGCATTGTTTATTTAGCATAATATGTGTTTTTTTGTTTTTTGTCATATAATTTTTAAAACCAAAAAGATTTTTGTGTTTTGTATTTCACATCTTAGATTTATAATCAAGGATTGGCCATATTATCTTTACATAACAAGTTTATGTACCTTGTTTAGCTTTGATAAGCGTATTTATTGCAGTTTACTAGTTGAAGCTTTGTAATGCATGTTGTGTGGGAAAGATGTTTATGGTGTTTATCACTCTGTCTTAATCTTGAAGTCACATGTTATTTGACTGTCGGACTTGATCCTTTTGAGAAAGGCATAAATAACCATCTCACCACTGTTCACTAGCCAATCATGAACACCTTAGTGCATATCATAAGATTTTGTGCTCGAGAAAGTGTAGCACATGCACAAAAAGAACATAAGGTGTAGCCTCGATTTAATTGCTTAATGCTTAAAATTGGTGTGTACTATTAGGCTTGATACCAAATCACATAATTAAAATTGGTGTGTACATTATGAGGTAAATTCAAGAAACTTACATGATTGCAAGCTTAAGTTCTAGGAGATGTGGGAGTTATATGATATAACTCTTTAGGTGATAGTCTCTTTTAAATTCTATGTGATGAATTTTGTAGACTTTGTGATTGATTGCTATTCACATATCACCTCATATGTATCTCAAGCTTTTGCTAGTTGCACACACTACACAAGTTACTCTTTGCTAAACTCGGTACATTATATTGTGTGTGATTTTGTTGTGGCCATCCAAGATTAAAAGTTCCTTGATTTTAATGCAAAATGTGTATAATGTTTGCACTTTGAGTACAAATTGATTGAAAATCTTGATTTTGGAAGATCTAGGCTAAATTCAAGTGTTTTTGAAAAACTTTTCATCTCATACTCATGCATTTTTTATAAAACAATGTGCTTTGAGGAGTTTCTGCATTAAAATGCTCTGTTTTTCAAAAATCTGATTTTTCCAGATTTTCGATCGATCGAACCTGTTTTTCAATCAATCGAAATTGCGATTAAAATTTTTGGTTTGAGTCTGCCTAACTCGACTGATGTTCGATCGATTCTCGATCAATCGAAACTGAAAATTTTTCAGTTTCTATGTTTTTGACCAAAATTTTTTTTTATGCATCATTTGTGTTTATGATTCACATGCATTGCATTGTTTTTGTATTCATCTTGCAGTTTTGCAGTCATATCTCTCATTGTTTTCACACATAACATGCATACACTTTGCTACATTGGGTACTCAACTTGATTTAAAAATTGATTAATTAATTTTTGAGTTTTGTACATTCTAGTATATGCTATTTCTTATGTGTGAACTGTAGAAAATATTTTTCTTAAGAGATATGATGGATAATCAATGTGCAAATATTTTCTCTACTCATGCAATTGTTTTGGGTCACATAGTGCCATGTTTGCATTTTATTGAAAGAGAGAATATTTTTTTCTTCATGTGTATCCTCACCTTAGTTTTTAACTTTAGTTTGTGTGTCTTCCCCCCCCCCCCCTCCCCCCTCCTTTATTTTTCCCCAAACTGTTTTTCCTAAAACTTGTTTTGTTTTTCCTATTTTTATAGGGGAGAAATTTTTTTTAACCTTTGCGGTTCTTAGGGGGAGTTGTTGCTCTTCATAGGGGGAGTTCTCTCTATTTTCTATAAAGTTGAAGTGGTTTGTGTCCTCTTGATTCTCTATTTTCTCTTATCCTTTATTGCGTATGTTGACTGTTTACTCTTTGTATGAGTTGTCTTTGTCAATACGTGACAAAAAGGGGGAGAAATTATAAGTCACCTTTGCATATCCACCGGTCTTCTCAAGGAGGAAATTATAAGTCTCTTGCAGACCCACTTCATCTCCATCTACCTCATCTTCAGATTCCCCAACTATTCCAATTGATTCCAAATCAGAGTGCTCACCAAGCTCCTTCACAAGTGCACCCAAATCATCTGAGGAATCCACATGAGCAATGGTCATAAATGCGAAGTAGTTTCCTTCTCTGTCACAACTCTCTTCAGAATCAAAATTTGAAGAATTTGAATCACTCAGCGTTGTGGCATACGCCTTACCCTTTCCTCTTAGATAATTTGGACACTCCTTCTTGAAATGTCCATGACCATTGCATTCATAACACACAATGTCTGAAGGAAATTGAGAATCCTTCCTTTCTGTCCTCTTAAACTTTTTCCTATCACCTCTTGAAGATGAAAACTTCCCTCTGTTGAATGGTTTCCCACTGTTCTTCATCTTCAGAAATTTGCGGAAGTTTTTCGCAAGAAATGCTACTTCCTTCTCCACTCCATCTTCTTCGGAGGAATCATCCATTCTTTCGGTGATGGTTTTGGGAGCAAGTGATTTACTCGTCTTATGGGAAGGCAGTCCAAGCTCATACGTTTGAAGAGACCCAATGAGCTCTTGGATCTTAATTTCATCCAAATCTTTGCTTTCCTCTATGGCTATGACTTTTGCTCGAAAGCTCTCCGATAAGGACCTCAAAATTTTTCTCACCACCTTCGCATCTTCAATCTTCTCACCAAGATTGAGCTTCACAATCACAATTTCATTGAGCTTCCCATAAAACGAATCAAAGGACTCATCATCTCCCATCTTAAGCTCTTTGAACTTAGTGGTAAGCATCTAAAGTTTTGTGTCCTTAACTTTCTTTGTACCTTCATAGGTAGTCTCCAAAATCTCCCAAGCTTCCTTGGCAACTGTCATGTGAGATATCCTGTGGAATTCATCTAGAGACACACCACAGAAAATAGCATTTAAAGCTTTACTATTAGCATTAGCCGCCGCAAGAGCTGCCTTATCCCAAGTGGATTTTGTAGCCTCCGGCCTAGTCCACCCTACTTCAACCGCATCCCAAACGGTATCCTCAATAGAGCATAAAAATGCCCTCATTCTGACTTTCTAGAAAGCATAATTGTTACCATCAAAAAATGGTGGAACATTTAGGGATTGAGACTTATCCATCTCAAAAAGGGTCAAGGATCACACTCAGGTATTTAAACCACAGCGAGTGTACCTGCTCTGATACCAATTGAAAGCTCGGAAATGTGTCGAAATCACACGAGCAGTTTAGACCCCTAAATTAAAGTTACGGCTTGGTTGATTTTACACTAACTTAATACTAAGTGCGGAATAGTGTAAACACAAGCGTATAAGCACGACAACTACTCTAATCTATATTTAAAGCAACACAGCAGTAAAAATAAAATAAACAAGAGTAGGGAAGAGAGATGCAAATATAGATAACACCGAAACATGTTTTCGAAGAGGAAACCGAAGAACTCGACGAAAAACCTCTCCACCACCCTCCAAGCGGAAATCGATCCACTAGATAATCAGTTGGGATACATGGGTTAGCAAGAGACCCTCCAATCCAAGGCTAATCTACCCGATGTACCTAAACCCTCCAAGCTCCTACTCCAACAAGGCTTCTCAGAACCGTGTCTTGTCTTAGTTCTCCGGATCCCGCAACAAGCTCCATGTTGCATCTACCATCATCGGATTCTTCCAATACTTCCCAGTAGCACCAAAACATCACTTGACACTCTCAAAGGGTGTTATAAGTGTTTGAGCTATCAACCTCTCAATGGTATGAAAATTGAGAGGTAGGAGATGAGGAAATTCCTAAAACAAATGTGTAGAGGATTGTGAGTATAACAATCTCTAACTCTCAAGGTGTTTGGCTAGGGTTTTCTCTCAGAGGCTCTCCTTTCAATTGTGGATAATGTGGGTATAAATAGTGTGGGTACAGAAAGTGTGAATCAGACTGAACAGGCTGGCAGAATAGAATGTTTCGCGAGTGTCTCGCGGGAAGGCCTTACACGTGAGATACTCGCGAAACACAGCTGTCTCCACCTAGCCTGACTCTTCGCATTCCAGCATGTGCAGGGCACATGTATCACTTCGCGGGAAGCTAAGTCGCGAGATACTCGCGAGAAATCTTCAATTTTCAAATGCTTGAGTTTTTACAGTCTCTCTCTAACACACAACCCTTACAATGAAATCCCACAACAAATACAAGGTACAACAGATTGAATATAATTACAATCAAATTTGACATTAGCATTCTTCAATATTAATGCTCTTACAATGTCAAAAGGCGCACACTTTATATTGGTATACGTGTTTCACGTGGGCTGCATGTCCACGCGATTAAAAAAATATTACCCTACCACTCAAAAGTTTATTGTATAATGTTATTAACTGTACGGTAACATTAGAAATCTATAAAAATAAATAAATAAATAAAAAGTGTTGATTTACTTTCTAAGTTTCTACGATAGAAAATAAAAAAGAGAAAGAAAGACTTGTTTACAAGCAAATTATCCTGTAATACATCAATTTTTTACTCTGTTGTTTCGTTATATTGAGAAGAGGATTTTTTTTTTTGGTTCTTCACTCCTTTTATTTTCTTTTTTGTATCTCATTAAGTTGAAAATTTTCTCTTTATTTAATAAGCAAACCTACAATACATCATTGTTACATTTATCAGCTGCCAAAAATAAGTGGAGTTACATCCTTGTTTGGTAAAAATTAGTGTACATAATTCGTAGGGACCACTAAATTTGACTAACAAAGCGTAAAGACAAACACGTGGGCTATTAAATAATAGTCACGGGACGTAAACCAAGGAAAACAACAGTTATAAAGTGAAACAAAAGGAATCTAGTGTTGTTTTTTTTTTTTTTTTTTTTAAGGACTGATCAGAAAACTTTATTTATTTATTTATTTTTTTTTGATGGGATCAGAAAACTTTATTAAACTAGAAAAGAAGTACACGTATAAAAAAACCTTGTGTAAGTCCAAGGCCAGCTACATGCAGCTGGCCATACACTGAGGCTACACTAACGTGGCTAAGAAAAGACCCATACTAAACGATTATATTTGTAAAAAAAAACTTGCATAAGTCCAAGGCCAGCTACATACAGCTGGCCATACACGGAGGCTACACTAACGTAGCCAAGAAAAGACCCATACTAAACGATTATATTTGTAAAAAAAAACTTGCATAAGTCCAAGGCCAGCTACTTACAGCTGGCCATACACTGAGGCTACACTAACGTAGCTAAGAAAAGACCCATACTAAACGATTATATTTGTAAAAAAAAAACTTGCATACAGCTGGCCATAGACTGAGGCTACACTAACGTATAGTGTTTTCTAATCATGCATGCACTTACTGCTCAGGGAGAATGACTATTTAACTTTAATTTTTGAATTATATAGTTAAGCAGCCACATTTTCAAACTATATAGTTAAATATTCTTGTTTTTGAATTTGATATTGCTAATGTCGAGTTTTGCGTAGAACTTAACATTAATAATGTCGAGTTTTACGCGTATTTTACAAATTAAAGTTTTTACAAAATTTGCACAAAATTTGATAGTAAACAATGTTGAGTTCTACTTAAAAATATGCATATGTTGAGTTTTAAAAAATGAGTATTTTGCTATAATAGTTTGAAAAAAAGTTGTTTGGCTACATAGTTTTAAAATTTATGCTATTTAGTCATTTTTCTCATTTAAAGACAGGAAGTCTTGGACACGATTTTTGTCAGTACCATAATATATGTGATTATAAGTAATAAAAATAAAAAATAAAAGTAATGAGTTTATGTGTATGTGATAATTCATCAATCATAATTATGTATAACATCAAATTGTGACAAAAATTATGACAAATGATACGGTACTCATAAAACTTGTATAAAAAATGCTCATTAGTGCATAGTATTGTGAATGTGCTGCATGAAAATTATATTTTTGTGCTCTCTAGTGCTAATTAATCGCGTACGGAAAGAGTTGTTAACAAACACAATCAAAACAACTTTGAGATTATGTTGCACGGAAATTAGACAATCATTTTGGGATCTAATCTTTCTAATAAGTGCAATTCTCATCATATTTAGGGATCTTTGCTAATCAGTGGAGATTATTATATGCAAATATCGACAGATACTCGATTGATTTTTTTTTTTTTTTTTGCTTCCAAAATGACACTCGAGAATTAAGGACCATCTGTTGGAGAAATTGATCTTTTCCCTTAGATCATTAGGGATCTGATTAGTAAGGGAATCCGGTAAAACATACATGCCTCCTTTAGAGCATCAGTATTGGTGGTACCAAAAATTTTAACTTTTGGTACCACAAAAAGCTATTTTATCTATTTTTACCATCTCACTTTACAAAACACCCCACATGAGATTCAGTATTATACTTCGAACGTGCCTTATAAATTGACATTTAACTGGTGAGGGTAATGTCACAGAGCTTTTGGAAAACTTTATCTTGTGGAAAAATTGTCACCTATGAGCAGCAATTGCTGACTTGAAGATGGCATCTAGTTTGTAATGTACCTTAGAGTGTAGACTCAACATACCTATCCACAAACTTTCTTACTACTGGGCCCAAATGTTCTTTTATTTCTTCCTTTTTTATCATGAAATGTTGTTGGAGAGATAGTGTAGACTATGTTCCAATGATTCTAAACTTGTGTAAATTTGACCAAAATATATATTCAGTCTTTAAAGATTTTGCATCTTACATTTGATCGTGGCCCGTGAGTAGACATTGGAAAGGTAATCTTAACCTCATCTCAAAGGTAGTCAATTTAGTCCAATTAGATGCTAGGATGTTTGATTAGCTTAGAGCCAGTCCCAATTAATTAGTGTTTAACTCAATCAAAACAGGTCCAAGTTGGGATTATGCTTTCTAATCACATTTTTATTAATTTGTGAATAGATTTGATTGAAGGAAATGATAAAAAATTAAGCCTAGGAACTTTTGCTTTAAAGCATTCATTTTAAACTTTTTCTTTTATTTATGTAGTTAGGTTTATGTTTTTGTATGTCTTAAAAGCATGTTAGGTTGTTAGAGTTAAGCTTTCAAGTGTTTTTATGCATTTCTGTTTCTAGGTTAGGGTTTAGGGTGTGTCTGCATACCTCAGAAAGATAGGAAGGTAAGAATGTGTGTGAATTTTAGGGATTTGAACAAAACTTGCCCTAAGGATGATTTCCCTCTTCCTCACATAGATGTTTTAGTGGATAACACAGCTAGTAGTGTCTTGATGTTTTTCATGGATGGTTTCTAGGGATATAACCAAATCAAGATGGCTCCTAGGGATATGACCAAAACTACCTTCACCATAGAATGGGAAATTTTACCACCTCACTTTACAAAACACCCAACATTAATGGTTTTATTTCAGCATTCAACACAATTAAATAATATAAATAACACAATAAAATAATATATCCACTATAATAAACAATGACCACAACCACACCCACACCCACAACCACAACCACAACCACCACCACCCAAAATGAATCCCTAACCAAAAACTAAACAAAACTCAAATCCAAAGAGAGAAGAAAGGGCGAGATGGGTCAAAGATGGGTCGGCAATAAAGGCAAAGATAGGTTGACTAGGGGCTTGGGGCTTTGGTCGACGGCGAGTGGAGGAAGAAAGATGGGTCGACGTCTGGGCAAGGGAATTGGGCTTGCGAGGAATGGAGGAAGAAAGAAAAAAATAAAAGGGAGAAGAGAAGGGTGGTGGCAAGTGGAGGAAGAGGTGGGTTGAAGTTGGGCAGGGGAGATGCGTCGGTCGGCGGCTGGGCAGGTGAGATGGGTTAGCAAGGTGGAGGAAGACAGAAAAACATCTAAGGAGAGAGGGTGAGAGAAGTGAAGATTGATGAAAAGAGAGAGAAGGAGCTACAGTGGAGGAGCAAAAATGAGAAATGAAAGGAAGAGGGAAAAAAAAGGAGGAAATAATCATTTAATAATATGAGCTACAGTGGAGGAGCTAATAATTTTTTTTTTTTTTTTTTTTTTTTTTGTTTAATATCTGCTACAATGCATGCACTACCAAAGATGGTTGTACACTCTAGTTCAACAGCCAAAAATTTTATCTTTTCCACCATTGATGCAGCTCATTTTTGTTATATTTAGTTGTTAAATTTAGCAATTTGGCACCATCAATACTAATACTCTTAGTCCCATGTTAAAGTGGTATATTGTGAAATAATTTACGCCCCTTGACTTATTTATAGAGAATAATTGTACCAGTGAGGCGTGAATGAGTTTGGCTTGTATTTTGTGTTCTTATGCACTAGAGATGGAAGTATATTCAGATTTACCGCCCCCAAATTAATATTCTATATGTAGTTGTGGGGCCTGTGGGCCTGGTGACCTCGGCCCACTTTACATCTGGCCCAGGGCCCATGCCGAGAAAGACAGATCGTCCGAGGACGATGCGTGGAAGCCTAAGCTTTAAAAATCCCCACCGAGGATAACCCTGTCCTCGATGGACCGAGACTAGCTTCAAGTAGGGGAACAGGCCCAGGACAGGTTGTCACCTCCACACTAAATGTGCTCACCTAACCCTCTGGCCGCACTAATGGAGATGTGACTCTTGGACAGGGCAACCTTGGTTATTGTGAATCACTTGAGTATTGATAAGTGCAGCTGATGGGAAGGACGGTCAGAGAAAAAGCGCATGGATGATCAACAGATGGAAGAGAGAGATGGGAGGAAGAGGACTATATAAGAGGAACCAACAGAACAGCTTGGAGGGGGGGAAAAGGGAGAAAAAAGAAAGAGAAAGATGAGGAGAAAGAGAAAAATGGAGAAAAGGAGAGGAGAGGGACAAATATAAACCTCCTCGGATCAATGCCGAGGAGCAACATTAAAGTGTAACTTGTATGCTCTGATCCTCAACGGTGGTGAACTCATCATTTGGGCTCCATTAGTTTGCTATGGCCAATTTCTTTAACCAACTCTCTAGAAATATATTGTTTGGGCCTTTCCAAATTAGGTCTCTACAATTGGCGCCGTCTGTGGACAAGAATTTGTGCACTAGCAGGCACAACGGACAATCGTTCCTAAGTAGCTAGTTTACGGAAATTTCGCAACAACGCGTTTGTAAAAAAAAACATTGCAGAAAAGTAGAAGATTCAAAGGAAAAAAGAAGAAAAATGGTAGTATTTTATTAGATGAAAAAGAACTACAAGATACAAACAAAGGCTCAGACAGACTTGTTTTAAAGCCGATTCTACAAACAAAGGCCCGGACGAGCCTGTTCTAAAGCTGACTAGGGGGAAGGCAGCTGAGGCAGGCTTGTTTTAAGGCTACCAACATCACCCAAGCCGGTGCGGTGGTGCTGGCGTGAAGAGAGGAGCAGATGCAAGGGTGCCTGACAGCCCTTCCCCACGATGTTCCCTTGATTCTCTTCCAGCCCCACGGTGGTTGACCGTTGGAGACGGCAACACTCGGGCACTAGACATGACGTAATCTTGCACACCTCCACTGATGTGGGTGCGCCCCGCGGAAGAGCGTTATGTACTTCAGGGACCTTCCCTCTTGGCAACTAGGCACGACACCATCAGGATGACGCCCAAACTTTGCCGCGCCGGAGATCTGACGCGGGCTATAACCACAACGACTCTCGGTCGAGGGAGGAGGACCTCTGGCCTATGTGCCCTTACTCCCATCCAAGGCTGTTCCATTTCTCCAAACTCTTATCACAATTCTGGCAAGGTTATTGAGGGGGCTTTGAAAGTTGAGGGGACATGTTTTTTGGTATGTTAGAAGGTTCGTGGAGTGTATAAGGACATCTCCCCCCATATAGCCTTAAATAGAGGGTGAAGATTGATGGGAATTGATCTACGCAGAATTCGAAATAAGGATTATCGGCGACATTAATCCTGACCAAATTCCAAGGCGGCTGTCAACCGTTCGATCTGCATCAATCCATGAAGATATTAATGAGAGTGTGCCTCGTGTGTCCAAACGTCAAGCGCGGAACGCGAACAGTTAGAGGACCACCTCGTAACTGATGAGGGCAGAAACTTGAACTGAAGGCGGCGTTACTGCCACAGTAAGGTTAGAGTCCCAAACCACCCTTGCCCAGGGCACTGCGGGGTCAAGGGTCTGGTCCACAGGATGACCCACTTTCGACGAAGCAGGGCTAAGGCCATCATCACGCCAAAACTGATATGGCCAATGCTGAGGACAATCTCCTTTACCCCATACAGAAGTGTTAGACAGAACCAAGGTCTTGTATGGTCCTCGGACTCAAACCTATGGGGAAACTAACCACTTTAATATACCTGGGTACTAGACAGAACCAAGGTCTTGTATGGTCCTCGGACCTAAACCTATGGGGAAACTAGCTGTTTACAGAAGAACAGAAGTGTTAGACAGAACCAAGGTCTTGCATAGTCCTCGGACTCAAACCTATGGGGAAACTAACCACTCAAATATACCTGGGTACTAGACAGAACCAAGGTTTTGTATGGTCCTTGGACTTAAACCTATGGAGAAACTAGCTGCTTACAGAAGAACAGAAGTGTTAGACAGAACCAAGGTCCTGCATGGTCCTCGGACCCAAACCTATGGGGAAACTAGCTGGTTACAGAAGAACAAAAGTGTTAGACAGAACCAAGGTCTTGCATTGTCCTCGAACTCAAACCTATGGGGAAACTAACGACTCAAATATACCTGGGTACTAGACAGAACCAAGGTCTTGTATGGTCCTCGGACCCAAACCTATGAGGAAACTAGCTACTTACAGAAGAACAGAAGTGTTAGACAGAACCAAGGTCTTGCATGGCCCTCGGACTCAAACCTATGGAGAAACTAACCACTCAAATATACCTGGGTACTAGACAGAACCAAGGTCTTGTATGGTTCTCGAACTCAAACCTATGGGGAAACTAGCTGCTTACAGAAGAACAGAAGTGTTAGATAGAACCAAGATCTTGCATGGTCCTTGGACTCAAACCTATGGGGAAACTAACCACTCAAATAGACCTGGGTATTAGACAGAACCAAGGTCTTGTATGGTCTTCAGACTCAAACCTATGGGGAAACTAGTTGCTTACAGAAAAACAGAAGTGTTAGACAGAACCAAGGTCTTGCATGGTCCTCGGACCCAAACCTATGGGGAAACTAGCTGCTTACAGAAGAACAGAAGTGTTAGACAGAACCAAGGTATTGTATGGTCCTCGGACTCAAACCTATGGGGAAACTAACCACTCAAATATACCTGGGTACTAGACAGAACCAAGGTCTTGTATGATCCTCGGACCCAAACCTGTGAGAAAACTAGCTGCTTACAGAAGAACAGAAGTGTTAGACAGAACCAAGGTCTTGCATGGTCCTCGGACCCAAACCTATGGGGAAACTAGCTACTTATTGAAGAATAGAAGTGTTAGACAGAACCAAGGTATTGTATGGTCCTCGGACTCAAACCTATGGGGAAACTAACCACTCAAATATACCTAAGTACTAGATAGAACCAAGGTCTTGCATGGTCTTCGGACTCAAACCTATGGGGAAACTAACCACTCAAATATACCTAAGTACTAGATAGAACCAAGGTCTTGCATGGTCTTCGGACTCAAACCTATGGGGAAACTAACCACTCAAATATACCTGGGTAGTAGACAGAACCAAGGTCTTGTATAGTCCTCGGACTCAAACCTATGAGGAAACTAGCTGCTTACAGAAGAACAGAAGTGTTAGACAGAACCAAGGTCTTACATGGTCCTCGGACTCAAACCTATGGGGAAACTAACCACTCAAATATACCTGGGTACTAGACAGAACCAAGGTCTTGCATGGTCCTCGGACTCAAACCTATGGGGAACTAACCACTCAAATATACCTAGGTACTAGACAGAACCAAGGTCTTGTATGGTCCTCGGACTCAAACCTATGGGGAAACTAGCTGCTTACAGAAGAACAGAAGTGTTAGACAGAACCAAGGTCTTGCATGGTCCTCAGTCTCAAACTTATGGGGAAACTAACCACTCAAATATACCTGGGTACTAGACAAAACCAAGGTCTTGCATGATCCTCAGACCCAAACCTATAGGTAAACTAGCTACTTACAGAAGAATGAAAGCGTTAGATGGAACCGAGTTGTGGTACGGTCCTCAGATACAAATTTGAAGGATAGCTGATTGTCTCATGAGACTAAGCCCGGAACGGAACCAAGGTATTGAGCAAAACATTAAAGCATAATGAGTCAAAGGAAGCACCAATCAAAGAACCAAAAGTAAACTATTGAATATATATTTCAAATAGAAAATATGTAGTTTCATTACAACGTCGCCATAAAAAAAAAAAATTGAAATGAAAAAGAAAACGAATAAGCGTGTCCCATGCCATCGAAGCGGGGTGGCCCACGAAATGCCTTACTCCCCCAACTCAATGGGCAGCTTATCTTGAAGAGCCTATTGAAAGGCTTCGACTAACTCCTAGGGACCCTAACTCTAAAGGGCTACTTCAGGGGACCCTTCCACGGTAGGAGGAATCTAGGGGGTAGTAAGGGTGGCTTAGGAGTCAGCAGGAAGCCTCATCGCATATTGGGGCGTTTCTTGATTGTCAATTCCAACCCCCTCTAACGCTCTACGGGGCTCAGGCTCCTCAAAAAGTCTGTCAGCTGAAGATGTGTCCTCAGCAGTTTTGATCCGACTTTCACTTGCCTCTGGCAAGGCCGACTCTTCCTCGGATGTAATGGGTACAACCTCGCGAATTGCGGGGGGGTAATACACTCTCGCCGCCCTCCTAAGGTCAGACGAGGCATTAACTCCCGCTTGGTTGAAGGCTTCATTCCAGGTCTGGGAACAAAAGTGCCTGCACGCTTCAGGGACCTGAGCCTTGAAGGTAGCTTCAGTCTTGGCCACCCCCTCGGCAAAGGCCTCCTCCTCCGCCTGTTCTAAGGAACGCTCAGCATCTATTCTCGCAAACTCAGCCAGTTCTTTAGCCCTCACGGCCTCGTCCCTAGCATACTTAACAATACCCTTTGTCCAGACCGCCTTGGCCAACTTTTTCTTCAGGTCGACGATATCCTCTTTCGCAGCCCGCAATTGGCCCTTGACTTCCTGTAAGCACTTTGTCTGATCCTCAGCCTGCCTCGTAGCCCGACTAGGTCAGAGGCCGCACTATCTCTAGCCTTTGTCATCTTCTCCAGATTTTTAATAGCCTTCTTGAGATCTGCCTTAGATCTCTTAAGGGTACTTGCAGCCTTCAAGAACTTGTCGCGCTCCTTCGCCAGAGCGCTACTCTGGCCGTCAACCTCCTCATCCAACCTAAAAACAGCCTGAATAGCCTGCCAACCAAAACAGATACGCCGTAAAGGGGAGGGGAGGTGCTAGGCAATAAAATTCAAACGAAATAAACAAGTACCAGAGGTCCTACCATGCCCAGGTATCTCTTGATGATATCAGCAACCTTTGATCCCTTCATGCTCCCAAGCTCAGCCATGTCAACGGGAAGGAGAAGGGACCTCTCCAGGGCATCGGCTACACGAGCCCCCTCACCTCTTCAAAAATCCCAGATAGTAGCGTCATCCATCAAAGGTTTTCCATGGAGCATGGCAGCGGGCAGCCAGGCCTGGGGCTCGGACGGTTGAACGATTTTTTTCCCTTTTCACTGACCACCCAGCCTTAGTTGTTTAGAGGGTCATCGGGCTTCATCCTCCTCTGGAGAAGGATGGGATCTATCCCCATCCACTGGGTTTTTGCCCTTGGAAGGCCTCTTCCTCTTTGGCTCGGGGGACTCAGGCCAAGACTCCGAGATTGGTGGGGTGTGTAAAGACCTGGTCTACGCAGGAGAAGGCTGAGAACTGGGTAGTAGAGGCTCGGGTTATGACTCCATCGGCACCCCTTTCCCAGACTTGCCCTCAAGCAAGTCAAGAAGGCTAATTGGGGGCTGTCTCCTAGGACCCATCTCAGTTTGGGTACCGACCTTCGGGGGATGAAGATTGGCTTCAGACAAGGGGGGTCCCCTAGGTCACCGGAGGGATCCTCGGGTTGATCAGCTCAGTCAAATACACTGAATTCGTCCTCAGATGAGCTTAATTCGACCACTTCCTCTTTTTCCTCTGAGCTTCCTTCCTCGGCCTCTACCGCTTTATGGGACGAGGGAGAGCCTGCCAACAGAATGCCTTCCGGAATAGAAGATCCTTTGGAAAGCGCAAAACCGTCCTCTACCACAATGATTTGCCTAAGCCGAGGATCTTTTGGGCGGCTTTAATCTGGTTATCGGCCTTGTTCAGAAAAAGCTCCTCCCTAAGAACGGTTTCTAAATCCTCCTTGTTGACCAGATGAAAATGATGCGTGAAGGCGTGCGGATCTGCAGAAAGATAAACAAAACTCCTATGATCAATCAACCAAAGAAAATTCTGTGCTACAGAGAGAAGAAGACTTACAGAAATGGTGAGATTCTCCTCCGATAAGCTTTTTACGCTGGAAGGGGGCGCTTGTCAATGCGGAAATTGGACTAAATTCAGAATATATGCACCGAAGTTCGTAAGTGCGCAAATGAGGAGGCCAAGCGGTTCAAACGAATATTTATACCTCTAATTAAAGTTAACCAAATGTAACTTCCCGCCCATAAAAGCAAGAAATCTCTGCCAAGGGATTACCATCACACCGTTGGAAGAGAGAAACATGGAGCCGCCAAAATTTAATGCAAACGCGCACTGAGTCTCAAAGCACCAAAAACTTACATTGGGCAAATAAAAAGACTCCAACGCTGACGTGGACCGAGGTTGGGTGAATCATGTAGAGGGCCCGGGAATATCAAAATCCTCCTCCCCGTCTAAGGATACGGACAGTAGGATTTTGAGGGGCTATTGTGGGGCTTGTGGGCCTGGTGACCTCGGCCCACTTTACATCTAGCCCAGGGCCCATGGCGAGGAAGACGGATCGTCCGAGGACGATGCGTGGAAGCCTAAGCTTTAAAAATTCCCGCTGAGGATAACCCTGTCTTCGGCAGACCGAGACTAGATTCAGGTGAGGGAACAGGCCTAGGACAGGTTGTCACCTCCACACTAAATGCACTCACCTAACCCTCTGGCCGCACTAATGGAGATGTGACTCTTGGACAGGGCAACCTTGGTTATTGTGAATCACTTGAGTACTGATAAGTGCAGCTAATAGGATGGACGGTCAGAGAAAAAGCGCATGGATGATCAACAGATGGAAGAGAGAGATGGGAGGAAGAGGACTATATAAGAGGAACCAACAGAATAGCTTGGAGGGGGGGGGGGGAAGGGAGAAAAAAGAAAGAGAAAGATGAGGAGAAAGAGAAAAATGGAGAAAAGGAGAGGAGAGGGACAAATATAAACCTCCTCAGATCAGTGCCAAGGAGCAGCATTAAAGTGTAACTTGTATGCTCTGATCCTCAACGGTGGTGAACTCATCATTTGGGCCCGTTAGTTTGCTATGGCCAATTTCTTTAACCCACTCTCTAGAAATGTATTGTTTGGGCATTTTCAAATTGGGTCCCTACAGTAGTATTTTTATAATATAAACAATTTGTAGTATCTCATAAAATATTGATAGATTATACAAATTTTATAAAAGCTCCACTTTATTGTTTTTTGTGAAAATAATATTGTGATATTTCTTCAGTGATTCTTATACAATTAAATTTAAGGCATGTGGCTAAGGAAAATATATTTTCAAATTCAAAATTAAATACCAATTTGGTATGAGTAAAAAATGCTGTCTAAGGAGTTTAGGCTTTGTTAACTCAAGCTCAATAGTGCACTTTTCAAACTATATCTTCAATATGCTTAGTTTTTATAATTTTCTTGAATACTCTTTTTTGTTCAATTTATTGTTATTTTTAAATACATTTTATTGAACTTTCGGGTAATGTGCAAAGTCGCATGAGATATCAATTGAAAAGAAAATTGAGTTTTTTGAAAGTCTAATTAAATTGGAATGATAGTTTTCTATTGTTATTTGTATGTCAAATATTTGTTATATATTCTTAGCAATTATTGTATTACATAAGTTTTTTATTATTGATTATGAATGGTAAATGAAATTACTTCTTTCTAAATAAAATTTCAAAATTCTTAAGAGGTTAAAAGTTTCATTAAAGCAAAAGTAATCTCAAAACACATCAATAAAGTTAAGAATATGTTACAAATACTATATAAACTCTCAATTTAAATTCAATTCTTTATATAACACTTAAAGATCTTTCAATTACTCAATAATACTAGTGCATAAGCCAAGCTTATGATGTTAGAAAATACATAAAGAAATTAAATTAAGAGTTTCTCTGTAATTTTAACTTAATTATCTCTCACAAAATAAATATATATTAAAAAATCACTAACATTTTTAATCGAAATAACAAACATATGCATACCTCTGCATGTTTATTTGTGTTTGAGTTTCATACAATTTTATTTTGGTCCTAAAATTTGTCCAAAAATAAGATTTGGAGAGAAGAGAGCAAATTTAATTGATTCTACTTTACAATGCAAGACGAAAGCATGCCACATCAGTAGGGGACACAAGCGTTATGACGAAGAAAAGGATTAACATTTTCTTTCCTGGTGGGTTTGTACCTACATGTTACAATTATTTGACGCTCACATGTGATAAAGGAAAATTCATACTTTTTATATTGTAGATTAAAAAAATGTGTACAATATTATATATTTTTGGAAATATGTATAATGTTGGACATATTTGTTTAATCTATATATATATATATATATATATATCAACTATCAACTAAAGCATAGATTCTTCTCTTAAAAAACTAACTAATTAAATCATAGATGTGCTTAATAACGTGACGACATAAAAAAGGAGCGTAAATTTTCCAACTGGAAAGCACTTCCTCTATTTTGGATGATGAAATTTTCTTCAACATTCACATTCACTTGTCCAATTGGCATGCTCCAAATAAAAGATAGCATGTGATGGGCCATGCTAGTTAGAACGGATCTGTCTAGCACCAATAATACAAAATAAGATTTGATATAGAATTCAAAATCAATTAGCACCGTCAAGTAAAAAATGTTTGGCCTATAGCATCAATAATTCAAAACAAAACTTTGTTAACTATCAAATTGAACCTACGAAAAATAAAAGGAAACGATCACACTTCAAATAGAAATAGTAATGAATCAAGATGTGATATAGACCCGAATTCTACATATTTTTATTAAGAAAGTCTATAGACACAATTTTTGTAGCATAACCATTTTAATAATCTTATAACTTGTGATTATGATTAATAGAAAAAAAAAAATGATGATTCCACATAAAAGTGATAGTTCACCAATTACAATTGCATATATCATTTATTATGACAAATTCGATTGTCTTTTTGGGAACTAAATCTAAAACTCAATCTTGACCCAAAGGAGACTATTAGCTATCAGTGTACCTCTTCCGCCTATAAGATCAACCAAGCAAAAAATTTGAGAAGCAAGACACGTGTGTTTATATAACATTCATCTGTTCCCAATTGGTATGACATAAAACATAAATGATATAATCTAATAAAAATAGAAATTCTTATATTGACAACAACAACAACTAAAAAATATGCAAATATATAAAATTTTACAATTTTCTTCTATGAGTACGTTATTTCCTTATCAAATCCTTCTACATAATATTAGCAAAAGAATAAGTAATAAACTATAAGTTCATTTGAAATATTAATAAAAGTATTAATTATTGTCATTTAGTTGTTTTATTATTTTTATTTACTGACCTCTAGTAGTCTAGCACACACCCCACTGCTTAGTTGTAAAGACTAAAAATATACTACCTCATCCACATGGCTCAACCCATTACCTAACATAGTTTAATTTTTTTATTTTTTATAATGTCTTGTTCACTTAATTTTAATGCCCACTAGTCTAGTCCGCTACTCCAATCCAATGCGACACCCCATCCACCCCCACTCAAGAGACAAGAGCTAATCAACACAATTACATACACTTACACAAGAGCCAAAAGATGAGGAGTATTGTTCAGGACACAACTTTCACCACAACTTTTATCACAACTTGCTCACCTGGCAAGTTGTGAGTGATGAAGTTGTGAGCCCACCACTATTACTCCACCCCTCACAACTTGTCATGCGAGCGCAAGTTATGGCAAAAGCTGTGGCATTACTCAAAGATGAAAGCCTAAGGGTGTGTTTGTTTGGAGGTAAAATAAGATGGATGGAAAATTTTGGAAAGAAAATAGGGAAAAAAAAATTTTGGAGTGTATTCGGTTGTGTAGAGAGAAAGGAAAATAAAAAGTAGGGTCTGGGTGTTTTCTCTCCAGGCTCACGAAAATTTTTCTCTCCAAAATGGGGAAAAAACTGTGGAGAGAAGCTTACCAACAGGATTTGCCCAAAATGCCCATCACATTCTTCTTTGCTAACATTTTTTTTTTTCTTTCTTTGTTAATGTTCACGTTGTTTTAGGATTTTTTTTTTTTTTTTTTTCATCCCACTTGTTTGGTAAAAATTAGTGTGCATAATTCATAGGGACCACTAAATTTGACTCACAAAGCGTAAAGACAAACAAGTGGGCTATTATAAACAATAGTCAGTGGACGAGTTCTTGATCTAAACTAAGGAAAGCAAAAGTTATAAAGTACAACAAAAGGAATGTACTGTTTTCTAATAATTATGCATGCACTTGATCTAAAGAGGGAAGACTATTTAACCTTAATTTTTTAACTATACAGTTAAACAGCCACATTTTCAAACTATATACCAAAGTACTCCTATTTTTTAATTCTTGCTGATGTTGAATTCTGCTTGGATCTCGACATTAACAATGTCGAGTTCTACGCGTATTTTACTACTTAATTTTTTCAAAAAAATTTACACAAAATTTGATAATAGAAATGTTGAGTTCTACTTTAAAATACACACATGTCAAGTTCTAAAAGAGTGGTATTTTGCTAAAATAGTTTGAAAAAAGAGTTATTTGGTTATATAGTTTTAAAATTAAGGTTATTTAGCCATTTTTTCCGTCTAAAGACATAAAATATTGGACACAATTTTTATCACTACCATGATATATGTGATTATAAGTGATAAAGAAAAAGTAATGAGTTGCACATGATAATTCATCAATTACAATTATTACACATATCATCAAATTGTAGCAAAAATTGTGACAAATGGTGTGGTACACGAAAAACTTGTCTAAAACATGCTCAATGGTACATAGTATTGTGGACGTGATGCATGAAAATTATATTTTTGTGCTCAATAGTGCTAATTAATGGCATACTGAAAGAGTCGTTGACAAACACAATCAAAACAATTTTGAGATTATGTTGTACGGAAATTAGATAATCATTTTTGGGTCTAATCTTGCTAATCAGTGCAATTCTCATCATATTTAGGGATCTTGCTTCCAAAATGACACTCGAGAAGGACCATCTGTTGGAGAAATTGGTCTTTTCCCTTAGATCATTAGGAATCTGATTAGTAGGGGAATCGAGTTTGTTTGGGGGTCAAACATACATGCCTCCTTTAATTTAGTCCCATGTGAAAGTGGTATATTGTGAAATAGTTTATATCCCTTGACTTATATATATATATATATATATATATATAACCGAAACTCCTGAAACTTCTACAATTTTCCCCATCAACACAATATTTAAATAAAATTATTTTTGTTTAGTCCAAACTTAACAATGAGTGAAATAAAATTATTATTTTTGTTTAATCCAAACTTAACAATAAGTGAAATTCTATCTCTCTAACAAGTCCAACTTAAACTCAAACTCATCGTTATCATTTTTTAAACAAAATTATTTTTGTTTAATCCAAACTTAAATAAAATTATTTTTGTTTAGTCCAAACTTAACAATGAGTGAAATAAAATTATTTTTTTTTAATCCAAACTTAACAATAAGTGAAATTCTATGTCTCTGACAAGTCCAACTTAAACTCAAAATCATCGTTATCATTTTTTAAACAAAATTATTTTTGTTTAATCCAAGCTTAACAATGAGTGAAACTCTATCTCTCTAACAAGTCCAACTTAAACTCAAACTCAAACTTAAACCGAAGCCTTTGACTTTTTGTTGACCTCTCTAGAATTTGCCACATCATTATTATTATTTTTTAATTATTTAAATTTTTTACACCTCATTATAATTTATTTTATTTTTTAATTTCTTCAATTAGATTGAAAAAAAAAAATAACAACTTAAAAATACAAACATAAATTGTATCAATCCAAAGTAGAGTTCTAAAGACCACAAAATTTCATTAAAAAAAAAATACACCAACTAACCGTGTATATATAAACACTCTCCAATTTAAAGGAGTCCAAGAAAAAATCAAATACCTTAAAATTCTTGAACTCTATGTTAATACCGTGTATATATCAAACGCTTTTTATTTTTTATTTTTTAAAGGAGGGGTATATACAAACGGAGAATGTATGTAATCAGGTTTTTTACTAAAGATGTAATTAAAAACTGGATGCTACTTTGAAAACCAATTTATTGAAACCCTAAGATTGAAAGGGTAAAAACAAACGAAATTAAAACCAACATCAAAATCTAAATCATATTATTATACGATTGAAAGAGTTTTTTTCTTTTTTAATTATGTATATATAATAATTGAACTCTTCGAATACTAAAAGATCATGATATATTAGAACTTTGGGAGACTAACCACTTGGTGGACAAATTATTGGCACCAACATAGATGGCTCTCAGTGGTGACTGCTTGATTGGTGAGGAAGAAAAAGAAGTCGCATTATATATATAATTTCGATCTCAAGTCTCAACAACAAGCTATTATCCTAGGGTAAACTTAGCACTAGGTTCAACCCACCAGTAGATTGTTTCATCTAAATAATTCCATTGTGTTTTAACTGCTGACTTTTTGGTTAATTTTTTGTAACATTTGAAATCTTCTTGCAGATTTTAACAATTATAGCAATGGATTATTCTTTTGAGAGTAGAATATCTTTCTTTTATATTTCTCTATGTGTAGTTACATTTTTTTTTTGTTTATATTTTGTTTCAATAATTTGTAGGTGTTAAGTTCTAAAAGTTTAAAACAATTGGCAAATTGTGAATACAAACTTGTCTAGATATAGATCCTAGAGTTTATAGGTATTATTAGACAATGGTTAAGGTAATACAAGTTAAGATTCAAGAACATACAAGCTGCAAAAAGAAGAATTCGAAATCTACCTGGTTCGACCGATAGAAAGACAAGCTCGATCGATCGAAATACGAGTCTGCAGAATTTTAAGTTCGGCCCAATAGCAGTTCAAGCCCAAAAAAGATTAGGGTTTCAGATCTACTTCTTCTAGTATATAAAGAAAACTCCAAGTACATTTTTATAAGGCTTTTCAGAGAGAGAAGAGTGTGTCTCTTTTGTATCTAGGGTTTTGCACCCAAAAAAAACTCTTTCATATCTTCTACTGGTGTTATTCCTTGAAAAATCTCAAGATCTGGTGTTGTAGAAGTTGATGCCTTCTCTAGTCATCAAATGTGCTGATGATATAAACATTCAAGGGTAGTTTTGGAGTTACAAACAAGAGAGTTTGTGTTGATAAACCTTTGAGTGGAGTCTCAAAGTCACAAGTATGGGTGCTTGTATTGCAAAGGCCCAGGAAAGAAGTAGTCCCGGGACTCGAAACTATCATGGGGTCGTGGTAGTAAGTTCTGCATGTAGTAGCAATAGAATGTTAGTAGTCAAAGTCTTATTGTAAACTTCAATTCTTTCTACTAGATTTGCTTTTTACCTTGAGGATACCTAGGTTAAAGCTCTCCAGGTTTTTTACTAGTTTGGTTTTCCTAAGTCATCATATCGTTGTGTTATTTACTTTTCCGCTGCTTTGCATGATATGATTGTTTTGTTTTAACCTAGATCTGAATAATAAACCTAAGTATTTACTTGGTTAATTAATTAGATTAAACAATCTAGTTTACAAGGATCTAAAAACCTAACAGTAGGCACCAAATTTTCTAATTCTTTAGTTTCATTTGAATTTTTGGGTTTATTTTTTGCATTACATGAAACTGTGTGGCATATTTCAACGGCATCTTTCTCTTGTATTTCTCTTTTGTGTGTAATGACTATAGTCATATATTTTTTCTATTGTTTCAATAATTCTAGGTTTAGAATCTCCTAATTTTTTTAAATTATTTTTTTGGCATTTTAGAAGTTTTAACATTTAACCTTTTACATTAGTTTTAGCAATATCTGAACATGTTTGGTAGATTTCGACAACTATACCATGGGTAATTCTTTTGAAGATAATTAATATTTCTCTTATATTTCTCTACTGTGTAGCCATATATATTTTGTTTTGTTTCAACAATTCCTAGGCAATGAATCTTCCGATTCGCAAATATTTTAAGTTTTGACTTGTTCATCAAATTGTAACACAAATTCAAGTCAGGTAGGAGAAATTTATGCAATTGTATAGTTTCATAATCAATTGTATAGCGGCTAGTTTATAGAGAATAATTGTACCAATGAAGCTTGAATGAGTTTGGCTTGTACTTTGTGTTCTTGTGCACTAGAGATGGAAGTATATTGAGATTACCCCACCCCCCCCCCCCCCCACAAAAAAATCTATATTGTATTATTTATAATTATTAAAAATTTTAAGAGATTTCAAAAAAATAAATAAATAAGAGTTTGCCTCCCTAAAAATTTGAATCACCACCCCCCCCCCCCCAAAAAAAAAAAAGGAGAGAGGGACGTCTTTTGAACTCAAAAAAAAAAATGTAGTATCTCATAAAAATTTGATAGATTATATAAATTTTATAAAAGCTCAATTTTTTTTTGTGAAAATAATATTGTGATAATTCTTTAGTGGTTCTTATACAATTAAATTTAAGGCATGTGGCTAAGGAAAATTTATTTTCAAATTCAAAATTAAATACCGATTTGGTATGAGTAATAAATGTTGTCTAAGGAGTTTAGGCTTTGTTATCTCAAGTTCAATAATGCACTTTTCAGACTATATGTTCAATATGCTTAGTTTTTATAATTTTCTTGAGTACTCTTTTTTGTTCAATTTATTGTTATTTTCTAAAATATATTTTATAGTATTTTGTTGAACTTAAGGACAATGTGTAAAGTCACATGAGATATCAATTGAAAAGAAATTTGAGTTTTTTGAGAGAATAAATTGGAATTATAGTTTTTTAAAATGATTTTTGATTAATGTATTGCTTTGTTATTTTTTGGTCAAATAATTATTATATATTCTTAGCAATTGGTGTATTACACAAGTTTTTTATTATTAATTACGAGTGGTAAATGAAAATACTTCTTTCTAAATAAAATTTCAAATGTTTAAGGGGTTAAAATTTTCATTAAAGCGAAAGTTATCTCAAAACCCATCAATAAAGTTAAGAACAAGTTTTTTTTTTTTTTTTTTAAATACAAGGAAGTATTTATATTCTAGCATAATCTAAGTGTATATGTGTGTGAAACTCCCTTTTGGAGACTTAAACCCCGGCCCTTACCCCTACACCCTACAAGTATTTATACTTGTAGAATGACCACCACACCAAGGGTGCGCGGGGGTGATCACTCTTTTAAATTCTATATAAAGTCGTAATTTAAATTCAGTTCTTTATAGAACACTTAAAGATCTTTCAATTACTCAATAATACTTATTCAATTTTATAAGAAAATTAGTATATAACCCAAGCCTTTGATGTTAGAAAATACATAAAAGAAAAAATAAATTGAGAAGAAATACATAAAAGAAATTGAATTAAGAATTTCTCTGTAATTTTAACTTAATTACCTCTCACAAAATAAATATAAATATAAAAATATCACTAACATTTTTTAGTGAAATAACAAACATATGCAAATCTCTACATGTTTATGTGTGTTTGAGTTTCATACAATTTCATTTTCGTCCTAAAATTTGCCCAAAAATAAGATTTGAAAAGAAAAAGGCAAATTTAATTGATTTCACTGTATAATGCAAGAAGAAAGCATGCCCCATCAGTAGGTGACATAAGCATTATGACAAAAATGATCAACATTTTCTTTTCAAGTGGGTTTGGGCCTACATGTTACACCTATATTCAACGCTCACATGTGATAAAGGAAAATTCCTACTTTTTATATTATAATTTCCACTTGTGACTATCCCAAAATGTTTGTCCATTAAGGTTAATTTATTTAGGATTGATGGAATATTTCTATTTAATTTCTTACATTTACTACTTCAAGTGGGGAGATTGGGAATTACTCTTTTGTTATCCAATGGAGTCAATTTTACACAACCAGGAAGGATGGGTATTCAACCCAAAAAAAAAAAAAACTAGGAAGGAGGGCGAAAAGGGTTAATTTGGTTTTGTTGTATATGATTTTGTGGCCAAAGTAAGCAGAAAGTAAAAGTCAACAAAGCCATTTAATGGATTTTCCGAAAATAATTTATAGTTTGGGGAGCCTATGCCAATCAGGACCAATGTGTTTAGTCCTCCCTTTAAATTCAAAATCTACTAGTATTTTATAGAAAATATTTTTAACCACCGCACACCATTGGTGTATTGGTTACTCTATAAATACAAAATTCTTGTGATGTGGGGGCAGGAACTAGGGCTCAAATCTCTAGGAGAAAACTTTACACATAAACACACTTAAATTAGGCTAGAGTTATATAAAAAAAAATTATAAGAAAAAAAAAAGTAATTGATTTTTGACCAGCTTTTTATATTTTTCATTAAAATATTAAAACTTTCTTAAAATAGTTTATTAACAAATATCCTAAACAATGCCTATGAAATAACCATTTGTAGTTAGGAATCTGAAAATGGGAAGCAAGGGTTCTAATAGTATCTCCAGATTAAGACGAAGGAACAACAAACAAGTGCTGGGCAAGAATTCTAATAGTGTCTCCAAATCAACACCAAGGAACAACAAACAAGTGCTGGACCTGCTGGCCAGACTCAGTCAAGAGCCTCTGATTTGGTCAACCTTGGGCTCATGAATCCGTCAAGGAGACTCAAGTCAACCACTCGGAAGCCCTAAAGAATCATTAGGATTAATTAACTAGATAAGGACTCTGGAAAATTATAGAATAAAAACTAGATATGGAAGCTTACAATATCAAACATGGATGACACTTCATGATGTTAGGCTCGCCCTTGTTTTATAACTTGTTCATATATAATATGAGTAGTGGCGAAGCTAGGGAGGAGGGGGAGGGGGAGGGGACCCTTAGACTTTTGAAATTTCCTATTTTAGAATTTGGCAGCCACAAAATTTAAACTTTCATTTTGGCTAAAATGATAGCCAAAATTTAAAATTTAGTTCATCAAATATTAATTATTTTAGTCTTTAAAGTTTTATAATTGACCCTTAAAGTTAAACTTATAAATTAGTACAAAATGAATTTTTTTTTTTTTTTTTTTTAAGTTTGTACAACAAACCCAAAAACGATACAAAATTCCTTTTCTCCACACCAATCCCTATACATATATATATATATAGAGAGAGAGAGAGAGAGAGAGAGATAAAAAAAATAAACCCAAATCTATCTTCTTCAAGAGAACCGTAATACCTAGCATGAAAAAAAAAAAAAAAAACCCAAATCTGTCTTGCAGTTCCTCCATCATTCCATCAGTATCCATACTTGCCAGAAGTTAATCACCTTGTTGTGAGTCTATGACATCATCACTGGTATCACTTTATGTTTTATAAGATGTAATATAGACTGTTAATTCTTGAAATGCTTTAACATATAATGTTTATAATATAGCAAGGGCATGATCAAAACAACATATAATGGTGTCTTTCATGATCAAACCAAACACATCAAGATAGAATGACATTTTTTTTGTCATTGTGTGCGCGAAGGAGTCATTGTCATGCCTTTCATTACTTCACACTTACAAGTTGCAAACTTTTTGATGAAGTCTCAACCCACTACCCACCTTCACTACTTAGTATCCAAATTAGTTTCCATAAGCAAGTCTGGTACAATGAAAAGAAGCTTTCGAAAAGACTCGTCACTTCAAACTAAGTGCCAAAAGGTCGTGAGTTATTCGGGTACTAGTACTGACTTATAGTTTCTAATATGCAAAAATTGTGATAATTGGGGTTAAATAGTGGCACACTTTTTTGTGCGTTGGTAATGCCCATAGACTTAACAAAAAGCCCAAATAGCAATGTACTATAGGTCAAGGTCATGGGGCAATGATTATATACACAAACCCCTTTTATATTTTTTTCTCCAAAAAAAAATTGGAGGTTTTTTTTTTTTTTTTTTTTTAATGGGAAGTTGGAGGGGCTGTTAATTCATAATAATATTTTATTTATTTATTTGCGGGATAGCCGGATAGGTGGCTCAAATAGGTTCATAATATTTGGGCTCAAGCCTTTTTAGGATATACTAGTGCATTGTGATTGTATATTAGGTTTCAAGCCCAAGTAATAAGGTCTTGCGATCATCATAATGTTTTCATTTGCACCATTATTCATATATAAAAGCTACCTTAAAAGTTACCATAGTTTTTAAATGGATTTTGTGGTATGTTTTTATATTAGAATTCATTTCTCTTTCCCTCATGTGTGCATGTGTATTTGTTTCTCAAAAAAAAAATGCTTATGCTTATGCTTATGTGATTTATTGTTTGTCCAATTTTTTTTCCTTTTTGGCAGATGCTATTTATCTATTAAATTTTAAACCATCGGTATTACTCAACCACTCGGAACTTGGAAGCAGCAGTCAAGCAGTCATCTTAAAATTGGTAGTAAACCCGTGTAGGGGTCTAAATAACTTTTTTTCATATATCAAAATATTTAGTTTTAGAAACAAAACAATAGAATCGACCATATATTATTTATAAATTTACTTTGAAATTCAGCCTCGTTGGGTACTCGTGCTGTCCAGTTTATGTCCTATAACACTGCAATTTATTAAAAATAAAGGCATGTGTGTTCCGGAAATTTTGATGATCTGTTCTAAACTTGACTTTCTTAAATGATAAAAGGATCATTTTTTAAAAAGGCATACATGTCTTGGAAATTTTTTATTATTCAATTCTAATTTTTCCTTACGGAATAAACAACTTATTATTAAGCCACAAGGTTCTTAACAATAAGTTCTACATAGTTCTTAAGCTCGAGAACACTAAAAAGATATTTATCTCAAGCAAATTTTTCTTGTTACCCAAAAAAAAAAAATAGAGAATATATTTGGCATATGCAGCAAGGATATTAAGGACCTGGCTGGTTTAAATTTTTCAAGTGGTTTAAATCATTAAAAAATGATTAATTTTTATTTTTATCTTATTTGAATTAATAAGATGATGAACTTTTTAAAGTGAAAAATCCATAAAAGTTACAATTACTTAAACATGGAGGGAAAAAAAAAAAAAAAACACATTGAAAAAGCTGATCAGACAGGCCCCAACATGCATGTATATAGCTAGAGCAGCTGTACCTCGATAGGTTATCATAATAACAAAGAAAGTGGCAAATGATAGAAGATTTCCTAACTAGTTGGAACTCGAACTTCTATACTTTTTGACTATTTGAATCAAACATCGTAAAGCAAAAGGCCCAAGAGAAGCTATTAAGATGTACCGATATCTAAAAGATTCATCAGGCGTGACAGCAAATACCGCAGATGCATAAGTAACAAGCATTGAAGCTGTGGCAAACCATACTTCTAAATGGAAAGGGAACCTATATGTGAGGGACATAATGACAAGAACCGATGTTGAAAGAGCCAAGGTGTTAGAAAACAAGAAAACATAGTAGGCTTGTTTTTGAGACGCATAAATTGCTCTCCCTGCTTTGTGTTCATCTCCATCATCATCTTGCCAAACCCCTCCAGGGGGGTTAACCCCAGCTTGAAAGGTCACTGCAGCAATGAGTGAGACAACTACTAAGAGAACGTTTCGCGCATCGTTTGGCGAGTCCCTTTCTTCCTCATATTGGAAATATCTGAACCAGCTCTTTGGAGTTGGAAGCGGAGGGCTAGCCATTTTCCTCAAGAAATAATAATGTACCAATATTCCAATGCTTGTGTCAAGGATTGACAGAGAGAATTTATATATAGAGAGAGAGAGCAACTAGTAATATCTTTATGCGCCCTTTGTTGTTATGATAAGGTTTATCTGTCTGTATATATAATTTCCAGCTGTGACTATTTCAAAATGTAAGTCCATTAAAGTAATTTTATTTAAGGTTCAATGGAATTTTCTTTTTAATACCTTACATTTACTAGTTCAAAGTGAGAAAACTGGGAGTTAGTCTTTAGTTATCCATTGAAGCCAATTTTACACAACTAGGAAGAAGAGGCGAAAAGAGTTTGCTTTTGTTGATATGATTTTGTGCCAAAGAAAAATATAGAAAATAAAAGTCAAATTTAGGTTTGGGGAGCCTATGCCAATCATGGTCAATGTGTTTAGTCCTCCTTTAAAATTCAAAGTCTACTATTATTTTTTATTGGGAAAAGTTAATAGGTGCCCTAATTAAGGATATTGAGATATAGAAAATATTTTTAAAAATATTTT